>JADHKR010000058.1:0-154142 GCA_019925305.1 Sporothrix cf. nigrograna | reverse complement strand
ACCCCCCCCACCCCCCCCCCCACCCCCCCCCCCCCCCCCCCCCCCCCACCCCCCACCCCCCCCCCCCCCCCCCCCCCCCCCCCCCCCCCCCCCCCCCCCCCCCCCCCCCCCCACGAACGCTCGAGAATCACAACCAGGCCGCCGAATTCCTGGGCGTACAGGCCCGGAATGGTCAGGTTGGACAGGTAGCCCAGGTAGTCGCTGGCATCGGACTCGCCGGGCATGAAGAGGAAGACGGGCGAGCCGGTGCCCTTCCAGTGTTTGGTGCTGAACCAGAAGCGGTTCGAGAAGGTGCCCTTGGACGGGTCATTGTGGTCGACGGGTTGGTCAAAGGTGCCGCTGGTGTAGCCGTGCTTCTTGTTCGGGTGGTCGAGCGCCTTGACGCCAGGCGGATGGGGGAGCGTCTCTTCCTTTGCGCCGGAGGCCACCGAGGCCAGGCCGCCGAGAAGACACAGGGCGGAGGCCCAGAGCGCAGAGGCCTTCATGGTGGGATGCCGGTGGGAGGAGGACCGACGAGGGCGAGGCCGAGGAGAGACTGGAGTCGCAGACGGAGCGAAGCGGCAGAAGAAGGGAGGATAGCACGACACGATACTCGGCAAGAACACGGCCAAGCAGCGAGGACGGCCCAGGACTATCTAATGTACATATATATCAACAAACGACGGGCGCCAAAACGCGACGACGGTGACAACGCACGATCCCGGCAGCCCCTCTGCGAACCCGAGCAGAACGAGGTTGCGCCTGTCCGTCGATCACTACCCTGTCGTGGCGGCATCTGGGCTGTGGGAATTGGTTCGTCCGTTTTTGCTTCGCCTCTTGCCGGGGCTGAACTGGAGCTTCCTTTGGCGGGACCAGACAAGGATGCAGGTCCGTCGTAGGGCAGAAAGGGACAGGCCTCGTGGGCCGTGTAAGTCCGCCAGCGAAAGCGGACAAGCATATGCTGGGAAAGAGTGGACCTGGCCAGAAACCACGCAGTCTCCTCAAGGCCCAGGGCGAGCCTCTAACAGCAGCTGAGTGGATGCCGGACAACAAGACAAAGAAGGAAAGGGGGCGGGGGTCGTGGCGTAGGAAGAGGCCGGTCACGACGGCGAGCAAGAGGGCTGAGAATGAGGGAGGAGAGACGAAGGAGGATGGGGAAATCAAGGCCAACCGAGACAAAGGAACGAGGACGGGCCAGCCGCGTCCAGTGGGGGAGAGGACATGTCGATGTACCAGGCAGTTGTGCTGGCCGTTGAGAAGAATCCGAGCTGAGGCTGGCCGGAGCGTGTCTTCTGTTCCGAACGGTTACTGACCTCACAGGTGCTTTGACCGGGAATAAACAAGTTGGTGCCTGGCTGTGCAATTTATTATTTAGGCCAGAAAACAACCGGAATTAACTCGTACGAGGACAGTCTCTTGTCTGTAGTGTATGAAGCTTCCAAAATAAACTTGCAGCGTAACTGAGTCAGGTTAGAAAGTCCGCCATAAGGCGTTCCCAGAGACGTTCCAAGTGTCCACTTGATTGTTTTCTTCAGTCTGCCCAGACTCGAAATAAAGTGGCTGAGCAGTTTTCTTCACCCGTACCTGACTATTATAGAAAGAAACAGCCAACAAGCGCTTGCCGTTCTATTTTTGTCGGATTGGAAATATCTTGAAAAGCCAAACCCGGCATTCCGGCCTGCTTGGCATCGTTCTGGGCGACAGGAGATGGTGTCGGTTCCTGGGCAAGGCATGGCAAAAAGCTTAACTTGACCGGCGCAGCACAAATACAGAATCGAATTAGGTTGCAGATTAAAAAAAAGGAAAATGAAAAAAAATGAGAAAAAATATCCAAAATCTGTAAACGGTAAGATAGGATTATAACGAGCCGAGAAGGAGAAATTGTGAGCACAAAGCCAGAGCCTGTCACTTGAAAGCGTCAGCTTCACATCTCAATCAACACCAAAAGCCAGACGCAGAACATACCTCCAGCTTGACCTCCAGCTTGTCTTGAATATTCACGGCGACAGGTCACCCCTGACACCGCTCAATGGCGACTGCCAAGGAGCTTCACCCACCCGCAGACCCTGCGACGTAAAGACATATCCGTAGGCATCGGGGCTGCTGTCCATGCCTTGGCCGAGGCGTGGGTCTGCATATGTAGAAGACGCAGTGCCGAGGAACGGGTCGTATTGCCGGGCGCCCATCGGGCCAAAGTAGGCCAGCTGTGCAAAGTCAAGGCCGTCCACCGACGGCTCGAATTGTCCCCATGGGTGTCCCTGGCCGGTCTGCAAGCCGTCCGCCTGCAAGTCCGCCTGCAAGCCGTCCGCCTGCAAACTGCCCGCCTGCAAGCTACCCTGCAAGCCGCCCGCCTGCAGGCCGGCCGTTTGCAAGCCGGCTCCGCCGCCGGTGCCTCCTGCAACACCAAAGGTGCTGCTGGCAAAAGCTGGTTCGCCCTCGCCTCCGTACACGACGGCGGAAATGCCTCCCTCCGGTGCCGTCAGGTTCACGACTGCGCCGTTCGCAGGGCCGCCCACGGCGGTCTCCTCCAAAGAGACCTCGCCCTCCTGCAAGTCTTTGCCCGATGCTGCTGCAGGGGAGCCGGCAGAAGCCGCCGAGCAGGCCTGTTCGTAGACCAGCGCTGTCGGAGCTGTGCGCGGTCCGGTCGTGTCGGCGGCTTCATCATTGTTGTTCTCGCCACGGCTGTCCGGCGCCCCAGTCTCCTGGCCATCGGCGGCAGCGGCGGGAATGCTGCCGGCAGTGGAAATAGACCCGTTTTGTGTGATCTTCGGCCCGTGGAGTTTCCACTCATCCAGTCCACCGCCGCTTCCGCCTTGTCGCACGCTCCGTTTGCCGGTTGTATCCTCTCCATGGTGCCTCAAGTGCCTGTAGTAGTCGTTTTTGACACCTTTGTAGAATTTGTCCATCTCGAGAAAGTATCTGGCATAGGTCAGTGCCATCTGGTGATACTTGGCCATCTTTTCGAGCGCCGCAAAAGCAACAGCCGTCGGTCCATGGGCCGCGGCGCGGCACCCAGCGTCGCCGTCAGGCTGGGCCCCGTACTCTCTGCCACCGTGCATGTCTTCTTCGCCTGCAGCCATGTGGTGTTTGGTATCAAGCTGCGGGAAATGCCACGCGTAAATGCCCACAAACGCGGCTGTCCATACCGCAAAGACTGCGAGGGCTGACATGGGCATCCTCTTCCCGTTTCCACACATCTCGATCAGAGCGATAATGTCTCGGCCGGCCTTGAAGAGTTTCTCGGCGCTCTCTTCCCAAAACCCCGGGGGCGCGCTCCCTGGGGGGAACGTCGGCCCGTCGAGAGGCCCCATTGGGCGCTCACACCGAATAGCGATGAACGGGATGTACTCTCGGTGCAGCATGATCTGGCAAACAGCGCCCAGCATATGCAGCGACACATATGCGCCAGCTGCCTGGTGGTTTTCGTGTCTATGGTAGTTCATTCTCGAGAACGTAAAGGCGGGAGGAAGATCGTCATAGAATTTGTCGAGGGAGCCACGCAGAGACTTGAATCGCGATTTTCCCCAAGGCGGCCCCTTGTCCCTGAGCCGGCCACCAGCGAAGCTGTATTTGGAAATGTCCCCCCAAAGATCAACAAGGCAGATAAACCGCGCCAGAAGACTGTCGTTGCTTCTGGACAATGCGGTCCTCTCTTCTGCTGACCCGCCATTCGCCAGCCGGGGCCGCATAATGGCCGTCTCGACCTTTTGCGACAGGTCAAAATCAAGCTCTGGCAGTGGCAGCGGGATCTGGAGGTCTCGGGTGGCAATCATGTTCGTGCGGTTCTTCCCGCAAGCCAGCATCCGGTCCAGGATAAAGCAGCTGAACATTGTGCGTCGGGCAATCTCGTCGGCCACAATGTTTTCTGGAGAGGCTGGAACTGCAGCAGTCGGCGTCGAGTGACGATGCCGAGCTGTATCCTCGCTGTTGGGCAGGCTCAGACTCTGAGCCATGCGGATGGCAAACCCCACAAGAATCCAGGCAGTTGTTCCGGCACCTTCGTTCTTGGACTGCGTCCACTCGTACAGGCCCAGCATCAAGAGGGCCTGGACACGCTCCACGCTGATAATTGACATGCGCAGGGGACCCAAGGCTTTTGTCAAGACATTCGCAAAGTACTCGGATGCTTCCCAGGAATCGACCCTGACTGCTCCGACAGCGCGGGCCTTGTGGCTTCCTTGGCTGGCAATGCGGTAGGCCATGTACTTGCTGAGATCCGAGTGGAAGCGAGCCGTGAGCGTCAGGATCCCAAGAAGCACCAGGTTGGTGCCGTCCGTGCGGAGTGTTTTTGTCTTGTCCTCCGTCTGCTGCTTGAGTGTCGGCATATGTATAAAGGGAAGCTCGGTCGAAAAGTGAAGGCGGTAGATGTCGAAAATTTCCGACCACATTTCTTCCGTGAAGAATTGTTCTGAAAGGAGGTCGTTTGCATAGTCAGCTCCCGAAGTTTGGTCGTCAAGGCGGAGAGTGTCCTCAAACTTTCTCATCCGCTTTCGGTCCCCCGCCCTCTCGGCTTGGCCGCCAATGTCTCGCTTCTGTGCCGTTGTTGCGCCATGGGTGATAACGAGCTTCAGCTTGTCTTCGCTTTTTATCAGCTGGTTCTGGGACATTGGATAGCCACACTCGCGCCGGGATTTGATGCAGGTTTCGCAGGCTGCTTTGCCTTCCCCGTCATTGACGCATTTGATCTTTGACTTGCGACAACGAATGCAAGCAATGCTGGACCTCATTTGTCCACGTTTGGTGGCGTATTCCTTCTTGACCGCGTCATCAGAAGGCGGAGTATCCAATCCCGCGGTAGAAGGTGACGGAGATTCATATGTGGGCAGAGGAGCTGATCGTTGTTCAAACTCCAGTGTCTCCAATGCTCTTTTCCCTCCAACGCCGTCAAAAGAAAAGGCCAACGGATAGCCTTCTGTCGACTGCCGAAGCAGCTGTTGTTGGCCGACGGGTTTTTGAAGCTGCTGGTGGTGGTCTCGTCCATCATGAGTAAGTTGTTCTTGGGGAAAAGGCAAAGACGCCAAAGGCGGAGTGGAAAGGGTAGTCATCATGTGATATGAAGAGAAGGGTGCTGTTTTCTGGTAACGGCTTCGGTGGCCGTGCTGCTGCTGCTGCTGTTGATCCCTTGCCTGTGTGGAATTCAACAGAAAAGGAGCAAGCCGATGTTGGCTATAAGGAGAGCCGGCTTCTGTTGGTGGCGTAGGGGATGGCGCTGACAACTGTGCTGCCGACGCGTTTGGCACAAGCCTTTGGCCAAAGTCGGGTCTGCCGGAAGGAGATTCGAAAAATGGCCCTGGCCCAAGACTCGGTAAGGAGCCAGAAGCTTGATCTTCTTTGTTGCTTGAAGATATAATAGACTGGATGCTCAACTGAGAAACAGCTGCAGCCGGCAGGGAGTGGGATGCCATGATGGATGCAAGGGGAGCCCCAGGTGGTCCTATATATCAGGGCCTGTATGTGTAGTATTTCGTTTGCCTCTGCCAACGAACATCAACTGCATTGAGTGTGGTGTGCGTGGCGCAGATGCGTGCAGAAGAACGAGCAACGCAAGCAAACCGGTGGGAGCGGGGGTGTCTTCAAGCAGGCTCCTGTTAGTATCACACCCGGTGCGGAATCGACATCCCACGAATATATCTGCCGTCTCGCACAATGTGACAAAGGCGGCTGGGCGTGTCGTGCTCGTTGGAGCTGTGCAATCGGACTCCCAGTAAGAGATGATCGGATAGGTACCTTTGGACGGAGACAAAGCGGGAAAAGGCCAAATTTAAGTTCCGCTCCCAGAAAGATGCATCCAGTCAATCGTAAGAAAAACGACTCTACGCCTGCAGAGGCCCGCTTAGCTCACAATGTTTTTTTCAGTTTCGGTTTGGACAGTAAGTCCCAGAAAACCTGTGGGATGGACAGGACGCAAGAGAGGATAGGAGACAGGCTTGGGGGCTCAAAGCACAACGGTGTCTCCGTAAAATAGCTGTCTGTGTAAAGTCGCTCTCGTTAGAGTTCCACGACATGGCAAATGTGCATGAAGCCAGAGAACCATGAGCACGGGGCAAACAGCTCATCAAACAAACAGCCACCTCAGCCTTGGGCAGCTTGAGGAGAAGGAGTCCACCTCCAGCTTCGGACGAAGGCGGCCCAAAATACCGACATGAAAAATGATGGCGTTGACAAGGCTCAATGAAAACGGGGAGGGGCGTGAGATACAGAATGGTGGAAGGAGGCGTGTATATAGCTTTTGAGATAGGGAACAGACTTCTTCGTTTATCATGCTTTGGTGCTGTGTAGAGATGTCGCTAAGGTGGGCATCTGAGGGGGGCATCCGAGTCTGGAAAGACCTTGTCTTTCTGTTATAGGAAACTTCATGGGGAGCGAGAGCGTAGGATACGTATGCAAGAAAACCGAGATCCAATGACCATGAATATAAACAATACATACTTGGCTTTTCAGAGTCCGGCAGAAGATATATGAAGCCGGGTCGAGGTGGGTGAGGGATGGATTAAAGAAAAGAGCATGCCAAAGCGGTACCGTCCCTGGCGAGCAGAACGGTGGTTTGGCAGCTATAGTGGCCACGAGTTTTTGCGCTTAGAGTTCCTTTTCAACACGGCGATCGACTCTTTATGTCGATACGGACGGCAAGCAGTGGTGGAGTGCAAGAACCCACTGCTGTTACGGCGCACCAACAAGCGGATGTTGTGTAGGCACTGGATCTGACGCTTTGCAAGTACCCACTGGTTTCCGGAGTCTGATATGGTGAGCGGTAGAAGAGACGATGGCAGAGGGGAGGGCGTTGGTGCTGAGAAGAAGAAGCTCTCGGCTGTCGGGCGGAGTAAGTGATGGAGGAGGAGGATTGTGCGAAAGAAAAACGCAGAGCCGGGAAAAATAAAGAGGGCATGTGAGATACCACCCAGTGTGAGAACGAGCCGTGACAGCGAATTCGAGGTGACCAACCAATATGCAGACAGCAATATGCAGCCAGCCGGACGAACCCACCACGCTGCCTTGTCAAATTTGCAGGCCGTTTGCTGCTTCGAGAGCAGCAATTGATAATAGAAGCCCGAGCGTGCAGAGTGGGAGGACTGGACCGGAAAAGTCGAGGCTGGCATGCAAATGCATGCTGGCGGGGCAGAGGACAATGGACGTCAGGCCTGCAGGATGGAGGACAAAAGGCGAATAGTCGAGTGTCGACAACGGACAGGGGTTGCGGTCGATGCAACCTTGGTCGGTCTGGAGTGCGGGACGATAGAGCAAACAGGGAATTCGGACGAAGGACAGAAACAAGAGATGTCGGGGGAAACAAGAGGGGCGACGAATATGGCGGGAAAGGTCTGAGGAAGAGTGGACATGTGTAGATTCCGAGATGTCAACAGAGAGAAACAGAATGTGTCCTTTTTTCTGTCGATAGCGCCTTCCCAGGAAAAAAGACGTTCACGATCCCAACGCTCTTTCCATTGCGCCGTGGCGTGGCACCGGGCTTCTGGTTTGGTAGGAAACCGTGAGGGTGCAATGAATTTGTAAACGGACGACCGGTCCGCCTTTCTGAGCAAAAATGCCACAGCTCCCATGCGGACAGTCTGCCATGCGCCGGGCCATTTCTTCTTCTATCGAATGAGAATCTATTCATCGATCGTATTGCTACACCGGCTATCATCTGGGCCATCTGCTGGTCCACTTTTGCTGTACTCAGAGATGTTTGAATGCACTCTAATTTATATGTATACGTACGACGGTTATAGAGGACCAGGGTGCGTCTCTTGTCCTCTCAGGCCGACAGACACTGTTATCAGGAAGAGCACGCATTCCTTTCAACCCCCTGCGTCTGCTTGGTTGAGCTGACCCGCGGTAGACACTGATAGACGACCTATACAGGCACTCACCGCCACCGGCATATTTGCATATCCTTTGCTCTCTGTTATGTACACTCGGCATCAAATACCGTTGGTGTCGTCCGGAAGGATGTGTGGAGCCACGGCGGCGTATTGGTGATGCATGGATCATGTGTCTTTGCCAAAGGTGTCACAGGTGCATCTATGAAGTGCTCAGGCCCTCAACGCCCAGTACTTTTTTTTCAGTCCTTCCAGCTTGCTTTCCATACATCTATAAGGTTTATATCCAGAGTCTTCCTCTCGTCGGCTTTGCCCTCACCTGTGCTGTCCTTTCAACCCACCACGCGGTCTCTTTTTTTTGCACCTTCGTTTTAGCCTGTACTATACCAATAAGCCGTTACCTCGTGTCAGCGCACAGGACAGACAAGCAGCTGCATGCATTTTCACTTGCGCATAAGAGTGGGGTGTCAGGTCGAATGCAAATCACAAACGCTGTCTTTAGAAGGAATGTCCTCTGCGCAAGGTAGCATTCTTCTTCTCTATCTCTCTACAAACTACCAGCAGAAATATCGGTGACGCCCAGCTAGAGAGGTCCCAAGCGGGCGTCTCTCAAAAACACCGAGGATGTTTTTAATTCTACACGTCTAGCTGTGCAATGGCCAATAACCGGTGTTGAAGCAGCCTTTGTCGTGGCCCAAACAAACTGGGCCACGGCACGTACCGCACGTCTGTCTTGCTTGACCCAGCAGCCCGGTTTTGTCTTGAATCTTTGGTGCAAAAGCCGTACTAGATACATCAAGCCTAGTATGGATGTGGTATTTTTACACTTGCGTTGTAAATGTTGGAGGATGCAAGTCACCAACGCACGATTATACAAAATGTGACAGATGCTTTAAAATTCAGGAACTTACGACATGTATGGTAAAATGCCAGACGCCTCGTGGAAGCCATCCATCTCCTGCAAGCCGCGCACGCAAACGTCCAATTTCTCGCCCCATACTACATCCGGCGGTTAGTTACCTCATGCTGAATGTTTCCAAGAGAACTGAAGCACACCATCGTTAGAGGTCAACGAGGGACGATGGTTCTGTATCTTTCTATCTACAATTCCAGGCAGATGTGTATCTTCTTTGAAAACAAGAGGGAGTACTCTAGACACAAAGGCGGTTTCACAGCGAACAACCTGCCCTTTTCAAGGCCCTCGACTATATGTTCATTGTTGATACGGGTTTTATTCGTTAAACTTGTTGCCAACTTGATACAGATGAGATGCATGACTGGTGACGATGTAAACGGAATTGGCCGACATACTCTCAAATTCTTTAGGTGATCTGAGTATAATGACAAGAGGAAAAACATGTTTTTTTTGAGAAATACAAGTAGAAAAAAAAGATAGAAAATTCCAAAAAATCACGTAGACGATGACCTGGAGCTGCTGGTGAACGATTTCCACAACGTCCAGTCAATTCCGGTTCCACACCGCCGCTTACGTACTCACAAACAAACAGTTCGGCTCGCGTCTTTGTCCGATTGGGTTGCCTCGCAGACAGCTCCTATTAGCAGTTGCTCTGTGGCGCTACAGCCTGGGAAGGAGGCTGTGCACCAGAAACGTTCTTGTGAGAGCATCGCAACATGAAACAGAACCTTGGCAAGCTGGCGCTAATAATACCGAGTACAACTCCCCTCCCAGTTGGCTGCCCACTGCTGCGTCACAGAATATTATGCGCGGAAGGCGCGTGTTGAGAGGCCTCTTTCTTGGCTCGCCCGTTCCTTCCATCATAAAAGTGCGTGCCAACCCCCAATAGAAAGGCCCTCATCGCTCCTTCCTTACTGAGACGCTTGCCGCGCCAAACAGCTTCAGCCTCTAAGCGCCGCCCTCACATCCTTGCAGCCTTTGTCTCGAGAGTTAATTTTGGCGCAACGAGACGTCATATCCCGGCTTTCCTCGTTCTGAGGGAAAGAACAACCAACACAAGAGCCCGCGCCGCCTCCTTCCCATTTGCCTCCTTTGCCTTTCGCGCATCAATTGCAATTTTCTTTTTTTTTCACCTCGAGCATCCTCCTCCCCGAACACCGCACAATCGTTGCCCAGCTCGCCTCATCACACTATCACGCTCGCATCGAGCCAGGCTGCCCACCCATCCCCTCCTTCCACGGCTCGACTGCCCCTCTTTTGGATCGCCCGTCCGCCAACTGCTCGTCCTCCCGAGGCCGTATTACGCCGGCGCAACAGATATAAAGACACGGCCGAATAAACAAAAGAAGCCGCGCATCAGCGAGACCGAGAAAAGACGAGACTGGAAACACTCGCTTTGAGGGAGATTGCGCTCTCAACAGTCAAGAGCCTGGCAAGCCCCGCCATCCAGCCCAGCTGCGAAGCCGGAAAGTCAGAGTCAGATCAGCAAAATCAACAGCGTGACCGTTTGCAATATCCGGCAAGACAAAGCGTTTGCCTCGACTCACACGCACGACCCCACTTCTTCTTGTTTTCTATTTTGTTCCAAGGTTGCGTGACTGGAAAGGTTTCACCTTGTGTAGCCCGGCCCGTACGCAATGGCTTCCAGCCTCAATGTAAGTGCTTCCGTTGTATGACGTTGTATGACCCAATTTCATGAGTATCTGCGCTGTGCAACATAGCTAGGTCTTTGCAGGCTGACGAGACTCTCTATTTCCCCTCCTGCAGGATCCCAAGCTGCTGTACGCCATCCCCGGCGTCTCGGCATACCACATTGCCAATGGCACCGAGAGCTCCCTCACGCCCGCAGGGCCCCAGACACTCTCGCTTCTGATGGTGCCCACTGCGTCTCCATTTGCCGACCTGACCATTGACGGCAGCCATCCGGACGGCGCCGGCCAGGGCGAAGAAGACTTTTACCTGCATCTGCACCTGCCGCCGGAGCTGGACTTGCCCCTCCCGGCCACCACCCAAATCTACCACCAGCCGCCCAGCAGCTACCTGATCCCGCGATGGGATTTGGGGCGCAACAGCGGCGTCTTTACACGCATCGAGTTCCCAGCCGCAGGTAGTCGCAAGGGATTGCAGGAAGATGTCGACACATTTGAGACCATCCTCGCCCAGTGCACTGCGTTCCTCGAGCGCGCGCCACCGCCAAAGATCTCATCGCGCAAAGACAAGCCTTCCCCGGGATCGGGGTCGACATCAGCGGCTGCTGCTGCAAGGGCGGGTGCTACCGGGTCTCCAGGCTCCTCGTCGGATCGTCGCGAAAAGCACAGCGGCAGCGAGAAGCAGAGAGCATCGGGCTCGCGTTCTTCGCGATCTGCTCTGTCGGAAGAACTGCCAGCCTACAATCCGGCCGCGTTCAAGCCCGGCGAGGCCTATGCAGCAGGCAGCCACAGCTCACAGACCGGCGGCCAGCTTGTCTTGATTGATGAAGAAGATGGTAGCGTCATTGGCGAGCTTGGACAGCAGTTTCAGGTGTTTGAAGACAAGTCTCTCATGCCGGGGTCCAAAGGTCCGTTTCCCTTTATTTATTTGCATATTTTGTCCGGGAAAGTCTGCTGACGCTTCTCAGAACCCGTCGAAATCACTCTCCCCACAGCAGCGGTCCCCTCGATTTCCGTGGCGCCAGCGTCGCACGAATATGTCGAGACCCTTCACCCAGCCTACCAGAAATCGTCTCTCGTTGCCAACGCTGCTGCTGCCTCGCGCCTCATTGTCACAACATCTGAGCTCGTGTCCAAAGCGTTGCAGAACCAGGCCGACAAGTTTGCCGAAAAAGCCGTGCCGTCCAACACGCCACTGACGTTCCAGCCATCAACGCACGCACACATCCGCCGCATCAATACGTTTTCAGCGAGTGCCGCAGGCCTCTCGGCCAAGGCTGTGGGGCAGGTCGGCAGGGTGGCACAGAATTTTGGTGCCAAGCTCGCTGGCCACAAACCGCATGACAGCGTCAGCAGCACGGGCAGCGGCACGACCAGCAAGTCTCGCCGCCAAGCTCCCACCGGCTTGGGCCCCGACGGGCAGCCCGTCGAAAACTTTCGCCCGGGCCTGCTCAACAAGAGCCTCATGGCCTTTTCCACCGTTGCCGATGGCATTGAGCAGGCCGGCCGTCAGCTGCTAGACACGTCATCGACGGCAGCGACAACGGTCGTCGCCTCCAAGTGGGGCAGTGAAGCCGGCGAGGTCACCCGCAATCTGACGGGCGGCATCAAGAATGTTGGCCTTGTCTACATTGATGTCACGGGCGTGTCCCGCCGTGCAATCATCAAAAGCGTTGCCAAAGGCATGGTGGTCGGCCATGTGCCTGGCGGCGGCAACCTGATTGTGGGTGGCGGCGATGGAGGCGGCTCCATTATCACGCCGACGGGCTCGCCGCCGCCATTGCCGAGCCGCAATGATGGTCGCTCAGGAAACGGTACTGGCTCCGGCAGCGGATCCAACAGCGGGAGAGTGAGCACCAGCACGAGCGCTTCGGTCAGCCGTGTGCAGTCAACAAACGACTTTGCCGACAAGAACCCGTACCGGGGACGCTGATTCAAAGCGGGATGGGGCGGCCAACGAGAAAGAGCTTCATAATTGACGGGAATTCATGACGATCTTCAAGATGACATACGGCAGTGTTGTTTGATTCAACGAGATACGTGTATCAGTGTGCTTTTTCAAGCAAGATCAAAGAACAAACACGGAGACCTGGCTTTTGTAAATGGAGCACGAGAATACTGGCGTATTGTAGTAACAACAGCTTGTTGCCGAAGCCAGGGTTGTGCTCCAAAAGGAAAGCCAAGTATCGTGTATCGTACCCGCTAGCCGTGCAGGGACTCGGCTTTCAAGCATTGGATTTATTAGAAAAGGAGGCACCGCGAGGCATGGCATATTCGTAAGAGAAAACACCTATTATTAACGCGCCCCACAGCGGCATCGGCCGTTAGTGCCATGAACGCGTCTTCCCCTCCCCGCCGTTTCACGCGCTTTGCCTCGATAAGATACGCAAATCAAACGACATTGTGTTGCGACTTCCCGTTTCGACGGGCGCCAGCACCTGCCAACTGTGACGAAACTTCTCGCATCTCGATTTTGACCGTCGACACTCCTAAATCCAGCGTCTTGACGGGCCAGACAACGTCCTTGTGCCTCACCGACAACCTCATACGTCCATCTGCCGCTGCCGCCCTTTGCGATTCTCCAGCTCCAGACAGACGCATCCCGTGTTCATGTGCCGCTTTGAGCTGCTTGGCTGCCTGATCTTGCTGGCCCGCGACCTCCAAGACAAGCCACCGTACGCCGCTTTCCAGCGACGGTGTCTCTGATCGTTGTCGGATCGTCTCCAGCTCGCTAACTGCTTTGCCTGTCCAGTCCATGCTCCACGAAATCCTCCTCTCCCTTTCCGGCCACAGCTCGCCCCTCTTCCGCGCCGACGGAGCATCCGGTCATGGCCGTTCCAGCGGGCAAGAGGGCAACGCTCCGTGCCTCGATGCGGCGTCCGGTCGCCAAGTTAGTCTGTCGCCCTCCGAGCGCGCACTGCTCTCCGACCTCGCGCGCCTAAGCGACCTGCACATCCGTCTGCGCGCCCACGCCACCCACATTGCGGCTGTGCACCCGTCTGTCGTTTGCCGTGCAGTGGCTGCGGCCATTGTCTCTGTTCACCTGGCTGCCTTTCAGCGCGACGTGCTGGCCGTCGAGGCCACTGTGCTGAAGCGCGACCCTGCACTCGTTGGTGCCTATGACATTGTGCCCCTGACGGCCGTCGTCGGGGCGTTTGCCGACTGGCCGCGACGGTTTGAGTGGTTGTGGGCCATTTCAAAGTACATCCTACCAGAAGTCAGCGCCAATGCCGCGTCCCAGGCAACCGTCCGACCAACGCCGGTCAAGGTGTCCCTTGACATGCCCTCGGGCGCACAGCTCATCAACCACCTGCGCGCAGAGCTGCAGACCGGCTACGAAGACATTGAGCGCACGGCACGCAGCCTGGTGCGTGTAGCGGAAACGGCATGGCTGAAGCAGGTCTCGGCCTGGATTCTGTACGGCCGGCTGCCCAGCTTTGGTGGCGACGATTTCTTTGTGCAGCAAGAGGCCTCGACCGCCGACACGACGGGTGAATATGTGTGCGTCAGCCAGCACCTGCCTGCTTTTGTGGCGCCGGCCACGGCAGCCTCGATGCTGTTTATTGGCCGGTCGCTCGTACACCTCCGCGCCAAGACGGACAGCAGGGGCAACAATGGGCCAAAGGCCAGCCACTGGCTCAGTGACGGGGCCGGCGGCGTAAGCAGCGACGTCGTGACGAGCAGCGGCGACTACCATTTGTCGGCCCAGCTGCAGGAGCTGTCCAATCTGACCTACCCGCTCGACGGCGCCACATTCTCACGCACCATTGCGCACATTCGTACCGTCTTGTCCCGCACGGCTCTGCGCAAGCTGCTGCCGCCGGCCAAGGTCGTCGACATGCTGCAGCTCCTGCGCGACTTTTACCTTCTCGGCCGGGGCGAGTTCGCCATGGCGCTGGTCGAGCAGGCTGACGAGACAATGCGGAACCGCTGGCAACGATCCGACGGGACTGGGACTGCGCCCCCCACGACGCCGAGCGGCGTCCGCGGTATGAACGCCGTCATTGTCAAGGACGGCGAGGTGGCCGCTGTCTTGACGCGCACGTGGGCTATGCTGGGCGCCATGCACGGCCGCAACGTGAACACCGACGAGGGTGAGGAGGAAGACGAAGGCATGGAGCTGGCGCGCGAGATCCTGCGGCTTGTCTTGCAAAAATCGACCACATCGGCGTCTACGGCAGCAACAACACCACGGCCACCGCCGGCGGGTCTGGCGGGAGGCCTTGGTAGTGGGCGGCCGCGCCACGCGAGCCTCGAGTCCATTGCGTCTACTCCCTTTCAGAATTTTCTTTTTTCTGTCCCCGCGTCCCTCGTTCTACAAATCCCCTATCCCCTCGACCTGGTCCTGAGTGCAGCCGACCTCCAAGCTTACTCAGCTATCCACGCCTATCTGCTGTCCATCCGCCGTGCGCATATTCGCCTGACGGGCTTGTGGAAGCTGTCTGCTCTGCGACGGCACCACCCGCCGCCGCCCGCACCTCCCTACGGCGGCCGTGGTCGCTACAGCCTCGAGCAGGTGCAGATGCTGCGTGGGCGGTGCACAATGCGGGCCGACGCGCTGCGGAGCGTATGGGCAACAACGAGTGCTGCTGTCTTCTTTTTGGCGGAAATTGAAAATTACCTTCAGACAGATGTCGTCGTGGAATTGTGGGATGGCTTCCGGCAATGGTTGACCGTTGGAAAGGATGAGCCAGCGCGGCGATCGGACCTTGCCGGAGCCCAGCGAAGAAACGGTATGGCGGCAAAGCGCGACGGCGACGACAGCGACGAGATGGATGTTGACGATGACGGCGGCAGCGGCGAGGAGGAGGACATCTGGCTGGCCGAAGGCCTATCACGGGAAGACGACACGGAGCATGCCGCTGGCGACGCGCTCGCTGCATCGCATGATCCCCAGAGCCTGGCTACGGCCCACCGGCGCTATCTGGGCCGCATGGTACGCCGCCTGCTTCTTGACCGTGTCCAATGGACAGACCCGCTGTATGCGCTGCTCGTATCCGTCGACCAGATGGCTGCGCTCGTGCACCGGCTGCAGGCTTTGTGGCAGGCACTTGACCTCGAATCGGACGCCGGTGTTGTCGACGCGTTTGTGGACCTAGACCGCGAGCAGCACGACGTCCTAGGTGCCCTGGCCAATGCAGAGAGGGCCGTTCGCGAGGGGGTGCTGTCTGTGGTTGGTGTGCTGCGGAGCCTTGAGAGCGAGGAGGATGGTCGTGGTGAGGAGGAGGAGGAAGAGGACCGGGAAGACGACGAGGACTACGGTACCGGAGCAGATGGCGGTCTATCTGGAAGTGGCCTACGGGCGGTCGGAACCTACGTTCCACGGCGCGTGGGCCGCTTGGACCGCTTACTGATGAAGCTCGACTTCGGCAACTGGTGAAGTGGTAAGGTGCTGACGCGCGATATGACGTTATGCTAGTGGACACAGATTGATATACATCAAGCGCAGTTATGTTCCTGCGCGACATGCGACATGGACGTGGGTTAAGATTAACGAGATCTTAAAAACGATATCGCTTGTGGGTTTTTTGAGAAAATATACAGAAAAAAATTCAGAAAAAAAAAGAAATTCGGGTATTTGTAGATGAGATGAAACGTTAATTCACAAATATGAGATGCAATATTAACCAGATTTTGTGGATCGGTCGACGGTCAGTCGCATCCTCGATGCGCGTTTCTATCGGCCAAAACAACAAGAGATGGACAACAGCAAACAACGACTACATCGGCGAACATGCCGTGGTGCTCGCTGCTTCGTTCTGCCGCATTTTTTCTCAGCTCGTATGCCTTCCCCATCTACCGTCCCATCGCAGGCTCTGCCTGGCTTGACAGCTGGCCACTCGCCTAGCTGTTGCTTGTCCTCACACACCTGGCCATGTGCGCCGGGGCACGACGCTTCAGGCCATCCAACGAGACCGCTGGGCTTGCCTCTTTGTGTTTCGTACCCAAACATCGTACCCAAACAAATACAAAAGCACCTACTCAATAGATAAAGTCTTCCCACAGCCGTGGCAGCTTAGTCTCCCGTACACGCCGTATATATACATAGCTATTTCGCATTCTCAATACAGTGATCTTGGCCACGACCAGACCTTCACGGATATGAGTACGAGTATACGAGTAAACATCGAGAAGGGTTCGACGCCAGTAACGGCCTAGGCCCTGCCTAGTGGTACAGTGCGAGCCCCAAAACGCGCTAACGACCGCCCAGAGTGGCATAGTGCGAGACAGCCTTTTGCCACTAGATGACGCTTAAATACAGCACATGTTGCTTGAAAAGCCGCCGTCTCGACGTCAGCCAGCGCGCTACAGGTGTCAATCACTGATGAAATATCTATCAGCTTCTTATCTTGATTAGACACTACTATATACACAGTACCCGTCCACGTGCCTTGTAGTGCTGCCCACACAAAGCTCGTCGGTACTAAGTCCCCCTCTTCCAACGTAATTCTTCGAGTATTTCGAGGCGCCTTTTCGTTGTATCTTACTTTGAGTATTATCTTTACGAAGAGGTTCTTCCTCGGCTGAAAACCCCACTTTACAGACCCACATTTACCGCACGCGCACAGTTCCATAACACTGTCTACCTGATCGCGACTTGGCCGTGCCGTTCTGCCTGCCTTGCTGCCTGGCGGCCGCTTTTCGAAATTTCTTCTGGTTCGCTCTTTCCCCTGTTGCCTCGTACTCGTACTCTTTTGTCCCGCCCACAGTGCCGCACGCCATCTCCGACAACAGACCGTGGCCGTTTCTCGCACCCTCCCCTCCTCTTTCTTTCTCACACTCCCTGTGGTTCTTGCTCATCGCGTCTGCTTCTTGCTATTTCCGCCCGTTTTCGCCCTTGCTTCAGGCTTCTGTAACCTCACTACGAAGTAATACTTCCTGCTGCCCGCGTGCTTGCCCGTTTTGCCCGCCCCCCTTCCAACTCTTTCCCTACCCGCCCTCGTTTGTTCCTCTCTTCCCTCACAGCCGTTTCCTCACCCTTCCCTCCACTACGACCGCCTTCCCTCCTTCCGACTTGCCATTTTTCTTCAATCCACTCCCTCCCACTTTCTCGTCATCTATCCACACGCCCGCCCGTTTGGTGCAAGACGCAACAAGGGGTCCCAGGGCTCGAATGCCCGCCGCAAAAGCACATATCTCAGATCGAGAAACATCAAATGCGCAATTTGCAGCGGACGCATCCTCAGCCCGGTCGATTCTGTGCTGCCGGCTGCGTGCTGACCGTGTGTTGGGGCTCGCGGGCTGACGAGTGAGCCGATCGCCTCTGGCTCCCGCCTCCTCTTTTCATCTGCCTTCTTTTCCCATCCATCGACGTTTATCGACGCCTCCTCCATTGCATCGGCTGGCCATCTCGGACACTCACATTCTCGCATCGCGACGTCCGTTTCTTGCCCTGCGGCGTCATCGTGGCCTTTGCGCTCCGCGCTCGACTACGCGTCCGACACGCCTTTTGGGCCCTCTCTTCCTGGGCCTTTGCCGGCCGCCGTTAACGCATCATGTCTAACGGACTCACGTATGGGGCCGTCAATGGCATGAGGCGTGGCTTTCAACAGCAGCAGACTGCTCCTACGAGCAAACCCCCGGCACCCCTTTCGCACGGTGGGCCGTATCAAGCCTTCCACCCGTCGCAGCAGGCCTCGTCGCAGTACGCCCACAACCTTTTCACCGGCTCCGCACCGCCACCACCGCTGCAGGTTGCCGGCCTCCAGAATGCCGGACCCCGTCCCTCGCCTCCGCAGGTGGCCGCATCGGTGCCTAGGAATCGCCAGATGCAGCAGCCGCACCCGGTTAACTACCTGGCACAGGCCTTGAACCAGCAATCGATGGGCCACCAGGTCCAGCAGAATGACGGCTCGCTCCTGGGCCAGCATCAGCGGACTGCGCAGCAGCACTCGCAGCACGCACATCAGCAGCTGTCTCAGCATCAGCAGCACCCGCAACACGCTCAGCACCAACAACAGCACGTGCAGCACCAACAGCACCCGCAGCACGCACAGCATGTCCAGCACGCGCAGCATCTGCAACACGCGCAGCATCAGCATGCCGCCCAGCATGCCGCCCAGCATGTGCAACATCAGCAGCACCAGCAGCACCAGCAGCACCAGCAGCACCAGCAACATCACTCGCAGATTCCACAACACTCCCAGGCGCCGTCCTCGACTTCTCTGACGCCGCAGACGCTCTCCCAGTCTCCAATTCCCCCTGCTCATCAGCAGATCCAACAGTCACAGAAAGCCCAGCATCACGTGCAGCACCAGGTCCAGCAACATCAGCAACAGCACCAGCAGCACCAACAGCACCAGCAACACCAGCAGCAGCAGGTTCAGCACCAGCACCAGCACCAGCAACACCAGCAGCAGCAGGCTCAGCACCAGCACCAGCAAGCTCAGCAGCAGATGCAGCAGAGCCAGCAGGCGGCCCAGAAAGCACAAAAGGCGCACCAAGCCCAGGCTCAGGCTCAGGCTCAGGCGCAGGCACAGGCCCAAGCACAAGCCCAGGCGCAAGCTCAAGCTCAAGCTCAAGCTCAAGCTCAAGCGCAGGCGCAGGCGCAGGCGCAGGCGCAGGCGCAAGCTCAAGCCCAAGCTCAAGCTCAAGCGCAGGCTCAGGCCCAAGCTCAAGCGCAGGCCCAGGCCCAGGCTCAAGCGCAGGCGCAAGCACAAGCTCAGGCCCATGCTCAAGCCCAGGCCCAGGCTCAGGCACAAGCTCAGGCGCAGGTTCAAGCCCAGCAAATGCAGGTCCAAAAAACTGTTCAGGCTCACCAAAAGGCACCCCATGCCTCGCCGACTCCACCGCCTCCGAGACCTGCTGTCTTAGCAGCCCCTGTCCAGGAGAGCAACGACGAAGCGGAAATGGATGTGGACAGCTCTCCCAACGCGGCAGGGGACGGGGAGCAAGGGGACAAGAACGGCGACGCGAATCCTTCGTTTGCTTCAAGGCAGGCGATGGGACCGCTCATGTCTGCTCCTCCAGAGGGCGGCAGCTTCCCCTCACTGGAAGCGGTGCACAAGTTCGTGTTGGGATACTGCACGTCCGTTGGCTATGCTGTCGTCATCGGACGGTCAAAAAAGACGGTGCCAGGCCTGAAAAAGGTGCTTTTTGTTTGCGACCGAGCTGGCAAGCCTCCGAAGCGTGTCAGCCCCGAGCAGCGGAAGCGGAAGACATCGTCACGCAAGTGTGACTGCCAGTTTGGATTTTTTGCCATTGAGCAGCGGACACAGTGGACGGTGCGCTACCGTCCAGACACCTCCCACCTCAAACACAACCACGGTCCTAGCGAGAGCCCCGTCCTCCACCCGGCAGCCCGGAAGCTGGACAGCAACATGGTGGCGGCTGTAAAGGCGTTGAAGGACGACGGTGCGTTATCTGCAGCGACCCCCACTACTACCACTACTGCCACTTCAAAGCCCCGAGCCAAGCCCAAGCCCAAAACCGCCTCACAAAAGAAGGGAGCAGCAAGTGCCGGTGTTGGCGCAGAGGAGGCAGATGGAGCCAACCCAGAAAGCGCCGCTGGTTCTAACGCTTCGGTCACAGGCGTCGGCGTGAGCGAGACTCTTGAGATTCTGCAGACGGAAAATCCGAACGTGCCGTTGCTGCCGCGGGACATTTACAATGCCCGCGCCGCCATCACGCGCAACCCTACCAAGGTGGCTGCGGCCATTGCCGAAAACCGCCCGGCCATCTACAGCAAACCCCAACCGTCGGCCGACGAACGTATTCGAACAGACCTCCGGCGCGAGCTTGCCCAGGCCAAAGAGGAACTGGCGGCTCTTCAGGACTCGTCACGGAAGGAGATCGACGAGCTCAAGCGAAAGCTTGATGAGAAGGACCAGGTCATTGCGCGATTTGAGATGTTCATCGACATCTGCAACCAGCGTGTTATTCTGCAGCGGGAACGACTGTCTGACAACAACGACGGCGCTGGCGGGCCGAACCTTGCTGCATAGCAATGATAGATGGGCTGATCCGTCCCAGCCTTGATCCCCTCTGGTCCTCCTTCCATGTATCCCTCATCCGAAACCCTTCTTACTCTTCTCCATCCTCCCCTTCCTTTTCCATTCTGACTCTCCCTCTTTCACCCGAAAACCAATTCCCGAGACTCTTGGATCTCACAACTAGTCGACTTGTTTATACTCTCTCCCTCAAAGCTGGGGCTTGGTCTACTTGGTCGCACGGCTTTTCTGGTCTTTTGTACTATGATATTCTGGACGGTAGGCACGGTGCATAGATTTTTTGGATTTATATGTCGTGATTTTTTATATTTCTTGTCTATGGCGGAAACTGGGACGTGGCGTGGGAAATGCACTGCACGAGTGTTTGCCTTTTCCATTTCTTTGGTATATTTGTACCCAGCAAAACAGTGTCTGGCAGGATTGTGCTTGGTTTATTTTCTTTTGGATTACACGCGCACACACATATATACTGTCCATTATGCTTCTCTCTGAGCTTGCGATACGAGTCGGATTGGCTATTTTTTCTCTCGCGTTCTCTACAATTTTAATCCATGTCAATATATGCCGTTTGTAGAACCTTGTCTGTGTGGCCTTAATTGTTTTCTTCTAAGCTCCGTTGTAAAAACCCCGAGACGATCCGGGTCCCATCTCTATCTGTCGACTTCTCCAACGTCCGTGCAGTATCAAATTCTACCGACTGACAGATCATATCTCCTGCCGAGAACCCGTCCGAGGCCCGGCATGAAAAGTGCGACTCCACAACTTTGGAGGATGCAGAGGCTTTGAAACTGGTGAAGCATCTCTCGGCCCAGGCTTTGTATCGTCTGGCTTCTTGCAGAATTCCTCGTGCGGGATTCTGCAATTGCCTATTCGAGGTTCTTTCTACCTTTAGCCGTCTCCGACGGAACTATTGGTCTGTGCCTTGTCTGTGCCACTCATCGTTTGTTCGCATCGTGGGTGTGTGCCTTGGGCGAGGACCTTCGCCCTCGTGCGTCGCATTGTTTTATGTTCAACGTTGATAGATGTTACATACACCGCACGCCTCTAATATCGGGCCCTGGGTGCAATGGTGTTGTTGGTTGGTTGGCTAGCTAGCGCAGAGCCAGGACAATTTCTACGACCTATGGCCACGTGATAAAGACAGTCCCACTCTCACAACGGGTCACGCCGTTAGGCAGGCTTGGGGGACGCTAGGCAAGCTGTGCTAGCGCGCCTGCCTGCTTCGGGCACGATAGGGGGGTGAGCGCCGAAAAGAGCTGTAAAGTTGGGGCTTGGAGAGCTGCGGCGTACGAGTACAGAAGGTGCAACGGGCAGTGCCAGTTTTTGCTGTTTACGAGTACGCGTACTCGTACTTTGTGCACGATTTTATTTTTGCGGATTCCAGCGGGAAGCTGCGATGCTCACGTTTGTCGCATAATGATGTGTTCTTCCCGCAGAAGGTGCGACACCAATCACAGACGCGCGCCCCACATCCATTTTGGAGCACTTGAAGAAGTTCCTACTCGTATTATTTCTATTTGGCTGCCCCCCTGAACAGGCAGGGGGAGGGGGTGTCGTGGTAATTTCGAGTCCCCTACTGGGCTTTTAGCACGCCGCACGCGCCGAGGCGCACCTTCCATTTGCTGGTCGCGTTCCTGCCGTTTGCTGGTGCGTGGCTTCCTGGCGTGTCTCCCTTCTAGCCCAGCCAGGGAAACTGCTTGAAACTGGAAATCCCATCGCGAGATTGCAAACAGCGTTTCTCTTTTCCTCTCATCCTTTGCAAGACTGGGAATACTAGGGGTTTCCGTGTTGCCTGCTTTTCCTGTACTCTTTTCGCTCCGACAGCAAGTCTCCAGCAGGCTTTTTCCGCACTACGCAACACCCAACCGTTAGAACGCGTCTCCTTCTCTTCGTTTTGTTGCCTTTCTCATCGTTGCCTTGCGATTTGCGACACCTTTGGCTCTCGAACCGTTCTTCTCGCCTCGTTCTCTTCTTTACTCCTGTTTTCGGCACGTATTTGTTTTAATCGACCACAGAATCCCCAACACCGCTAGATACCCCGAATCCGAACCCCTTTTCGACTCCCGATACATTGCTTATGTCGCCGATGACGAGATAGAACGACATCTTCACAGACCGTCATCTCCTTCCTCATCCCGCCGTCGACCTCTTAGCTCCACAAGCCGCCACGATGGATATGGTCATGCCGACGCCAGTGGTGGCTAACGGCATCAGCTCGGCTACCGGAGGACCTGCGTCCCCGCTGGCTCCCGGCGGATCCGGCGTGAGCTCCGGTGTCTCGCCGTCGTCCTACGTTGACCCGGCTCGCGTTGTCGACCACCTGGCCACCGTCCTCGAGGCTGCCCTCGGTGCCACCCGCGGGGAGCTTGAAGCTCCCGGCAGCATCCTGTCCAAGGCCCGCTATGCAGACACAGTCCAGCGCTGTTCTCGATTTGCCCACGAGCCCCAAGTTGTTTCTCTCTACATCCAGAAAGACCTGACCTCGGCAGCTCCGACGCCGGCAAGGCTGGGTGGCGAAGAGAACGGCAGCATTGCAAAGGCGGGCTCACCGGCGCATGTCTTCTCCCTGGCCGCCGACCTCTCGGCCCTATCCACGACCGTCGCCTTCCTCGTCCTCCTCAAGCGCCCGCAGCCTCTCGACCCCAATGTCCCGATCACGTCCCAGGTGCAGATGCTCAACCTGCCCGGCCCGGCATACCTCACAGCCACAGCAGGCGAGCAGGGCCTCTCGACATCTCCGTTTGAGATCTTGCAGATGTACCTGCACAACGGCCTTGCCCCCTATTTCGACGCGAGCACGAAACCGGCTGCCAACGCCGCCTCTGCTAACGGCACGGGAAGCACCAGCCGCGTGCGCGCTGACCTCGAGGCCAAGACCGGTGTGCCTGTCACCAAGAAGCGCTGGACCGAGCTCGAGCTGAGCTTGGCCCACCTGCAGCAGAATGTCGAGATTCCCGAGGTTGTGCTTCCCTTCCCTCCGATTGTCCAGACCGCCCTTGACGAGGCTTCCGCGCGCGGCGTGCGCCCATACTTTGACCAGCTGCCCCCGGGCGTCACGCAGGACACTGCGCTGCTCAACAGCCTGCAGGCTACGGTCAACACGTGGATCAAGTCCATCCAGGTCATCACCAAGATGACCCAGGACCCCACCACAGGCACAGCCAACCAAGAAATCAACTACTGGCTGTCGATGGAGTCTGCGCTGGAGCGCATCGAGACGCAGCTGCGTGGCGACGGCGTGTCCCTCACGCTTGATATTCTGAAGCACGCCAAGCGGTTCCAGGCGACTGTCAGTTTTGTTGCCGACACAGGCTTGAAGGAGGCTATGGAGCGCGTGCAAAAGTACAACCAGCTGATGCGCGACTTTCCCCTCGACGAGCTGCTGTCGGCCACGGCTCTCGCCAAGGTAGAGGACTCGATTGTTCAGATTTTCGGGCATCTGAACAAGAAGCTGCGCATCTGCCCTTATCCTATCCGCCGCGCCCTCGCCCTGGTCGAGTCCATCTCGGGCGACCTCGACGACGCCATGCACCGCCTTCTGCCGGGCACCGAGCTGGTCGACCTTGACTACCACGAATTCGACCGTGTCATGAAAGCTACCAACGCCATTTTTCGTGCCTGGGATGACAACGTCAAGGAGTTTACCAATGTCGCCCGTGAGGTCACCCGCCGCCGCAACGACAAGTTCATCCCAATCAAGATCAACCCGCGCCACGCCCAATTACAGGCCCGCCTGAAGTATATTCAAAACTTCCGCGAGAACCACGAGCAGCTGCAGCGGACCATTGTCGCCGTTCTCGGCACCAAGGAGTCCAACGTTAGTGCAGACGGTCCCGATGCTTCGGCAATTACGAGCAACGGTGCTCCAGCCACGGCCAGCGGGTTCGGTGGCCCATCCGGACTCGAGGAGACGAGCGACGTGGACGCTGTAGAGGAGGTGCGCCAAGCCTGGGAGGCGCTCCGGAATGTCGACTTGCTGGACGTGACTTCCGAGGGCACCACAAAATGGGCGCGTGCCGAGAACACGTACAATGAGCGGACGGCGCGCGTCGAGAACTCCATCATTGCACGTCTCCGCGACCGCCTGGCCACGGCCAAGAACGCCAACGAGATGTTCCGCGTCTTCTCCAAGTTCAACGCTCTCTTTGTGCGACCCAAGATTCGGGGTGCCATTGCCGAGTACCAGACTCAGCTCATCGACAACGTCAAGCAGGCGATTGCAGCGCTTCACGAGCGCTTCAAGCAGCAGTACGGCCACTCCGAAGCCCACGCAATGGCCACACTGCACGACCTGCCCCCCGTCTCAGGTGCCATTATTTGGGCCCGCCAGATCGAGCGTCAGCTCGACAATTACATGAAGAAGGTCGAGCATGTCTTGGGCGCCGACTGGGCCCTGCATGCCGAGGGCCAGAAACTGCAGAACGAGAGTGTGCAGTTCCGCAAGAAGCTGAAGACCGCCCCCATCTTCGAGGCCTGGGCTCGGGATACTATGCGCCGAGAGGTGTCCATTTCTGGCCGCCTCTTTAGCATCAAGCGTGTCCGCTCGGCCGGCAACACCCTCGAACTGGGCGTTAACTTTGATCCCCAGGTCATTGCCCTGTTCAAGGAGACCCGCAACCTCATCTGGCTCAACTACTCCGTTCCCCACGCCGTCAATAGTGTTGCCAAAGATGCCAAGCGAGTCTATCCCTACGCCGTCAGCCTTATGGAGAGCGTTCGTACGTTTGCCCAGACTCTGCGCACCATCAACGAAATGCCCGAGGTGTCCATGCTGCTCAACGGCCACCGCAACGACGTCTATGCTCTGGTTGCCAAAGGTGTTCCTCTTCGCTGGGAGTCTTTTGTCAACAGCTACGAGGTTCATGTGCGCGGATTGCCGTCCCACATGTCTAACGGAAGCATTGGCGGCACCGCCAACGGACCGATGGATCGCCTCAAGGGCGGCGAGAGTCGCCACGTCTTGTTTGTTCGCGAGATTGCGGCTGCCGTGTCACTGCTGCAAACCAAGACGGCCACGCTCGCCACCTACCATGCCACGATCCAGAAGTCCATGCGGGAGTTAGCCACGTGCCCCTACGAAGCTACCGCTTTCGAGTCACGTCTTCGCACTATCCAAGAGGCCGTTGACCAGCTCAATCTGCAGCAATACGCCAACTTGGCCTTCTGGGTTGAAGGCATGAACAGACAGATCAAGTCCACTCTGTTGACTCGTCTGCAGCGTGCTGTTCAGGCCTGGGTTGAGGCCTTTGAAGACGACGCCACGACCGAGGGCAAGGCGAGCAAGTCTTCCTTTGGTACGATTGGCCTAAACAACGCTTCCGGCAACACTGCGACCGGCCGCCGAATGCAGATTTCCGGTACAGCCGACGCCTCTGATATTGCGGCTGTGGCCGACGACAAGCCTACCATGAAGCGGCTTGTTCACGAGATCACTATGCGCAATCAGCTGATCTACCTGGACCCACCATTGGAATTTGCTCGTGCCAGCTGGTACCTGCGTCTGCAAGACTGGCTTGGTGTTGTCTGTAACTTGCGCAAAATCAAGGCCACAAGCTACGAGATGCGTCTGGGAACGACAGTGGTGGAAGATGCACGCTTTAATGATCTTCCTGCAGACTGCACGCCTATGCTCCTGCGTGTGCAGACGTCTATCGAGACCAAGCTTCAAGCCATTAGCGCATACGTCGACGAGTGGCTGCGCTTCCAGTCCCTCTGGGATCTCCAGTCTGAAAAGGTTTATGATCTGCTCGGAGACCGCCTCGCGCGCTGGCTCCAGCTGCTGCAGGAAATTCGCAAGACCCGCCAAACATTTGACACGACTGAGGTCAGCCGCTCGTTTGGCCACATCACAATCGACTATGACCAGGTTCAGACCAAAGTGAACGCCAAATACGACCAGTGGCAGCACGACATCCTGCTCAAGTTTGCTGGCCGCCTCGGCAGCCGCATGCGCGAGGTGTACGCCGAGATCGAAAAGGCACGTACCGATCTGGAGACGTTGAGTCTTGAAGTCAACTCCACTGCCCATGCTGTGCAGTTCATCACCATTGTTCAGTCTTGCAAGCGCCATGTCAAGCTATGGGCACCCGAGATCGAGACGTTTCGCCAGGGCGAGTCGACTCTCGTTCGCCAGCGCTACCAGTTCCCTAATGACTGGCTGCACGCCCAGCAGGTCGACCACGAATGGAACTCGCTCAACGAGCTACTGGGTCGCAAGGCCAAGATTGTCCAGGACCAGACGGATGCTCTTCGTGCTAAGATTATCGCCGAGGACAAGATTGTGGTCGACAAGATTGCTGAGGTCGCCGCCCAATGGAACGAGGAGAAGCCCGTCTCGGGTACCATTGCACCCGATATTGCAACTGCTACGCTGGCTACATTTGAAAGTCGCATTACGGCCCTCCAAGAAGAGGCTGTCATGGTTGCCAAAGCCAAGGAGGCCCTTGATCTGCCATCCACCCCAGAGACGTCCCTGGCTGGCATCCTCGAGGAGTTGCACGACTTCAAGTCTGTCTGGGCATCGCTTTCTCTGATCTGGAAGAACCTAAACGAGCAGCGCGAGATGCTATGGAACAGTGTGCAGCCGCGCAAGGTCCGCACCGCGATGGACAACCTCATCAAGATGACCCGTGACATGCCCAGCCGAATGCGTCAGTACGCCGCTTTTGAGCACATTCAGAACATCCTGCGCACGTATGTGCGTGTCAACCCTCTGCTCAGCGACCTCAAGTCGGAAGCTGTCCGCGACCGCCACTGGACCAAGATCTACAAGCAGATCAAGCCCGGCAAGCGCTACTCTTCGGTGTCCATGACCCTCGGCGACGTGTGGGACCTGAATCTCGTGGCCACCGAAGCGATTATCAAGGACATTATCGCTCAAGCGCAGGGCGAAATGGCCCTCGAGGAGTTCTTGAAGCAGGTGCGGGAGACATGGACCAGCTACAACCTGGATCTTGTCAATTACCAGAACAAGTGCCGCCTGATTCGTGGCTGGGATGACCTCTTTGCCAAGTGCAGCGAGAACCTCAATTCACTGCAGGCCATGAAGCACTCGCCCTACTACAAGGAGTTTGAGGAAGAGGCTTCGTCCTGGGAAGACAAGCTAAACCGTGTCCACGTTCTGTTCGATGTTTGGATCGACGTCCAGCGCCAGTGGGTCTACCTGGAGGGTGTTTTCACCGGCAACGCGGACATCAAGCACCTCTTGCCGATCGAATCGTCTCGCTTCCAGAACATCAACAGCGAGTTTTCTGCCGTCATGAAAAAGGTCTACAAGCAGCCGTATGTTCTCGATGTCCTCAATATCCCCAATGTTCAAAAGTCGCTCGAGCGTCTTGCCGAACTGCTCAACAAGATCCAAAAAGCTCTTGGCGAGTACCTCGAGAAGGAGCGTGTTTCTTTCCCACGCTTCTACTTTGTTGGTGATGAGGATCTGCTCGAGATGATTGGTAACAGCAATGACACAATGCGCATTGCCAAGCATTTCAAGAAGATGTTTGCTGGTCTCTCGGGCCTCACCATGGAAGACGAGTCTGTCATCACGGGCTTCACCTCCAAGGAAGGCGAAACTGTCCGTCTCAAGCGCGACATCTCTCTCGTCAAAACGCCGCGCATCAACGACTGGCTTGCTCTGCTTGAAAGTGGCATGAAGGCCACACTCGCCGAGCTGCTCGCTGAGGCTGTCGCTGTCTACACTCCTATTTTCTCTGCAGAGAAGGGCATCGACCAGGCAGCTCTTGCCGAATTTATGGAGGCTTTCCCCAGCCAGATTGTGGTCCTGGCTACCCAGGTGGTCTGGACGACGGTTGTTGATCAAGCACTTGCTGCAGGCGGCAGTGGTCTCAAGGATCTCTTTGAGCGCGAAGTACAGGTCCTGCGCCTTCTCGCAGCTACTGTTCTCGGCGACCTGCACATCCTGATGCGCAAGAAGTGCGAACAGCTCATCACGGAATGCGTCCACCAGCGTGATATCATTGAGAAGCTCATCAAGCTCAATGCCAACTCTCCGACGCACTACATGTGGCTGCTGCAGATGCGCTATGTCTACGCTGCCGAGGGCGACGCACAACAGCGTCTCAGCATCAAGATGGCCAACGCATCCCTGCAGTATGGTTTCGAATACCTCGGTGTGCCCGACCGCTTGGTTCGCACACCACTGACTGACCGCTGTTTCCTGACACTCACACAAGCTTTGTGTCAGCGGCTGGGTGGCTCCCCTTATGGCCCAGCTGGCACGGGCAAGACGGAGTCTGTCAAAGCTCTTGGTGTGGAGCTGGGCCGCTTCACACTCGTCTTCTGTTGTGACGATACATTTGATTTTCAGGCCATGGGCCGGATTTTCTTGGGTATCTGCCAAGTTGGTGCTTGGGGCTGTTTCGACGAGTTCAACCGTCTGGAGGAGCGCATTCTTTCGGCCGTTTCGCAGCAGATTCAAAACATCCAGCTGGGTCTCAAGCAAGGCGCCGAGGACGACAAGGCCCAGATCGAGCTCGTGGGCCGCCAGCTGCATGTCAACGCGAGCACAGGCATCTTCATTACTATGAACCCTGGCTACGCCGGTCGTTCCAACTTGCCTGACAACTTGAAGAAGCTGTTCCGCAGCGTCGCCATGTCCAAGCCGGACAAGGAGCTGATTGCTGAAGTCATGCTGTACTCACAGGGCTTCAACCAGGCTAAGACGCTATCCAAGCAGACCGTGCCCTTCTTTGACCAATGTGCGGCCAAACTGTCCAAGCAAGCGCATTATGACTTTGGTCTTCGTGCTCTCAAGAGCGTCCTTGTCAGCTCCGGCGGCCTGAAGAGGACTCGTCTCACCAAGACTGGCGGCGGCGTCATCGATCTCAGCGACAACGGCGAGGTGATGGAGCCCGAGATCATTGTCCAGAGTATTCGTGAGACCATTGCGCCAAAGCTCATTAAGCCGGACGTTGAGATCCTCGCCGACATCGAGACCGCCTGCTTCCCCGGCGTCCGCTATGTGCCAGCCAACCTCGAGGCGCTGGAGGTCGCTATTCGCCGCCTTGCTGATGAACGCCACCTCGTTGTCAACGACACCTGGCTGACCAAGGTCCTGCAACTCTACCAGATCCAAGGCATCCACCACGGTGTGATGATGGTTGGCAGTTCTGGCTCGGGCAAGTCTGCGGCATGGCGCCTGCTTCTCGATGCCATGCAGCAGGTCGAAAAGGTTGAGGGCGTCTCCCACGTCATCGACTCCAAGGTCATGTCCAAGGAGGCCCTGTATGGCAACCTGGACGCAACGACGCGCGAGTGGACCGATGGTCTGTTCACCAGCATCCTACGGAAGATTGTGGACAACCTGCGTGGCGAGGACTCCAAGCGCCACTGGATCGTTTTTGACGGTGATGTTGACCCCGAATGGGTCGAAAACCTGAACAGTGTGCTCGATGACAACAAGCTGCTCACGCTTCCCAACGGCGAGCGCCTCAATCTGCCACCCAACGTGCGCATCATGTTCGAGGTCGAAAACCTCAAGTATGCGACCCTCGCGACAGTGTCTCGTTGTGGCATGGTCTGGTTCAGCGAAGACACCGTCACGCCGAGCATGATGGTGTCCAACTACCTGGGCACCCTTGCCTCGGTGGCCTTTGAGGACTTTGACGAGGATGCTGTGGCTACGGGCCAGAGCGCCGCCAAGGCTCTTGCAGTGCAAACCCACGCAGCTGAACTGCTGAAAACCTATCTCACAGGCGACGATTTTATTCTGCAGGTCCTCAACGTTGCTAACACGTCGACCTACCGCCACATTATGGAGTTTACAACGGCCCGCGTGCTCACCACGCTCTTCTCGCTGCTCAACAAGGCTGTCCGCAACGTTATCGAGTACAACTCGCAGCATTCCGATTTCCCTCTAGAGGCCGAGCAGGTTGAGGCGTACATTTCCAAGAAGCTCCTGCTTGCTCTTGTTTGGGCACTGACGGGCGACTGCCCGCTCGACGACCGCAAGACCTTTGGTGACAGCATCGTGGGTTTGGCCAGCTTCGGCTCTCCGCCGCTGGACGGCGGAAGCGGCGGTGCCTCTCTGATCGACTTTGATGTGTCCCTACCGCGCGCCGAATGGACCACCTGGCAGAACCAGGTCCCGACGATCGAGGTCAACACTCACTCTGTCACGCAGACCGATGTCGTCATCCCCACACTCGACACGGTGCGCCACGAGGATGTTCTTTACTCGTGGTTGGCGGAGCATAGACCGTTGCTGCTCTGCGGTCCTCCTGGTTCGGGCAAGACGATGACGCTCTTCAGCGCTCTTCGCAAACTGCCCAACATGGAGGTTGTCGGCCTCAACTTTTCCAGTGCGACTACCCCTGATCTGCTCATCAAAAGTTTCGAACAGTACTGTGAGTACAAGAAGACGCTCAACGGCGTCATGCTGTCGCCCACGCAGATCGGTCGCTGGCTCGTCGTCTTCTGCGATGAAATCAACCTGCCTGCTCCGGACAAGTACGGTACGCAGCGCGCCATCTCGTTCCTGCGCCAACTGGTCGAGCACAATGGCTTCTGGCGCACTTCGGACAAGTCCTGGGTCACCCTTGACCGCATCCAGTTTGTTGGCGCTTGCAACCCCCCAACCGATGCCGGCCGTACGCCTCTCGGACACCGTTTCCTTCGCCACGCGCCCCTCATTATGGTGGACTACCCTGGCGAGCAGTCGCTGCACCAGATTTACGGCACATTCAACGCGGCTGTGCTCAAGATCATCCCCTCGCTGCGTGGATATGCCGAACCCCTGACCCAGGCCATGGTCAAGTTCTACCTAGAGTCACAGCGCCGGTTTACGCCACAGATCCAGCCTCACTACGTCTACAGTCCCCGTGAACTGACGCGCTGGGTGCGTGGTGTTTATGAGGCCATCCGCCCTCTGGAGACGCTCTCTGTGGAGGGTCTTATCCGAATCTGGGCACACGAAGCCCTTCGCCTGTTCCAGGACCGTCTTGTTGCCGAAGAAGAACGGCGCTGGACAGACGAGGCCGTACGTCGCATCGCCGTCGAGCTGTTCCCCAACATTGACGAAGAAAAGGCTCTTGGCGGACCGATCCTATTCTCCAACTGGCTGTCCAAGAACTACGTCCCAGTCGACCGCGAACAGCTGCGCGACTTTGTCAAGGCTCGTCTGCGTACGTTCTGCGAAGAAGAGGTGGATGTGCCCCTCATCCTGTTCAATGACGTGCTGGAACACGTGCTGCGTATCGACCGTGTCTTCCGCCAGCCCCAAGGCCACTTGATTCTCATCGGTGTCAGTGGTAGCGGTAAAACCACACTGTCCCGGTTCGTTGCCTGGATGAATGGCCTCAAGGTGTTCCAGATCAAGGTTCACGGCAAGTACTCGTCCGAGGACTTTGACGAGGACCTGCGTGAAGTCCTCCGCCGCTCCGGCTGCAAGGGCGAAAAGATCTGCTTCATCATGGACGAAGCGAACGTGCTCGACTCTGGCTTCCTCGAGCGCATGAACACGCTGCTGGCCAATGCCGAGGTCCCTGGTCTCTTTGAGGGCGACGACCTAGCCGCGCTCATGACTGCCTGCAAAGAAGGCGCCCAGCGCCAGGGCCTGCATCTTGATTCGCAGGAAGAGCTCTACAAGTGGTTCACCAGCCAGATTGTCAAGAACCTGCACGTCGTCTTCACGATGAATCCGCCCGAAGACGGCCTGTCGTCCAAGGCAGCCACGAGCCCTGCCCTCTTCAACCGTTGCGTGCTCAACTGGTTTGGTGATTGGTCTGACCAAGCTCTGTACCAGGTAGGTACTGAGCTGACGCAGTCGGTTGACCTCGACCGTCCCAACTTTGAGGCACCCGATACGATCCCGGTTGCCTACCGCGGCCTCACCCTGCCTGCCTCGCATCGTTCTGCTGTTGTCAATGCCATGGTGTACATCCACTACTCCCTCCAGCGGTTCAATGCCAAGCTCTTCAAGCAGCAGGGCAAGGTTACGTTCTTGACCCCTCGCCATTTCCTTGACTTTGTGGCGCAGTACGTCAAGCTTTACAATGAGAAGCGCGAGGACCTCGAGGAGCAGCAGCGCCATCTGAATGTCGGTCTCGAGAAGCTGCGTGACACTGTGGACAAGGTGCGCGACCTGCGCGCCAGTCTCGCTGAGAAAAAGTCACAGCTTGAGCGCAAGGATGCCGAGGCCAACGAGAAGCTGCAGCGCATGGTGGCAGACCAGCGCGAGGCTGAGCAGCGCAAGAACACGTCGCTCGAGATCCAGGCGGCCCTCGAAATCCAAGAAGCTGAGGTCGCCTCGCGCAAAAAGATTGTGCTCGAGGACCTTGCCCGCGCCGAGCCTGCTGTCGAGGCGGCCAAGGCCAGTGTCAGCAACATCAAGCGCCAGCAGCTGACCGAGGTGCGTTCGATGGCGTCCCCCCCTCAGGGCGTGCGTCTCACGCTCGACTCTGTCTGTACACTTTTGGGCCACAAGGTGGTGGGCGACTGGAAGGCAATTCAGGGTGTTGTGCGGCGCGACGATTTCATTGCCAGCATCATCAACTTCAACAACGAAAAGATGATGACGCGGTCGCTGCGGCTCAAGATGCGCAACGAGTTCTTGTCCAACCCCGAATTTACGTTTGAAAAGGTCAACCGCGCCAGCAAGGCCTGTGGCCCCCTGGTGCAGTGGGTCGAAGCGCAAGTCAACTATGCTGAGATCCTGGACCGCGTCGGCCCTCTGCGCGACGAGGTGTCCCAGCTGGAGGACCAGGCCCTGCAGACAAAGGCTCAGGCCAAGGCCGTCGAAAACACGATTGAGACGCTCGAGACCAGCATTGCCACCTACAAGACCGAATACGCAGCTCTCATCAGCGAAACCCAGGCCATCAAGGCCGAGATGAGCCGCGTCCAGTTCAAGGTCGACCGCAGTGTCCGCCTGCTGGACAGCCTGTCCTCGGAGCGTGTGCGCTGGGAGGAGGGCAGTCGGTCATTCGAGACGCAGATTGGCACGCTTGTGGGTGACGTCCTGGTTGCTGCGGCGTTCCTCGCATACAGTGGTCTCTACGACCAGACGTTCCGCAAGTCTATGATGGACGACTGGCTTCAGCAGCTGCAGCTGTCGGGGATCAACACAAAGCAGCACAACCCCGTCACCGAGTACCTTTCGACGGCCGACGAGCGTCTTGGCTGGCAAGAGAACATGCTGCCTGTCGATGACCTGTGCACAGAGAACGCCATCATCCTGAAGCGGTTCAACCGCTACCCGCTCATCATTGACCCGTCTGGCCGGGTGACGGAGTTTTTGCAGCGGGAGTGCAAGGACCGCCGCCTGACGGTCACGAGCTTCCTCGACGACTCGTTTGCCAAGCAGCTCGAGAGCTCGCTGCGGTTCGGTAACCCGATCCTCATCCAGGACGCTGAGCACCTCGACCCACTTCTCAACCACGTGCTCAACAAGGAGTACCAGAAGACGGGCGGCCGTGTGCTGATCCAGTTGGGCAAGCAGCAAATCGACTTCTCGCCCGCGTTCAAGCTGTACCTCTCGACGCGCGACCCGTCGGCCACATTCGCCCCGGATATCTGCAGTCGTACCACGTTTGTCAATTTCACAGTCACCCAGGGCAGCCTGCAGACACAATCGCTCAACGAAGTGCTCAAGTCGGAGCGCCCCGACGTGGACGAGCGGCGGTCGAACCTGATCAAGCTCCAGGGCGAGTTCAAGGTTCACCTACGGCAGCTGGAGAAGCGTCTGCTGCAGGCGCTCAACGAGTCGCGGGGCAACATCCTGGACGACGACAATGTTATCGAGACGCTTGAGACGCTCAAGACGGAGGCAGCGGACATTTCCGCCAAGATGAGCAACACCGAGGGTGTCATGGCCGAGGTGGAGCAGATTACGCTGCAGTACGCTGTTATTGCCCGGGCCTGCAGTGCCGTTTTCGCGGTGCTCGAGCAGCTGCACTACCTCAACCACTTTTACCAGTTCTCGCTGCAGTACTTCCTCGACATCTTTCACTCTGTGCTGCACGGCAACGCTCACCTGACAGGCACGACGGACTACAACGTGCGTCGCGACATCATTGTGCGGGATCTTTTTGCTACGACTTTTAAGCGTACGGCCCTGGGTGTGCTGCAGAAGGACCGCATCACACTGGCCATGCTGCTCGTGCAGGCGGCGCCGTACAAGATGGACAAGGGCCTGATCGACGTGCTGCTCGACGAACGCGTGCAGGGACGGGATGCCAGCAATGGCAGCAGCCGTGACGAGGCCATGGCGATTGCGCGCCGTCTGCCCGCGCTCAAGGACAAGATTGACAGCGTGACCGAGGCGGAGTGGTCGCGGTTCCTTGGCGAGGAGCTGGGCGAGGGCTTTGTGCCGCGCTCGGTTCTGCAGGGCGTGTCCGCCGGCGAAGACGAGAAGCCACCTGCGACGGCGGCCGAAGCCGAGGCAGCCAAGAAAAGTGTGGTTTACAACGAAGCGCTGCTCTCGCTGCTGATGGTGAAGCTCTTCCGGCTGGACCGCTTCGTGCCGGCAGCTGAGAAGTTTGTGGCGCTTGTGTTCGGCGACGATCTGTTTGATATTGTGGAGGATCTTGGCGGGACGGTGAAGCAGGTGTCTGCGACGCGGCCGATTGCGCTGGTCTCGAGCCCCGGCTTCGACGCCTCGTACAAGGTCGACAACCTCGTGGAGCGCATGAACGTGCGGTGCACCAACATTGCCATGGGCTCGGCGGAGGGCCTGGCGAGCGCAGACAAGGCCGTCAGCAACGCGGCGCAGATGGGCTCGTGGGTGCTTGTCAAGAACGTCCACCTGGCGCCGACGTGGCTGCAGTCGCTGGAGAAGCGCATGGACTCGCTCAACCCACACGCGGACTTTCGGCTGTTTTTGTCGATGGAGTCCAGCCCCAAGATCCCCGTCAACCTTTTGCGGGCATCGCGTGTTCTGATGTACGAGCAGCCGGCGGGCGTGCGGGCCAACATGAAGGACTCGCTGTCGTCGCTGGCGACGCGGTCCAGCCGACCTCCCGTCGAGCGCACGCGGCTGTATCTGCTGCTGTCATTCTTGCATGCCGTCGTGCAAGAGCGTCTGCGCTATGCGCCCAACCTTGGCTGGAAGGGCTTTTGGGAGTTCAACGACAGCGATGTAGGTTCCCTGTCCCTTGTGTCTTGCGTGGACAATGTGAACGGTCCTTGGATGCTAACAACATGGAAACAGTACGAGTGCTCGGCGTTTGTGGTCGACACGTGGATTGAGGCGGTGGCCGGCAGCCGGTCCAACATTGCGCCGCAGAATATTCCGTGGGACATGATCCGCTACCTTGTGACGGAGACGTACGGAGGCAAGATTGACGACGAGGGCGACTTTGGGCGACTCAGGCAGCTTGTGGAAGGCATTTTGACGCCTGCGGCCTACGACATTGGCCACCGGCTCGTGGAAGAGGATGCCGAGTCCAAGGCATCCGGGCTCGTGGTGCCCGCGGGCACGTCGCTGCCCGACTGCATGGCGTGGGTGCAGAAGCTGCCGGAGCGCGAGCCGCCGACGTACCTGGGCCTTCCCGCCAACGCAGAGAAGCTGCTGCTTGTGGGCCTGGGCGAGAGCCTCGTCCGGGATCTGAAGAAAGTGACAGACCTGCTGGACGAGGGCGAGCAATTGATGGCAGAGGCTTAGGAGGAACAAGGGGGCTGAAGGACGAGAGGGGGGGCAATGGAGGCACGACGCCTTGCATGGACTCCTGGGTGTGGCTGTACAAAGTGTGCAGGGGGGAGAGAAGATGGACACTCTTTTTTCTTTTCTTTTTGTTTTCCTGATTTGTTTTCCTGATCTACGGTCCCCACAGCATGGCCGATATACCCCGGAAGCCTGTTTGTTTGCGAGGCTGCTTTGGAGTGCAATGGTCTTTCTCTTGCTTGCAATGAAAGTGTATTATTGTGCCAGCCTCTTTAGCGTATTCGTTGGCGTTATTCGGACGCCCCGTGCGGTAAAATACAGGAAAGCAACCGCTATAAACGGGGGCTCTCTGGTTTTTGCACGGCGTACGCCCCGAGGCGAACAACGGCCGATGCGGTGTTTCAGTAGGGATGGGTGGAGAAGAACGTGTTGTTTGTTTCATGTTTCCTCGGCCGCTCTTCTTCCTTCCTGTCTGTACATTTGCTTCTTATCGTCTCTCACTTTGTTTTCTCACCTGTGCCCGTCTTGTAGTCTTTGCTTCTCTTTTTTTAGCCGCCTGTGCGTCTCGAGGCAGTTTCGCCGCATGCTTCTTCCACAGCGTCGCATCCTGCAAAAGTGCATCCTTGACGACACAGCAGCTCAAAGGATCAAGTCTGCTTGGCCACATGCCGTGGCAGGACGAGACGTAAGATGCAACGCAGGTCTGAAAAAAAAAAGAAAGAAAGAAAGAAAAAAAAAGAAAGAAAGTGACCTTTATGGAATGGATCTTGTCCTTCTTATAAGACGAGACCGTTGACCCAATGCCATTTGTCGGCCTCTTTCCAGGGAGTCTCTTCCGCCTTTTCAGTGACCTTGCCATCCAAGTCCTTCCCTGACGACCGCTGATCGACGCTGTCTACTCTAAATAGCCTTTCGGTTCTTTCCCTCAGGTCTCGGCACTGGCGGGTTAGGCTACGAGCGCTAACAAGACGGTCCTGAAACGCCAGTTCGAGCCTATCAGAGGGCCGCACGGCTGCTGCCGCCCAGCGCCAAGGAGCTACTAACGGGGCTGACATGCCCATTTTGTAGAGTCCTTTCATTCCCGCCTCAGCCTCCCGCTCTGCCACGCTCCACCTCGCGTGCGCTCAACACGTTTACTCGTCAGTCCTTCTTATTTCTTTCGACTCCAGCATACCCCGTCCTTTCGTCGTGCCTGGCACGTTGCTGTGATACGCTGCCCCCTTCCACGTCTCTCCACTTGCTCACTCGCTTGCTGTTGAGCACCAACGAGGTGCAGCCGGGCCCCTGACAAGGTGGCTCGTCCCTGGTCATACCGGATATGCATAGTGGCCTGTGCAAGTCGTGTGTGCTTTGGATTGGGTAGGGCAATGCTCTCCGACTCGATGCACGTCCAGGACGAAAAGAAACAATGCCCCGGCGGAGGAAGGAGCAGACCGTCATGGCCCCCGTCCCCCAGCCCGCCTGATCCTTGTGTGTCGTCCGCCGCCTCCTTGCTTGCTGGCTCCCTTGGCACGGACGTTCGATCGCATGCCCGTATATATAGCTATGGGCCGGCCTCTGCCCGCGATGCTGGCAGTGTCGTCGTGGTCGTGCCCCGTCGTTCTGCCCGGCATCGGATTCGCACTGCTCTGGGACTGGCTCTTTCCCTGTCTTGTCTTGTTGCGCTGCTTCCCTTTCTTGGGCCTTGCGCCTCGCTCCTGCCGCCGCTGTCCGTTCCATCACCCCTTCTCTTTTCCGGTGCTGGCATCGCTCCTTTTGATTTTCTCCCGACGTTTGCACCGCCCACCACCGCTCTTTTCCCGGCCGCCGCCATGGTCCGCCTGCTCGGCGCCGGGAGCCTGGCCGCGCGCGCGCTCGTCTTCATGTCGACGCACCCGCTGTCGCCGCAGGCGGCCAGCAAGGCGACGTATGCGGCCAACACGGCGGCTGCCGTCAGCACGCTGCAGGGCCAGTGGTACGACGACGTCGACGGGCTCTGGAACTCGACGGGCTGGTGGAACAGCGCCAACCTGCTGACGACGCTGGCCGACTACGCGCTGGACGGCACGACGCCGGCCGCGGCCAGGAGCGCGCTGGCGGGCGTGTTTGCCACCACGTTTGCCAATGCGCAGAAGGTGGCCCAGACGGCGTCCAAGGCGGTCAGCGCCGCGGGCCTGGTGACGTCGACGTACACCAAGACGGCGGCGCCGCTGGCCTTTGACCTCGCGCTGGCGGGCCGCGCCGAGCTGGCCGGCTTTGCCGGCTTCATCAACACGTTCTACGACGACGAGGGCTGGTGGGCGCTGGCGTGGATCCGTGCGTTCGACGCGACGGGCACGGCGGCGTACCTGGCCATGGCCGAGGCCATCTTTGCCGACATGCAGACGGGCGCGCAGCCGGCGGCGTGCGGCGGCGGCATCTGGTGGAGCAAGGACCGCACGTACAAGAACGCCATTGCCAACGAGCTGTACCTGGCCGCGGCCGCGGCGCTGGCCAACCGCGCCGCCACGGCCGCGGCGCGCGCCCGGTATCTCTCCGTCGCCGCGGCGCAGTGGGCCTGGTTCCGGGCCAGCGGCATGATCAACAGCCGCGGCACCATCAACGACGGCCTGGCCATCCGCGCCGACGGCGCCTGCGTCAACAACAACCAGACCGTCTGGTCCTACAACCAGGGCGTCGTCCTCGGCGGCCTCGTCGAGCTGCACCGCGCCCAGGCCGCCGCCGGCGCCGCCGACCGCTCGCTCATCCCCGCCGCCGCCGCCATTGCCACCGCCGCCATCGACGCGCTGTCGACGGCCGGCATCCTGCACGAGTCCTGCGAGGCCGGCGGCGGCGACTGCGGCGGCGACGCGCCCACCTTCAAGGGCGTCTTTCTGCGCAACCTGCACTACCTCCAGCAGGAGGCGACGCTCGACGCCGCCACCGCCCGCGCCCTCCGGGCCTATATCCTGCAAAACGCCGACGCCATCTGGGCCACCGACCGCGTCGCCGCGTCCAACGAGCTCGGCCTCGTCTGGTCCGGGCCGCCCACCGCGGGCGGCCCGCCCACCGCCGCCACGCACGGCGCGGCCATGGACTGTCTCGTGGCGGCCATTGCAGCGGCGTGACGTCACTCTGTTTCCTTTGTTTCTTTTTTTTTTTTTTTTTTTTTTCCTCCTTTGTTCTTTCACTTCATAGACGGCGTCGGATAAGATACCAGGTTTGTGTTTGGTTTCACTCTTTTTCAGCCGAGGTTCGCATTTTTGGATTCTTTGGGCCAGGCATGGCAATAGAGCAGTGCGCAGACAAAATTGCATTGGATTTACTTTGATATTATTATTCTTGGAAACCTGTGGACTCCGCTCTTACTACCCCGGTCCCCACGTGACCATATCCGAGATGCTTCGTCCCACCAACAACGGACAACTTCAAACACCACATTCTATGCACGGCGGTTTTGGCTGCCTAGAGCCCAACCAAACTGCATCGCGCTTGGGCTGCAGTGGAAGAGAGCCAACAACCCCTGCTCGCGTCTCCATCGCCCTGCATCCCGCCACATGGACGCCACAATGGACGCCGGCGAAGAGGAGGCCGATGTGCGGCTGCAGCGCATCGCCGACGACCTGCTGGGCGACTTTGACGGAAGCCTGGCGCTGTTTCTGCGCAAGCCGGCAGCCCGCGGCCCCCGCCACACCGCAAAACCCAGGGTCCGGGCCCGCGTGCGCTCCCGCGAGGCCGCCCGCATGGCTGCGCTGCTCGACCCGTTCCAGGAGTTCCCGCAGCTGCTCGACGTCTACCTGGCGCGCTGGCTGCCGATGCTGGCCGACGCCTTTCTCGAGTCCGTCGAGCGCAGCAGCCGCCAGTCCGCGCGCGCCAGCGCCACGGCCGCAGCAGCCGCCGCCGTGGCCGCCGCCGAAGCCGCGACGGCAAGCACGGCAAACGCCGGCGCGCCAGCGCCTGCCGCCGCGACGGCCGCAGCCTCGCTCGTCGTGCCTCTCCAGGCGGCCGTGGCGCGTCTGCTGTACACCGTCTGCAAGGTGCGCGGCGAAAAGGTCGTCGTGGGCTTCCTGCCCGTGGAGACGCGGCACCTGGAGCCGCTGCTGGGGGCGCTCGAGGCACAGGCTGCCCGCGCCGCAGAGCCGGGCGCCGCAGGCGACCAGAACGACGGCAACGGCAGCTGGACGTGGCAGGAGCGGTACATTGTGCTGCTGTGGCTGTCCCAGCTGCTGCTGGCGCCGTTTGACCTTGCCACGATATCGACCGGCCGGCGGGGGCGCGTTGACGACGAGGACGACGACGAGGACGACGACGACGAGGGAGGCTCCGGCAAAAGCCGGCTTCCGACCATCAATGGTTTTGCTTGGCCGGGCAACGGCTCTGCAGCCATCCCGTCCATCGCCGTGCGCATCCTCCCGCTTGCTGTCCGCTACCTGGCCGTGCCCGGAAAGGAACGCGACGCCGCCCGCGCCCTGCTCGTCCGCATAGCCATGCGACGCGACATGCAGGAGCTCGGCATCCGCCAGGCGCTCGTCCGCTGGGCCCTGGCGTCGCTGAGCGGCCAGCCTCTGTCGGCCGCAGCGGGCCCCGGCCCCGCCATACACCAGCCGTACTACTATATCGGCACGCTGTCGTTCCTCGCCGGCATCCTGTCGGCCGCCGCCGGCGCCTCCGATATGGACGACGCGTTGGCCTCTGTCTTTTCGGTCGTGCACGCCATCGCCGAAGAAGAAGAAGACGGTCCTCCCCCCGACGCCGGCCGTGCCGCCGTCTTTGCTGCGATCCGCTCGTCCGCCCTGGCCCGCAAGATGATGATCAAGGCCGTACGCGCCGTGGCCGTGCGCTACATCCAGCTGCTCGACCAGCCGGCGCCGTCCGAGGCGACGGCCGAGGCGGCCGACTCCACCATCGAGACGACCATCGGCTACCTGCTCGGCCGCCTCGCGGACAACGACACGCCCGTGCGCTTTGCTGCGAGCAAGGCCCTGAGCATCATCACGCTGCGCCTGCCGCCCGACATGGCGTCTCAGGTCAGCGAAGCCGTTCTCGAGGCGCTGGAGCGCAATGTCCTGCACGATGCCGCCACCCAAAAGCCCGACCTGACGGCCGTCGACCCGCTCGAGTGGCACGGCCTCATGCTCACCCTGGCCCATCTGCTGTACCGCCGCTCGCCGCCCATCGACGCCCTGCCCACCATTGTCCAGGCCCTGCAGCGCGGCCTCGCCTTTGAACGCCGCAGCGTGTCGGGCAGCGCCACCGGGACCAACGTCCGCGACGCCGCGTGCTTTGGCGTCTGGGCGCTGGCTCGGCGCTACACTACCGCGGAGCTGCTGCCGCTCGACGTCCTGCAGCCGCTGGCCACGGACCTCGTCGTCGCCGGCTGCCTGGATCCGGCCGGTAACATTCGCCGTGGAAGCTCGGCTGCTCTGCAAGAGCTGATTGGACGCCATCCAGACGTGGTCCGCCAAGGCATCCCGCTAGTCCAGGCCGTCGACTACCATGCCGTCTCCCTGCGCGCCCGCGCTGTGACGGATGTGGCCCAGTGCGCCACGGCGCTGTCCCGAGACGTTTATGGCGTGGCGCTGCGCGACGCGCTGCTGGGCTGGCGCGGGCTCGCCGACGCTGGCGACGCCGGCGCCCGCCGTGCGGCTGCGGCGTCGTTTGGAAAAATTGCCTATCTGATGGCCACGGCCACCGAGGGCCGCGGCGAGAACGCGACGCCGCTCGAGTACTTTTCCGCCGTGGTCAGCTCGCTTGCGTCTCGCATCAAGGCCTTCCAGGCACGCCAGGTCGAAGAGCGCCACGGCTTCCTGCTGGCGCTGGCTGCTGTTCTGGACATCTTCCCGTCGCTGGCCGGCAAGGCCGCCACGGCAGAGCTGTGCCTGGCCGTGCTTGTCCAGCTGCACCAAATTTTGGAGAAATGCAGGGCGCTCCGTGCGGCACGCCGTCCGGATCTGCTGGCCGAGGCGGCCAGCCGGCTTGTGGTGTCGTCGTTTCCCCTACTCCAGGCGTCGATATACCTCGGCGCAGCAGACGCTATTACCAATGATCTCCTCTCTGGCCCTGCGCTTCTCGACGAGGCCAACCGAATGCCGACGACGGAATTCAAAAAGGCCGTGCTGGCCCTGGACGCTGCCTTTGCATCGAATCCCCTAGACAAAGTCAAAAACACTGTCCACAAATTCACGAGTCTAGCTGCTGCGTCGTTGTCCGGCCCGAACGCTTGGCTTGAGCGCCAAGAGACGGATGTCGTTTCTGCTGCGTCGGATGCCGCCCTCATCTTGCTGGTGGCTCTCGGTCCCATGTCGCCCAAAACAGACCCGGCTGCCTCCACGGCCGCTTCGTCGCCGACGCGCCAGTCGCTCATCTCGTTCTGGGAAGGCGTGGTCTGCCGCCCCAAGGCCGCCGCCGCAGTGTCGTTCAAAGCCCGTGCCAGCGGGTCGGGCACGACGGGGACAGGCTATGTGTTTGCCCTGACAAAGGCATTCTCCTTGTTTGAAATCACAAACGGCGCCGGCAGCAGTGACATTGGCGATGCAATCAGCCGCGCTCTGCTTGGCCGGTGGGCGGCTGACCGATCTATTGACACACGCATTGCCCTTTTGCAGGCTCTGGCCCAGAGCCCGGCTGTTCTTATGCAAAGGGCTGTTCCAACGCCGTCCCCCCTGCCGTCCTCGTCTGGCGCTGCGACGCAAGCGCCCGGCAGCCGTTTCCGCGCCATTCTCGCTGCTGGCCTCGACGACTACACCACGGATGCGCGCGGCGATGTGGGCTCACATGTCCGCATGCATGCCTTGCGCGCTACCCAGGCCCTCTGGGCCCAAGACGCAGCCGCCAACGGCAGCGCCGGAGTAGCATCCAAAGCGGCTGGTGCCAGCATCCTCTTCTTCCGTGTGCTCCGCCTTGCTGCCGAAAAACTCGACCGCGTGCGGCTGGCTGCTCAGTCCACGCTCGCACAGGCCGTCGGCGGGGAGCGCGGCCGCCACATCCAGTCCTTGCCGTTTTCTTCGCAGGCGTACTTCCGCTGTCTTTTGGGCGTCTGGGACGACGTGCTGGCAAGCGACACGCTGTCGATTGCAGCAGCCGCTGCTGCTACATCGCCCGACAGCGGTGCAGCAGGCACCTCCTCAGCTGCCATCAAATGGATGGCCGCGCTCATGCGCGGCTACGTCACGTCTGCCGATACGGGCAACGAAGAGCTCGTCGTGGCGAGCCGTGCCGCCCTGGTAGATTATGTCGTCGGTGGCGGCGAGAATCGTCCGTCACGGCAGCATTGCCTCTGGCAGGCTCTTCTTCGCAACTTGCCCGGCAGCGACACGGCCGTGACCACAGCGGCCGGCAAAAGCATCACCCCGCCCGACCGCATTGTCATTCCAACGCTAGAAACCATTGCATTTTTGTTCAACGCCGGTGTGTTTGCCTCACTAACCGTTGGCTCAGCCTTGACGCCAAACAGCAACGACCTGTCTTGTCTCTGCCGACAGGTCAATGAGGCCGTTGACAAGGCTGGGAGCGTGCGCAAGGTTGAGGCTTGCGTAAAGGTGTATGGTGCAGTGGCTGGGGCTGATCAGGGGGGGGACGGCAGCAGTGGCGGCGATGCCGCTCGTGCAAAGCTTGCTGATCTGTTGCAGCATCCATGGCCACGCGTTCGCAATGCCGTCGTGGATGAGCTTTGGGTACTGGGGCTGGGCCAAGCACTGCGAAAAGATGCTGGCTCGGGTGCTGCTTTGGACGCTGCTCCGGACGCTGCCCCGGATGTGACTTTGGCTTTCGGAACCACAGCTGTGTCGCCCTTTGATGCCTTGAAGGGCATTGATTGGGTGGCAGCAGACACAGCAACCTTGCAGGCGTTGGCTGGTCAGCTTGGCCTCGTGAGATAGATTGAGAGGAACTGCAGCCAGCCTTTTTGTCAGATGAGCCGGAAGCGGTATGGCATTTTTCGCCGTATTTGTTTGATCTCGTGTCCCACGAGCAACGAATATACATACGAGTATACAGTATGCCATGCGCTGACGCCAGTGGTCTCTGTTTTCGAGAAAGCAAGGGTATTCACTTCACAGCACAACAGAGCCCTGAACGAAAAGTGGAGGTGGCAGGCTTCAGCTTGCGTTGTTCGGTTTCCGTCGAGACCCCTACCGAGCATCCCCGTAGGGAGTGCCGCCGTCGGTCGGTTGCCGCATCTGGACAGCTCTGGTGGCTGCCATGATAGCTCGAGGAGCAGCTGGTTTGTGGCGGTTTCAACTTGACCAGTGACGGTCGGCGGATCAGCCAGCATATCCACACACAGCAGAATGGCGGTCCAAGGAGCGTCGTTTGAATGCTCGTATGACTGTCTGTTTGAAAAACCCCATAGAATACTCCGAAGTGAAATAGAAGGTTCTGGCCTCGTTCAAAGGCCGGAGACGTGGCATGGAGAATGGATACAGAGCGGGTAAGCCTTGCCAGTACGTCGTATGTACATACATCCCAGTTGCAGCCACGCCTGCACATGGTCGCCAGTAGCAAGGGGAAATTGTTTCTCACTTTCTGGTGGCCATGGGAGCTTCGATACACTCGCATCTCTATCCTCTTTGGGTCGGCCGGGCACGAGAGTTCAGACCTGGCGAAATGCATGTCTCATCTGGATCGTTCTGACAGTGTAATATTGGCCACTCCGCACTTGCAAAGTGACCCTTGGTGAACTCGTCAGGGGAACAGCAAACGGACTTGTACTCTGTATCATGGGATTGTACTTTGCACGCACTCAACTCTCTTGGTTTGCGGTGAAATACGAGTACATACGTCTTTAGAGATGAGCCTCGGTTCAAACTGTGCCTGCAGTCCGAGATGCTCAGAACACCCAAAACCACCGAGCCTGTACTCGTATGGAGGCCACAGACAGCGAGACGAACAAGTCGAAATACTTGGACGGTTGTGGACGGCGTGTGCATGACCCCTGTCGAAACTGGATCTCACAACACTGTGGCTTTGCAGTACGAGGAATATGTGTACCTTCTTGTACTTTGCGCCTCGGCCATTCAGTCAGATCCTTTTCGTGTTCTCGACTCGACCGCTACTTGCGCGCTTTCTCACGCATCTGCGGAAGCAAAGCAAGTCAGCGTGGGAGCAAAGGACGAGGGGAAGCTTTGTTGGGGCATTGGGAAATGGGACACGAGATGACAAGCGCCCGCAGCAAGGAGCAGCATAGCAGGCTGCTGCACGTTACGGTGGGCCGTGGCATGCAGCCGCCCAGTCAACTGCGACGAGATGTCTGATTCGTGTTCCAAACCTGGTTGAGTGCACGGAACACGGCGGGAAATACGACAAAAGAAGGGATGGTGGTTGTGCAGGCTTGTCTGCGATGCTGATGATGCGGGTGCTGGTATTCTCTCGCTCTCCTGATTGCCCGCTTGATCGAACGCCACGCAGGACGTCCTGGAAAATGGGCTCAGAGAGGTCGTTGGCAGACGTCTGGTGCGGTTGGTTGTTTTGTGTTGCGTCGTTTTGTGCCGTCTACTTTGAGCAGGCGGTGCGGCATGCCCGAGTCGGAGGAAGGACCACCATGCCTGCCCCGAGCTCTTTCCCACAAACCGCTCCCAACAAACACGGCAGTCGAGATATTACTCGTAATAATAATCTTGCCTCGCACCTTCCGGCACGAATGCGCGTTTTCGCCATCTCCTCAGTCTCACGGGTCCTTCTTCAAGCTCATCGCGCTGTCGTCCAGTCCGTGGTCGGTATATTTCGGCTTCTCGTTTGTTTTCTGGGCTTGGCAATTGCTTGTGCTACCCAGTGACATGCTTCTCATCGAATGGATCTCGCACTTCCGCCGTCTATCCCCACGGCATGGCCGCACGTCCTTGGAGCGAAATGGGGCCTCGTCTGGGCCTGCCGTTTTCTCCCTTTCGTTGGCTCGTTCTTTCCCTGAATTTTGGCTCCTTCCTTGCTTTCAAATACGCACGAGAGATGCACCTCCGGCCGTCCCTTTGTTCTTTCCCCATTCGGTGCTGCAAACAATCCCACTTTCCGTATTCTGCTTTGTCTGCCCTTCACAGCGCTACGCACTCGTACTCTTTCTCCTGTGCTGCTTAATATATGTACTTACATGCAATCTGCTAATCCCTCAGCCTGGCTTGGCTCCGTGGAGCCACTTTCTTTTCTTTTTCTCTCAACCTCTCAAATGCCATGAATTTCGCCGAAGAGAGCTCGCAGCGGGGAACAGCATTGCTGCTCTTCGGTGTTCTCCCCTTGGACCACCGTGGCAGGAGCCACCTTCCCTGCAAACAAACAGTTGACTTTGGGATTCGACGGGAAAGAGCTTCCAGAACAAAGAAATACCTGGCTGTCATCCGTAGCTGTTCCGCCCGAGATATCCCATCCATCGTGCAGTAGGCTTTCCAAGCGCCGCCCCTGACCACGTATCGGCTGCTCTTTATCTTTTCGTGTATTTCTGCAAAGATTTAAGCCGGCTCTCTGTCTTCGCAGATCGAACGTGCCTTCCCGACGTCAGATACAGTAGCTGCCTCTAGGAACGCCGAAACCCACTTGGTCCTTCCGCTTATGCACCACCGGATCATCCACGGGCGGAGAGCGCTAAGCCCAGACGCCGTTTCCGCGACTCTTTCACGTTATTAGGCTGCGTTTCCGGGCAATTACGAGTACAGCACGCTGCACGTCCTACAGTGGGTTGTATTACCGCACTACACAAGCACTAAACCCCACATCCCTAGCCGTGAATCTCGCGCCTAGCGGTCTCGTGCGTCGCACTTGCCTGAACCAGTTGTGCCATCTTCCCTCTCGAAACAGCTTCGTCTCTTCTCTTCTCATTCTTCGCTTTCACGTTGTCGTTGTCACCTCCCGCCTCACCCTCGCGGTCGAATATTGTTCTGCCAGATAAATGGCTCTCGCATTCCACTCAAAGAAGAAACACGTTTTATAAAATACGCCTTTTCAGCCTCCAAAGCCCCGCAGAATCTGCGTCTCAAGAGTTCGTGCCCAACTCGGGCAAGCAAGGCGACGAAGCCCACGGCGGCCCATGCTTCTGTTTAACTCTCCGCGGCCGCGAATGAAAATGACACGCTCAAAGTAAGCTGTCGGCCCGAACCCCAGATCCAAAAGACCAGCATCTGAGCTCCCTCTCGCGGGCGCGCGCGCGCGCATTCCCCCCAAACTCGACGCTTTCGAATCGCCGAAAGCTCTCGGAACATAAACAGCCCGTCTCTCTCGGGCTCTGCTTTCTGACTCGGCCGGCCTCATCTCTCACGGACGCGCCTGCTGCCGTGCTGAGGTGACGCTTGTCGTCTCTCACCATTCCGTCCCAGACGATTCTCCCCGCCCTCGGTGCCCGACGCCCTCCTGGCCCTTCGGACGCCAATGACGATCTGACCATGGACGCGCTCAAAGGCATCATCGCCAATGTCCCCGACTGGATCAAGCGGCTTGATGATCTCAGCAGCCAGATTGACCAGCGCCAGCTGGAGCTCGCCCGGTTTGTCGAACCCGGCGCGGCGGCATCGTCCGCCTCGGGTATCCCCTCCCGCACCAAGTCTGTTCGCAACCGGGGCTCCACCGAGTCTCTAAAGCCGAAAGACGAGGGCGCTGCATGGAAAGATGACGGGGCAGGCGGGGGCCAGCAGGCCGGGCAGCCAGGGCCGACGGTGCCCGCCTCGTCTCCGACAAGCCCCGGGCCCGGTGAGCGGCCGCGACAGGCCCTCGCCAAGCAAACAACGCAGGTGGCCGAGGCGGGCCAGACGCGCGCTCGCGCGACGCTGCGGAAACGCAACAAGCGCAGCGACTCGGTGGCCAGCGCCGAGCGCAAGCCCAAGTACCGCACGCGTAGCATGATTATTGTCTACTACGATAGCTACGTACAGTCTTTTTTCGAAGAGCTCGTCAAGTTCGTCTCGGCACAGCGCAACCTCATACGCAAGGCCAAGATGGCAGCCAAGGTGGCGCATATCAAGCGCATGGCGGAGCTGGAAATACCGAGTGCCGGTGCTGGCAGCAAGGACAGCGACGCCTTGGCCGTCTGTCACTCCCAGCAGGCGGGTGACGACTCCGCAAACAAGCTGGTGCCGGACATGGGCGGGCCAGTTACAGTCGGGCCGAAACTCGAAGCCGACGACACTGAGCCTGCAACGGCAGAGACAGCAGCAGCGGCCGCTGCATCGCCCTTGGGCGCTGTGCTTCTTCCTGAGCTCAACTACCGAAGGACTCTCAACATGCGCTCGCCAGGGATGCTGGCGTCGGGCCGGCCAATGTACCTGCGCGCTTCAGGCAGGGAGGCACATATAGGCGGCGCGGCCGCTGGTGCCTCGGGCATGTCGCCGATGGGCAGCCAGAAGACACCCGACGTGTACGACGAGCTGGACCGAGCGCTCGAGTACGTGCAGTCCATGTGCGAGCACGCAGCCCACCAGTTTCTGCGCGACGGCGACTGCAACGAGGAGATTGACAACATCAAACGCCGTCTCGGCGAAGCAAAGGAGCAGGCAGACCACGAGATGGAGCGCGTCGAGAAGGAGGAACCCGAGGCGTTGAAAGCGTTGGAAGAGCCGCCTAAGTCGCGGAGCTTTCGGCCGCAAAGCATGCGTAGGGACGCTCTTGGCAACGCGCCCGGCGCCAAGGAGGGTTTGCTGGCAATAGCACCTATCGGCTCTGGTCCGCAGCCGTCAGCCGCTGGTGCCATTGAAGTCGATGCGGAGCTCCAGGTCGACGAGGGCATCGACGGTATGCACGAGACACCGAGGCTGACGTACAAGTCGTCGCGGAGGTGAGCGGGCCGGAGTAAGGATGACAACGAACGCGGCGAGACGGCCCACGAGATGAAAGGGACCAATGACCAATGCTTTCTCTATGCCCAGGCAAAGTAAGAGACGGCGGGTTTCGGCCAGAACAGAGATGCTTGATGGGTCTGGCTGATTCTTGGTTTGGATATCTTTTCTTTCCCTGCTTCTTTTTTCTTTTTTTTTTTCTTTTCGCTTTCAGTTGTACTGAGAGCTCTCATTACGCATCACCAAGAAACCATTTGGTCTAGTTTTATTAGAGTATTATCAGAGGCAGAAAAAAATGAAACTGTTCTTTTGTTTCTTTGGCTGATATGCAGAATTGCCGCGGCGAAAAGCGAAAACGTGCACCAACGTGGCGAATGATAGGCCGCCGATTGGACTGGTCGCCGGCGGGTTCATGGCACGCGCCGTTACTCTAAAGCGCTATTAATACAGCGTCCGCACTAATAGCAACTCGCTAAAGAAGCACTAACACCAACGAACAAGAATGCAAAGGAAATCTAAAAACCCTTCTTTTTAGAATCGGACATTGTGACACACGGCATAACGTGCTTGCGTTACACGGACGCTCCGGTTGAAGCCGCCTCTTCGCTTTCTTTTGTAAGCAGCTGCTGTGCTTCCCTCCCGGCGAGCTGCAAGAGGCGTTTCTTATCTTGAGCCACATCGCATCACGAAGCGCATCTGCTGTCGAAGCTGCACGTTCCGCACATCGACCGCCCGCCATGGCGTTCACCATGCACTCGCACTCGGGCCAGTTCTGCGGCCACGCTGTCGACACGCTCGAGCAGGTTGTGCAGCGCGCGATTGGCCTCGGATTCCGCACGCTGGGCCTGACGGAGCACATGCCGCGAACCCACGCCGCGGACCTGTACCCCGAAGAGCGCGGTGACGGCACGGACCTCGAGGGCAAGGTTGCCGGCCTGGCCAAGCGCTACGAGGCGTACCTTGTGGAGGCTGTCCGGCTGCGCGATGCCTATGCGGACCGGATCCATATCCTCGTCGGCTTCGAGGGCGAGTGGATCCGCGGCGTCGACGACGACGGCAAACGCATCCTGGCCCTGGCCACGCACCCCGAGGTGGACTACTTTATCGGGTCGGTGCATCACGTGGGAAGCGAGGGCACGCCCATCGACTACGACAAGGCCACGTTCCAGACGGCCGTCGACGTGGCCAAGGCCAAGGCGTCCGCGGCAGAAGGCGCGGGCCCTGGCGTGGATCCCGAGGTGTATCTGCACGCCGACTACTACGACCAGCAGCTCGAGATGCTCCAGGCGCTGCGGCCGCGCGTCGTCGGCCACGTCGACCTCGTGCGGCTGCTGAGCGCCGACCCGTCGCGCGATCCGGCCACGGCCGCAGGCCTGTCGACAGTCGTCTGGCCCAAGATCCAGCGCAACCTCGCATTCGTGGCGAGCTACGGCGGCTGGCTCGAGTGCAACACGGCGGCCCTGCGCAAGGGCCTGGCAGAGCCGTACCCGGCGCGGTCCGTTGCCGAGGCCTGGCTGAAGCTGGGCGGAAAGTTTACCATGTCCGACGACAGCCACGGCACGGGCCATGTGGCCACAAACTACCTGCGTGGCCTGGCATACCTCAAGAGCCTGGGCGTGGAGGAAGTGTGGACGCTGGAACGGAAGCCTTGTACCGTGGTCGACGGTGTCAAGACAAGGGGGGCATTGGTGGAAAAGAGTGTGACTCTTGCAGAGTTCGAGGCGAGTCTCCGATTCGAGCAATCTGACGAGACATGCGCATGACGGCATGTACAAAGAGAGAAGAAAGCGGGCCAGTCCAACAAGACTGCATACTAAGAACAACAGATAAACAACCTTAGTACCAGTATAAACCACAAAAGAAGAAGAGACTGGCTTCGGACGAGTCTTGCTTGCAACGAGGTGTCGTGGTAGACGAGGCTCCAGGTGGGCCCGCTGTATTAGTGGGGCGCTTATTAGGCTTTCGTAACCTTTTGCCCCACCAAGTGCACATCACGACGACTTCCAGACAGAAGGAGAGCTGACAGAAACAGCACCGCCCCAAAGACATCACAACGGCCACAACATGGCCGACCCAAAGGCCGCAGCAGAGGCCCTGGTGCCCAAGTTTCAGTACGAGAGGACTCTGAACCAAGGTGCGTCTCCAATTGCTGGCTGCTTTTGCACGGACAGCCGCCAGAGACGACTCGATTTTTGCTGAGCCGTCTGCCAGACCAAGCCGGCCGCCGGACAACGCTTCTAGGCTCCATTGATGGCCGGCCTGCCCTGCTTGTCCTTGAGCGTGCCCCGTTCCCCACATCAACAGACTACCTGGGCTCTGTCGCCGGCAGCCTGCGATCGCTGCGGAACCTCGGCGCCAACGACATCTACCATTGGTACATGGCCGCCGAGGGCGGCCGCCCCGGCGACGACAGCGGGAACCTCAAGATCAACCTCATCTACCCGTGCACGCAGCAGCATGTTCGCAAGTACAGCCGCCAGGGCGTCCGTCTCGTGACGGAGACGGCCGAGGTCTACCGCGACCGCGTCCGCCCGTTTGTGCAGGCGCAGCGCGACGCCGGCCGCCTCAACTGGGTGTACAACATTATCGAGGGCCGCAAGGAGGCCGAGGACGTCATCTTCCGCACGCCCTACGACCCCCAGGCGCCAAACGAGCAGGGATTCCTGCTGCTGCCGGACCTCAACTGGGACCGCCAGACGCTCGAGGCGCTGCACCTGCTGGCCGTCGTCGAGCGGCGCGACCTCTGGAGCCTGCGCGACCTGCGGCGGCACCACGTGCCCTGGCTACGCCAGATGCGGCAGCAGCTCGTGGACGCAGCGGTCGGCGTGTATGCCGCCCAGGGGCTCGAGCACGACCAGCTCAAGCTCTATGTGCACTATCAGCCGACCTACTTCCATTTCCACATCCACATAGTGCACGTGCAGCTCGAGGCAGGCGCGACGCAGGCAACAGGCAAGGCTGTGGGCCTCGACAGCCTGATTGAACAGCTCGAGCACATGGGCGGCGGCCAGAACGACGACGTGGGCATGGATGCGGTGACGCTCAGCTACACTCTGGGCGAGGCGAGCGAGTTGTGGGCGGCCGTCTTCGGACCGCTGAAAGAGGAGGCCGAGGCGCGTGCAAAGAAAGAGGAAGCGTCGTCGTAAGGTCGCATAATATAAGCGGCGACAAAGTAAATATACAAAAACGAACGAACAAACCCCAGAAGCCATACCAGGCAGCGTGAAGGACAGGAATGGGGAGGCAAAGCAGCCGTCCAACGAAAACGGGAAACAAGAAATGAATTATATATATACAGAGCGTCGATGGCGCATTACGCACCACATCCCGCGACTGCACCCAGCTCACTACTGCCGAGACAACTTCTCCAAGTTGATGATCAGGTCGTGCACGCCGGGACCCGAGGGGCAGTCGGTCCACTCGCCGTTGTCGCGAATGCAGTAGATCTGGTTGTCCACGCGCACCGTGCAGCTCTTGGTCACGCCCACGTCCTTGGTGTGCTGCACGCTGTCGCGCAGCATGTTCATTGCGTACTGGCCGTCGTCGCGCGTCGCGCACTCGTCGAGCGCCGCAAAGTCGATGGCGTGCTCCAGGGCGCAGCCCTCAATCAGCTCGCGGTCGGGGATGCGCTTGTACTCGCGCGAGAGGCACCAGGTGAAGCCCAGGTAGATCATAGGGTCGGGGTTGAGCTTGTGCGCGCACAGCTCGAGGATGTTGCCCATGCACTCGGCCGGCCCATGCATGCACTCGACGCCGCCGTCGTGCGTTGGCCTGTCTGTCTTAGCGAGTGTTGTAAAGCATTTGTATGAAAACAAGCAAAAGCCCAGCCGGGGAGAGCACACACCTTCCGATATATGACAGCGTAAAGTTCACCTTGTCGTGCACCTGCTGCATCGTGGGCAGCACGAGGTCACGCAGACAGTCCACAGCGTCCGGGCACTTGCTCATAATGTGTGCCTCGAAAGGAACGAGCCGGTTGCTGGTGTGCACCGGGTGCGTTGCATCCTTGCCTGGCTCGGCCTTGGATATCGGCGTCTGGGAAGATGCTGCGACCTCCTTTGTCGCCGCCGGTCTCCAGGCCGAGACCTCCAGCGGCGGCTCCGGCTGCAGAAACATGCACACCGTCAGCCCGACGAGGACCAGTGCTGCTACATAGCAAAGACGGAACCGCAACCGCCGCCGGAATGTGCTGGCTGCCATGGACCGACGTTCTGCCGCCGGCTCCACGAGCCCTGCGAGCGCCCGCTTCTCGTCCATCTGCAGATTGAGAACTCGGATTTTTTTTTGGCGTTTTTTTGCTTCTTCCTTCCTTCTCCCCGTCCCCCTGTCCCGGGAAGTTCTGCAAATTGAGGATGATGCGAGTCGACTAGAGAAACAGCGCCGGCAAATCGTACATGGAGCTCGTTTCGGTCGGCAACACGCAGCGCACTCGAACAGGTCGCCCACAGCAAGGATGTCGAAAGAAGGCCTAGCAGACGATACTGTGATGCCAGCAAGGAGCTAGATGCTCGCTCGAGTGTGTCTCCGTCTTCGTGTGGATGCGAGGTCGGGAGCTAGAAAAGGCTGTTGACGGCGGGAGTCAATCCGAAAAAGAAAGAAAGATAAAAGCAAATGCACAGAATGCGCCTTGAATGCGGAGCGAGGTATACAGCGGTGGTGGAGGGGATGCTGTGAAGACAACGCGAACGAAGTGGTTCAAAGGGAACAAAACAAATGACGGAAATGAAGCAAGGGAAAGAGCGCAGATGGCGAAATCCAGTGACGAGATTGCCAAAAATGGCTAGCTGCGGTCGGCTGAGGGGCACGTGTCCATTCCCTGTAATCAGATAAACGGCGGATCCAGGGCCTCGCTTGGGCAGCAGAGGGGGACAACTGGGCGCCGCACCTAAAGGTGCGAGTATGAGCTTAGTGGGTAGAGTAGGAACGCGCTCTGCGTCATTGGCCGTTGGGCAGGCGCGACCTTCGACTCTGCCTCGTCCTTCCTTCCTGCTTCCCGTGCCTGCCTCGCTCGCCGCTCGCGTCTACGTCCCGCAGCCAATTTCTTTTCTAATAGCCTCTTTTCTCTTCTTCCTCTCCTAGTCCCACGTCTGCCTCAACGCCCGCACTCTGCCAGGCGCGCTCGCCGCCTCTGCGAGACTTGCAAACAAACCCGGCCCGCTGGCGACCATGGCCGGCTGAGCTGCTGGGCCGACTGGAACTGTGTTTCTGGAGCACGAAATCGACGGAATCGAATAAGTATTAATACTCCGAATAGGCTTTTGCACACGGCACCGACAACTCTCTCCAGATAAAAGGGCCCAGCCAGTCTGTCTCGCGGCTCTACTCTGCCCGCCTGCCCTCCTCTTTCTCTGTCCGGTTTCCCGTCACACTGGACTCAGCTGGCCTTCTCCTCTCGCCTTGTCAACTTCTCGCCTTTCTCTGCTCACGCCCATGTCCTTTTCCGGCTTCTCTTCTCAAAGCCACAATCCGCAATGACCAGTGGAATACCAGAGGCCAGCCGTGGCCTCGAGGCCTTTCTCGAGCGGATTCGGGTTGACGACGAGCGTGTCCACAGGCTGTCTCGCGAGTTCAGCTTGAGTTTTGCCCGCCTGGCTGCCGAGTCCATGGACCAGTTCCTGCCTACTCCCATCACCGAATCACTTCTGCGTCCCTTTAGCAAAAAGAACAAGAACCAAGGCCGGTAAGTTTCCCGTGTCCCTGTTCGCATCGGTGCTCAAGCTTTGGGCAAAGCAAGAGAGGCACGGCCGTGCTAACAGCCATGCAACGTTGCGGGCACCATGCAGATATCTTGCCATTGACATGTAAGCCATCGAATTTCCCTTCTCGCCAGTGCGACCCTGGGCAACTGTTGCAGCTACGCGAAAGCTCTGTCTAACGCCCAATCTTACAGTGGTGGAACGAACCTGCGCGTTGGCTTTATTGAGCTGCTGGGCGAGGACGAGCCCTCGACAAATGGGGCGGAACAGCTGAGCCAGACGCCAAAAGACGTGGTATCGCCGGAAGGACGGCTCTTGTCGCAGCAAGGCTCACCACTGCAACCTCCATCGGTAACGCCAGAAGCCGGCCAGCGACAGAGCACATGTCTCCGTCGCCTACACGAGCGGAGCTGGTCCATCCAAGAACATCTTAAGAGCGAAAATGCGGACAGTCTCTTTGCCTGGATCGGCGGCTGCATCGCGTTGGTTGTCCGTGAAGGGTGCACGAGCTTTGGCCTGACAAGAGACACGCTGTTGCCCATGGGTGTGACTTTTAGCTTTCCCATGGAGCAGGAGTCGTTATCGGAGGCCAAACTCATGTCGATGGGCAAGGGCTTTGCAATCACATCGCAGCTTGACCTCGGCTCGCACCTTGTCATGGGCTATGAAAAGGCACGGGCGGCCAGCACCGACTTTGCCCTGCCGCCAATAAAAATTGCCGCCATCGCAAACGACTCTGTGTCGACATTGGTGTCCTTTGTGTACGAGGTACCGACACTCTCCAACCAGAAGGCTGCCATGGGCCTCATCTGCGGGACTGGGTGCAACGCCACGCTGCTGTTGAAGCGCAGCAAACTGCACCCCTCCAAAAGGCTCAGCAGCACTTCCGCGAAGTGCGCCGCTCAGGGCGCCACAAATGGCAATCCCGACGACGGCAATGATCAAGTCAAGGTTGCTGTGAACACGGAGTGGAGCATCAACGGTTCCGCGGCTGCCATGCGAGCTGTCAGGCTCATCAACTCGTGGGACGAGGAGCTGAGCAACTCGGTCGAGTCTCCTGGGTTTCAGCCGCTCGAATACATGACGGCTGGGCGGTACCTCGGTGAGCTGGGACGCATCATGCTGGTGGACTACCTAATAAGCGTCTTGTCCGTGGATGAAGCGGCCATTCCCAGCAAGCTGCTCAAAAAGTTTGAGCCGCGCAACACGACCTTTTTGAGCCATTACCGGCCAGGACGGGAACAATCGCTGCTCGCCATGCTCGAAGCTGAGTTTCCGGCAGACGGCGGAAAGACAAATGGCACGGCCAACGGGTGGACAAGCGGCGTCAACGGTGTACACGAGAATGGCTCGCACGCGACGCACAAGGAACACGCCGCCGAAGCCGTTCCGTTCCGGTGGACAGAAGAGATGGCCGTCGCCTTGTATCATATTGCGAAAGCAATCGAGACACGTGCAGCGGCGATCATTGCGGCTGCCATTTTGGGACTGTTGGACTGCGCTGACGAGCTTCCGCCGCCTATGCAACATGCAGCCGGGAAGGGCCACAGTTCCGAATCTCTTTCCGGTGCACAAAAGCTGGAACTAGTTGTTGGATACACGGGAGGCTGCATCACCAATTTCCAAGACTATCTTGTGGATTGCCAGCGCTGTCTGGACGACCTTGTGGCGAAGCGGTACGGCAGTGCGGCGTCGGCGCCTATTCGTATTGTTTTGAGCCCCTGCCACGACGGCGGTATCAAAGGTGCTGGCATCTTGGTGCCTGCATCACTGGCCAGCCAGGGATTGCTCCCGGCGCAAGTTGAGACGACGTGATGTGGGTTGTTTTTGAGATTTGTTTTTTCTACTTATTTTTTGGTGTGGGAATGCCAAAAGCGGTGCATTGCTGTTTACGAGGATATTTTTGGAGAACCCGGATTCAACATGGGCATTAAAACGAGTCAACCACTTTGTGAACCCTCCATCATTTTGGCTTCCGCATTTTGATAATATTTGATGATTTGGTTGACAAATGACCAAGACAAGATCTATTGGTACAAGGATTTTTTACAAGAAATTCCATCCTTTGTATTCTGGCACACACCTTTCCTTGAAGCTGCCAGCCAGGAGTGCCTTTTTCGTATTCATTGGCTCTCGAGGAAGGCGTCAGGGTACCGTACCCTGGCACTATCACTTGCTTCTTCTCGAGTCCTTCTTTCACCTCAACAATGTTTGAGATTGTCGCAAGCATCCGATTTTTAAGCTTGGCGCAAGATTTTCCTATGCGAGCCGGGTATGTGAGGTGGAGGTCGCTTGAATGTCAAACAACAGGGATGCTGTTTCGGATTGGCCCGCCGGACCCCTGCTCTCTTGATGTTGCTTTTTGAGCCTCTCCCCCCCTTTCCGTTCTTTTTTCTACTCGTACTCGTGCTTGGTATTGCAACAATGCAAACACCAGAATGCGGTACTGGAAACCAGTCCAAGGCCACTTCAATCACCTGGAAACGGAGAACGTGCCGAGGTCACGATGCTAAGACTGGAGAAGCACACAGACAACCCTGGTGCCAGCCTGATGTGTATCAAAGATGGGCTGCATGGAGCTCTCCCTTACTGTGCCCACACTTTCTCGTATGCCTCCATCGTGAAACAGGCATGGGACTCGAGTTAGGAGAAGGATGATGTTGGCGCAACCCTATGCAAATGCATCGTGGATCTACTGTCGACCAAGGCTCGAGCTGCACGTATAAGAGAGAGTGTGCGTCCTCGTAACGTGTCTGATGTTTGGTTCTGCAGTCGATCTTTCTCTTTCTTTACGTTTTGTTTTACTTTCGCCGCCGGCCGTCTTTCATTCCCACATCACCTGTTTTAAGCTTTCCTTTGAAAGGATTTGTTTTCTAATTCGTCATTTTTCGGACTTTTTTCATTTGGAATTTCGTTTCGCTTCTCTCACTCATCCTCCGTCCTTTGCCCTCTCCATTTTCCTGATCGCCTCGCCATCTACCATCAAAATGCGCACCTCGCTTGTCGCCCTCGCCTGCGTGTCTGGCTGCCTGGCTGGTATGGCATCTCTCTCTCGCTGACCCAAACGATTTTCACTGACACAATCCTGCAGCTCCGGCACCGGCCAAGCGTGCCTCGGACCTTTGTTTCGTGATTGGCAACACCGTGCTGCCGGCCGAGACCCAGACCGCCGCCGACGCTCTTGCCGACGTCATCACCTGCTCGACGACGACCACCACCATTGCCGGCGTGCCAGACGTCACCTCGGGCAACGTGTCTTTTTCGCAGATCAACTTTGCCAACTCCAAGGACAGCACCCTGCAGTTTGCACTCAACGAGTTTGCCACGTCCAGCCCGCTGGCCGACAACGACCTGGAGACGTTCCAGAACCAGCTCAACACGTATGTGGCAACCGAGGCCGGCATCCGGTCCGTGTCGGGGTCGCTCGCCATCAAGGTGCCCAAGTTCTTCCTGGAGTTCCAGGTCTCGCGCATCCAGACGGCGCAGGGCAACCCGCCGACGGCAGCAGGCCTGGCGGTGGACCACCTCCTGACCAAGGTGCTTACCAACGCGGCCGGCCAGAGCCAGGACCTGCTGGACCAGGTGACGGCGCTGTCCAAGGTCCTGTCGTAGGTGAGAGCGTGACGCTGGCTGTATATGTATATATGTATATATCCGAGGCATGTGTAAAATATACAAACCTAATCACCAGCATAGCGAGTGAAGAAACAAGACTGCAAGTGAAGGTCTATTTGGTGCTTTTGTATGTTTTCTTTGATTCATGCTGTCTCCCAGTTCTAGTAGCCGTCACGCACCGGGCCGCCTGCAGCCTGGACCGTGCCGTTGGCCACGCCCAGGTGGTGGGCCATGACGTCGCCCAGAGCGCCAATGTCTGTGATGACCGACACCATGTCGAAGCCCTGCGCCGCGCGCGCTGCCGCCTGCTCGCCGCTCGTGCAAAAGATGGCCGCCTTCTTGCCGTGCTTTTTGCACGCCTGCAGCGTGGCCTGGATGGCTGCCTCGTGCTCCTCGCCGCCGCGCACCACGCCCATCTGCAGGGCCAGGTCAAAGGGGCCAATCAGCAGGACGTCCAGGCCCTCGACGGCGGCAATGGCGTCCACGTTCTCGACGCCCTTGCGCGACTCGATCTGCACGGCCACCAGCAGGTTGCCGTCAGCGCTCTTGTCGTAGTCGTCGCCCGCCGCGACGCCGGGGAATGCGTGGATGCCAAACAGCGGGCCGTAGCCGCGGCTGCCGCCGCTGGACGGGTACTTTGAAAAGGCGACAATCTTCTTGGCGTCCTCGGCCGTGTGGCACATGGGCGTGAGCACGCCGTGGGCGCCCGAGTCGAGCGCCCGCTTGATCATCCACTCCTCGGCCCAGGGGATGCGGATGATGGGGCTGGCGCCCTCGGCAGCAATGGCCGTGGCCAGCTCGTAGTAGTCCTTGTCGGAGATGAGGCCGTGCTCGGCGTCGATAAGGACCCAGGAGTAGCGGCCGTTGGGCGATGTGGCAGCAGACCGCAGAATCGTCCGGGCCACGGCCGAGCTCGGAAACCTAGACTCGTCAGGCGCTGAAGGAGGGGGGAAGGGGGGCAAGAGACGCACGTCAGCCAGAAGCCATAGGCGGTAGATGCGCCCGCCTTGAGCGTCGCTGTGACCGGGAGTTGGACGGGCATCGTGGCTGCTGGTGAGATGGCACTGTGGTAGCAACAGGAGCCCAAAGTCGAGGTACAAGATGCAGCTGCCAAGTCGAGGGTGGTTTTATGCGAGAACGCGAGGGCCAGCACGGAAACGGAAAAGCAACTTGGCGGCGGGAGCGGTCCACGGAAAAGCCCATCGGATCAATATTTAACTCATCGCAGCCGCCACGCTTCCCCTCAGCCCGCATCCTCTTGCACCACCGATCGGATTGTTCGTCGCTAGACGCCTTGGCGGGTCGGCAAAGCGATCTCGGGATTTCGCGCGAGCGGCCGCCGAGTTGGGGAAGACGTGCTTGTCGGGCAAGAGAAGTTGGCGCCCAAAACAGTACACATGGCTTATTGAGTGAGAAAGGAAAAAAAAAAAAACCCTGCGAATATTTATTTTGGTTTTTTGTAATATTTTTCTTTTTTTCCCTTCCTTTTCTCGAGGAGCAGCTATCCCGACAGAAAAGCCAAGTTGGCCAACCGCTCAAGATACGACATCAACTAACAACGGCACTGACGCCCGCCTTCCAGGCAGCATCTAGCGGCGGATTCAGGCGTAAAGATGCCCCGAGGTCGTGATGCTCAGCATGTGGATGTCGGTCCCAGCACACCGGAAATTCGTCCAGGATGGCTCCTTCCGTGAACCCAGCCGGGGACGCACTTGCTGAGTCGAGGCCGATCGCAGCTGCCCCGAATTTTGTCCGCAGGTCGTACCTGCCGTCGCCGTCCGGGCCAGAGAACCAGCGTTCGCTTTGTCGAAACGGCAGACGCCAGCCAAAATCTTTTACAAAAGGTCCGGGGGTCTAAAAAGAATTTCAGAATTGACCTGTTGCTCACAGAAAAAGGGCGGGTATGCCTACGAGTACAGTGCAGGTACGGGAGTCGCACTGATCACGAGTGCTCGTATAGTGTAGTTGACAAAAGTAGACTAGCGCTCTCTTATCGCGATAAGAACGGACTAGCAAAAAAAGTTGGCGATAATAGGAAAGTGCAGAGAAAAAGTTTAACAGCCACAACTCGAATACGGCTTTGCATTGACACGCCGCCACCTGCCGCATCCGTTCCCGAGACAGCCTGCTTCTCGCTGCGTGTGCGCATGGCCCTTGTCTTTTAAAGAATCTACACTCGGCCAAGATGCCGCACTCTGAGAGCGGTGCGCCGCTGGTGAAGCGCCAGAAGCTGAGCACCGTCGCGGCCGGGCACAAGTCGACGTCGTCGGCCATTGCGACGGGCTCCAACATCTTTGCGCCGTTCAGGGTGAGTCCTGGCCATGACGCACTGCTTCCGCCGATCCGCTCGCTCTAACAATACAGACTGTCGGCCTCGTCTCCCCGACCGCCGTTCCCTTCACCTCGATCCCGCTCGGCAAAACGACCTTTCAAATCACGACGTCGGCCGGCCGGTGTCTCCAGACCTACGACCTGAAGCGCGGCCTCAACCTCGTCTTTGTGACGCGTCCGCAGACGCCGCGCGACATAACGGCAACGTACGCGTGGAAGCACAAGGTATACGCTGCCTGGGGCGGCGGGCTAGATGCCGATGACGAAGAGGATGCAGACAACGACAACGACGACGACGACGACGACGACGGCGGCGGCGATGCTGCACAGACTGCATCCCAGGGCGTCTGGGTCTTCCAGCGCGGCCGCAAAGTGGGCGAGCTGCCGATCCCCCGCGACCTGAAGGAGCCCATCCGCCAGATGCTCATCTTTGGTGCGTGGATCGTCGGGCTCGCAAAGACGCGCATCGAGGTCTGGAAGTCGACGACGCTCGAACACTACACGACACTGCAGCCCACGGCCTCGACGCCCGGCGGCAACGAGCTGACGGGCGGCATGTGCACGATGCCCACATTCCTCAACAAGCTCTTTGTGGGCCGCGCCGACGGCTGGGTCGAGATTTGGAACGTCAGCTCGGGCAAGCTCGTCTACACCATCCTGCCCCCCAAGACGGAGAACGCGCCCGGCGGCGTGACGTGCCTCGAGCCCACGCCCGCTCTCGGCTTGCTGGCCATTGCCTACGCCGGCGGGCCCCTCGTCATCCACGACGTGCTGCGCGACCAGCCGCTGATCCACGTCGAGGCCGGCACGGCCGGCGTTACCTGGGACGGCGAGAACGACGCACCCGTGACGAGCATCTCGTTCCGGACAGACGGGCGCGGCGCCGGCCAGGACGGCCGGCTGGAGGGCGTCATGGCCACGGCAACCACCGCCAGCGGCGACGTGACGTTCTGGGACCTCAACAAGGGCGGCCGCATCATGGGCGTGCTGCGCAGCGCACACAACCCGCCCCCGGGCGACCCGGCGTCGACGGCGCGCGGCGGCGTCAGCAAGATCGAGTTCCTGGTCGGCCAGCCCGTCATCCTGACGAGCGGCCTGGACAACTCCTTGCGCTCGTGGATTTTCGACGAGACGCCCTTTTCGCCGATTCCGCGCATCCTGCACACGCGCAGCGGTCACGCCGCGCCCGTCAACTGTCTCGCGTTCTTGCCGTCCGACTTTGACGGCGCAGACGCGGGAAACAAGTGGCTGCTCAGCGGCGGTCTGGACCGCAGTCTGTGGGGCTGGAGTCTGCGCCGCGACGGCCAGAGCAGCGAGCTGAGCCAGGGCAACGTGCGCCAGCGCGCCAAGAAACTGGGCATCCTGTCGGCGTCGGCCCTGCGCCACGGCCCGACAACCACGCTCGAAGACCTCAAGGCGCCGCCCATTACCTGCATTGCCTCGTCCCTGAACCGGGACGGCGGCATGGGCGCGCTGCCAGGCAAGATGCCCGTCTGGCTGCGCATCGGCGGCCCCAACGCCTCCAACAAGAACAAAAAGGGCCAGACAGCCGGCGAGGGTTTGCGGCCGGGCGACACCGAGTCCAGCGGCATGACGGGGTGGGAGAGCGTGGTGACGGCGCACCGCGACGACGCATACGCCCGGACATGGTTCTGGGGCCGCAAGCGCGCAGGCCGCTGGTCGCTCGGCACGGGCGACAGCCAGCACGTCTCGACGGTGGCCATCAGCCCCTGCGGCTCGTTTGCGCTTGTCGGCTCGGCTGGCGGCGCCATCGACATGTACAACCTGCAGTCGGGCATCCACCGCCAGCGGTTCCCGTCGCGCCTGACGCCGGCCCAGGCGCGCCAGCTCAAGGTGCAGCAGCAGCTGAGACAGGCCGACGGCGTCACGCAGCTGCAGGCCGTGGCCACCACGGGCGAGGGCGTCGGAGACGCAGCGGCCGCTGCGACGGCAGCCACGGCATCTGCCAAGTTGGCCGGGTTCCGCAGCCCTGGCGCCGGCCGCCACACCAAGGCGGTGACGGGCCTTGTCGTGGACAGCATGAACAGCGTCGTGGTGTCATGCTCGTTCGACGGGACGGTCAAATTCTGGGACTTTTTGACGGGGCATCTCCTCGAGCAGATTGCGTGGGGCGGCGTGCCCGTCACGGCCTGCCGCTACCACGCGGCCAACGACCTGCTGGCGTTTGCGTGCGGCGACAATGCGATTCGCGTCGTCGACTTGGTGACGCGCAAGACGATCCGCGTGTTCCGCGCAGGCGCGGCGCCCGCCTCGGGCGGCACGCCGTCCAACGTCAACGATCTCTGCTTCTCGAGCGACGGCCGCTGGGTCGTGGCTGTCACGCAGGACGACGCGCGTCTGCGTGTCTGGGACCTGCCCACGAGCCACCTCATCGACTCTGTGGCGCTCGACCGGCCAGGCCGTGCCGTGGCTTTCTCGGGCACCGGCGAGTACCTGGCCGTGGCGCCCGACGGCGCGCTGGGTGTGCACCTCTGGACCAACAAAACGCTCTTTAAGCACGTGCCGACACGGCCCGTGGTTGAGGAAGCAGGCTCGAAGGCCAAGGCGCTGCCGGCGTCCGCCCGGAGAAAGACGGCGGTGGCTGGCCCGACGGTGTCTGGCGAGGGCGGTGCGGGTCTTTTAGAGGGCGCGTTTGCAGACGACAAGGACGACGAGGACGGCGGGGAGGAGGGCGACGACATTGTGCCGGCCAAGATGCTCGACCAGCTGAGCGCCGACATGACGACACTCAGCCTGGTGCCCAAGGCCCGCTGGCAGACGCTGCTGCACCTGGACCTGATCAAGCAGCGCAACCGGCCCAAGGAGGCGCCCAAGCTGCCCGAGAAGGCGCCCTTCTTTCTGGGCACGGTTGGCTCGGCCGATGCGGAGCAGGCCGGCCTTGGCGACGCATACACCAACGGCCAGAACGCAGGCCCGTCCGCCGCCGGTGCGGGGGACAAAGACAAGGACGCCGACAGCGCCCGCTCGCGCATCCTGACGCTCGACCTCACGCGCGCCCAGCAGGCCCTCACGCAGAAGCTCCACAGGGGCAAGACGGGCGACTGTACGTTGCCTTTTTTTTTTTTTTTTTTTCTTCGTTCCAGTTCTCCATTCTTCCCTTGCTAACGTGCCCCAGTCGCCCCGTTTGTCGACCATCTCAAGAGTCTGCCGCCCGCACAGGCCGACCTCGAGCTGCGGTCCCTGGCTGCCGACGAGGGCGAGCTGGCGCTGTTTGTGCGGGCCATGACGAGCCGGCTGCGCGCCCGCCGCGACTACGAGCTCGTCCAGGCGTGGATGGCGGTGTTCCTGCGCCTCCACGGCAGCACGGCTGTGGAGACGGGCGCGGACGTGGACGGCCGCCTCGACGACTTTGCGTCGGCACTGGCCGAGTGGCGTGCCGTGCAGGAGCAGGAGCGCCGCCGGCTGGACGCGCTGGTGGGCTACTGCGGCGGTGTCGTGGGTTTCCTGCGGAATCCCCGAAGCTAGATGGCGTGGCGGTCATGGGCATCTTTCTGTATCTTCTCTTGTCTTCTCTTGTATACACATAGGCGACATCTGTTTGGTTTTCTAAAGCGAAGCATTTCGTTTGCATGTTTACTTTGCTCGTGATGCCAGAAGACGCCTAGACTCGGGCACACCGTGTCTCGTACCTCGTGCGTTGTGCTTACGAGTATAAGACGCCCAACGCGGAAACTGAGCACGTGGGCTGTTGCCGGTTTGGGGGAGGGCGTGTCTCCAGGCTCCCCCAACCCTCGCTCCCACGCACTCCCTGCAGTCTCGGTGACAGAAAACGGCAAAGCGATCGATCGACTAACAAACCCCTGGCGACCTTCCTGTTCGTGTGGAACGCTGCATGCATGACATGAGAAGACGACTATATCTTGGTCCAAAGCTTAATTGTTGATGCTGGCTGTAATTGCCCGGTGTGTTGATGTTGAAAGGCCTTGACATCGCAACGCCCTGAGCCCTCAACGACCCCACCACGCCCGCGTGGCCCAACTCTGAGCTTCCTATTCGTCCGGCGCCGTCTCCTTCCGCCGTGAAGAAAATGCCGGCTCCTGCTGGCAGCCCGCTCGCATAGCGACTTTGTATCTGTACGATATCTTATCTTGCTTGGATGCACAGCCGGGCGAAAAACACATCGTCATAGAGACGACAAACGCCGCAACGCCGTGTCGCATGCGATTCCGCCGAGCACGGCCAGCCATTGCCGTGATAGCATGCCGCTGCCGTCGCCGGCTCCAGAGCCAATTGTACTGTGTGGCAACCGTGCCTCTGCCGGCTGAGCGGCCCCTCTCGTCTAGCATCAGAGACCTTATCTCGACAGCTGGCATGGACCCAATCGCCGGCAGCCAGCGTTGAGGCTGGACCTGGATCTATTATTAGACCATCCCAGTTGACCGCATTGCTTCTGTCTGGTCGTCCGGTTCGCGGCAAAAACTCGTCGTCTGCGCCTGCCCGCTGCCCGCCGTGCTCCTTCCTTTGCCGGGCGTCTCCCGCCGCTAGATCGCATCATCCCGTGGGCGCCTTCCCTCATTGCCGTCCACTGTCCAACAGAGAGCTCTGCGAGTATGCAAAGCGCGCACGACATGCGACACCCGACACGACAGCGCGCTGCACACGCCCGCCTAGGCCAATAGCAGCATTCTTGACTCGCCTTCCTAGCGGTCTTTGGGCTCGCCCCCTGTCCGCAACCTGCCAGCTCCGGCTGCCGGTGCCAATAGACGGTGTGGGCTGCCTTGCCGTTTTTTTTGCGTCTATATCTCAAAATGCTCTTGGAAAACAAGTCGGTCTAGGCTCAGCTCACCCTGGACAGCGCCAGCTCGTTGCCTCCACCTAGCTCCTTACCGAGAAAAGCTCCAGTCTTTTTTTCGCCGCCGTGCGGTCTAGCTTCGCCGGGTCGCTCTTGTTCCCCGTTCTCGTCTCGGCCCTGCCCCTCGGCTTCTTTGTTCTTTCCCTCGCCCGCATCTTGCCCGTTTCCCCAGCTCTCGCCGGTGCCACCTTCTCTTGCACGGCTTTCCCCGTTGTCAGCAAGGAACGAGGGCCGTGGCAGTCGAGCCCGCGTTTTTCGCCTGCATCGCTGCTTTGCTCCTTCCTTCCCAGCATCACCGCTTCCCGATTGGGAAACGAAAATCCTTGACCGTCACCGACCGCTCTTTCCATTTCCGCCGGCCACGCACCCCAGTCTCTTGACTCGCCCCCTTTCGCTTTTCCCCTCTCTCAACCTCTCTTCTCCCGTCTTTCTTTGCGACAGGTCCGCCCACGGCCACCGCGTGCTGCTGCATGCTGACAGCGCAGCCAAAGCTCTTTTCTGCGCTGCACGAAAACAAGGCACACAATGTCCTCCCCTGGTCCACCGGTCGACACGCAGGCGGCCCCTGCTGCCTCGTCGGACCCGGCCCCCGTCAAGGCCCCGGGCCCTCCGTCAGCAGCTCTCTCTTCGGCCCCTCCACTGCACGTGGACACAGCTGCCGCACCGACTCTCAGCCCGATTGCGTCGGGCAGCCAGGCCTCGGCACCGGGGCCGGCTCCGGGATCGGCTCCGGCCCCGGCTCCAACATCGGCCCCCTCGTCGGCCGGCTCCGACAGCAGTGCTGCCATCACCTCGCGGCGTGTCGTCTCGCCTCTTGTCACCCAGTCGATCGGAACAGGCGGCCCGGCGCCGCGGTCCGCCACGCAGCCCACCCGGTCGCGGAGCCGTGTCAAGCGCCGGTTCAGCGGAAGCACGGCCCCGAGCAGCCAGAGCCCGAGCAGCGAGCGCAACTACCCACACCACAAAAAGGAAAAAGAAGAGGCGCGCAAAGCTCCGCTTGGCGTCATCGGCGTGTGTGCGCTCGACGTCAAGGCGCGCAGCAAGCCCAGCCGCAACATCCTCAACCGCCTCATTGCCAAGAACGAGTTTGATGTCATTGTTTTTGGCGACAAGGTCATTCTCGACGAGCAGGTCGAGAACTGGCCCATGTGCGACTACCTTATCTCATTTTACTCGGACGGCTTTCCCCTGGACAAGGCCATTGCCTATGTCAAGGCCCGCAAGCCCTTTTGCGTCAACGACGTGCCGCTGCAAAAGGTGCTCTGGGACCGCCGCGCCTGCTTGCGGCTCCTCGACAAGATCGGCGTGCCCACGCCCCAGCGAATCGAGGTCACCCGTGACGGCGGCCCCGACGTCCTCACGCCAGACATTACGCGCCACATCCGCGAGATTAGCGGCGTGACGCTCGAGTCCACCGATCCTGCCAGCTTCCCGCCTCCGCAAAAGGTGGTCCTGCTCGACAACGACGACGTGCTCAGCGTGGACGGCAAGCTGATTCGCAAGCCGTTTGTCGAGAAGCCCACCAGCGGCGAAGACCACAACATTATCATCTACTTCCCGAGCTCCGCCGGCGGCGGCGCGCGCAAGCTCTTCCGCAAAATCGGCAACAAGAGCTCAGAGTACTTTGAGAACCTCAACATCCCACGCGCCATCACCCAGCCGAACGAAAGCTACATCTACGAAAAGTTTATGCGCGTCGAGAACGCCGAAGACGTAAAGGCGTACACTGTGGGACCCAACTTTTGCCACGCCGAGACCCGCAAGTCGCCCGTCGTCGACGGCATTGTTCGCCGCAATACGCATGGCAAGGAAGTCCGCTACGTGACGACACTGAACAATGAGGAGAAGGAGATGGCCAGCAAGATTGCCCTGACCTTTGGCCAGTGCATCTGCGGCTTCGATCTCCTGCGTGCCAACGGCAAGAGCTATGTCATTGACGTCAACGGATGGAGCTTCGTCAAGGACAATGACGAGTATTACGACCACTGCGCCAGCATTCTCAAGGACATGTTTGTCAAGGAGAAGCTTCGCAAGACTGCCGCTGCAGCTGCCATTGCGGCTGCGGCGGCGGCGGCGGCTGCGGCGGCAGTTTCTGCCAACGCGGCTGCCGGTGCGGCTCCCAACGCGGCTCCCGGCGCAGCCCTCACAAACACAAACAACGCTCCGTCCCCGGTCACCGGTGGCGGCGCGTCTACGCCGCCAATCGGGGCCCTGGCGGACGGAAGTGAGTCCCTGAGTGCAGCACAAAAGTCCCTCCAGCAGAACCTCGCCAAAGACAGAGAAGCGTCGCAGGCTGCGCGGCCAGGGAGCAACGGCAGCCTCGCGTCGAGGTCGGAGCGGCAGGATGCTCAGCCACAAAGCGGCAGTGCCAGAGGTTCGACCAGCTCACAGCGGCCGCTCGCTCCGAGCACATCGTCTCCGCGCTTGGACAGCCATTCCTATGCCGAAGACGCCGCCGCAGTGTCCAAGTTGCTTGAAAAGACGGGAGCCGAAACCGGCCTCGGCCTTGGTGCTGGTTCGTCCGCGGGCGCTTCTTCTCTACCGCGCAGCCCCAGCTACGCAGACAACCCGCTGATCATGGAAGACGACGAGCCGGAGAAGCCGCTGCCTCCGCCTCCGTCCCACTCATGGAAGCTTAAGGGCGTCGTGTCGGTCATCCGCCACGCCGACCGCACGCCGAAGCAGAAATACAAGTTCACCTTCCACACAGAGCCTTTTATCGAGCTTCTCCGGGGCCACCAGGAAGAAGTCCTGCTTATTGGCGAAGCCGCCCTTGCCAGCGTTGCCAACGCTGTCGATGTCGCCATCCGAGCCGGCATCGAAGACCGCGGGAAGCTCCTTGCTCTCCGCAACGTGCTCGCCCGGAAAGGCTCGTGGCCGGGCACAAAAGTCCAGATCAAGCCCATGTTCCGCAAGAAGAAAACGGTGGTCGAGGAGACCGTGTTCCCGCCCGTCGAGGAGCAGACCGCCACCAACGAAGTCACTCCCGCCGGCACCTCGACGTCGGCTGCCGGTCCCTTTGGCGACCTGGCGGACCAGACCACGACCACGGACGACAACATGACGCCCCACCTGCCACCGCGACGCCATGACTCGCTCTCTGGCGTCACCATGTCCAAGTTCACGGCGGCCGAGAACAACTTTGTGCTCGATAAGCTGCAGCTGATTGTCAAATGGGGCGGCGAGCCAACCCATTCTGCCCGCTACCAGGCCCAGGAGCTGGGCGAGAACATGCGCAACGACTACCAGCTTTTGAACCGCGATATCTTGGAAGAAGTCCACGTATTCAGCAGCTCCGAGCGTCGCGTTACGACCAGTGCTCAGATTTGGGCGTCGGCGTTTCTGGGCGAAAAGAACCTTCCCGAAGACTTTGTCGAGATCCGCAAAAATCTTCTCGACGACTCAAATGCCGCCAAGGACGAGATGGACAAGGTCAAGAAAAGGCTCAAGGGACTGCTGCGCAAAGACAATGAGCGCCCGCCCCAGTTTGCATGGCCCGACAATATGCCCGAGCCGTCCGAGGTGCAGACCCGTGTCGTGCAGCTCATGAACTTCCATCGCCGTGTCATGAACTACAACTACGCCAAGCTCAAGGGTACCGACGCCAACAGTGGAAGCTCCGGGCGTCTGAGCAACAGCGGGCCAAATACCACGGCCGGAATCCTGTCCAGTTCTCCCAGCTTTGACAAGTCGGGGCCGAACGGGTCCATGAGCACGGCTGCTTCAAGCACAGCGACTGTCAATCTCATCGGCGGCGAAGGCTCCGCCGGAAACGGCTCGGCGAGTGGCTCGGCAGGCGCCTCCAATGGTGGCACCGATACACGCACCAGCTCCTTCTCCCATTCGAGCTTCATCGCGCAGGCAAATGCAGTCAACGGCATCCAAGCACGCTGGTGCAGCGGCGAGGATACGGAACTGTTCCGGGAACGTTGGGACAAGCTGTTTGCCGAGTTCTGCGACCTAGAAAAAGTCGACCCCAGCAAGATCTCCGAGCTGTACGACACGATGAAGTTTGACGCCCTCCACAACCGCGCATTCCTCGAGTGGGTTTTTACGCCGCCGAAGCATATGCTCGAAGAAGAAGATTGGGTGAGCAACAGCGGCACCGGCCCCGGCAACAGCAACGGGCCGGCTGGGGCTGCTGGTCCGGCCTCTATTAGCACGGGCTCCCATGGCCAAAAGGCAAGCTCGGTGATGGACGACCACAAGCCACACGACGAGGGCCGGCCTTCTACTACCGGCGGGACAAGCCGCACAGCGCTCAGCGAAATCGACCCGGGCCTTGGCAAGGACGGAAAGCCCGATGGCAACGGCGGTAGCGGCTCCGGCTCCATGAGCAATAGCAACAGCAGTCACAACAAGGCCAGCGTGAAGCGCATCTTCCGTCGCCGCTCGTGGATGGCTGGCCTTCGCCACGCAATCGAGCCGCCTCCGGCCGAGCAGTACTTTCACCTCTACAAGGGCACGAGCGGCCAGACCAAGGCCAAGACGGATGCTCGTTTCGAGCCCCTGCGTGAGCTGTACCAGCTGGCCAAGGTGCTGTTTGACTTTATCTGCCCGCAGGAGTACGGCATCTCGGACAGCGAGAAGCTGGAGATTGGCCTGTTGACATCGCTGCCTCTGCTCAAGGAGATTGTGCAGGACCTCGAGGAGATGCAGGCGTCGGACGAGGTCAAGTCTTTCTTTTATTTTACCAAGGAATCGCACATTTACACGCTTCTCAACACCATCCTCGAGGGCGGCATCGAGACCAAAATCACCCGCGCCAGCATTCCCGAGCTGGACTACCTGTCGCAGATCTGCTTTGAGCTGTATGAATCAGAGACCAGCCGGCCCAAGGCGGAGCGTCCCGAGGGCCCCGAGGCCGGCAGCAGCGACTGCCACGACAGCGACAGCGCCGCTGAGACATCGACGTACCAGTACAGCATCCGCATCACGATCAGCCCAGGATGTCACGTCTACGACCCGCTCGACGTTCAGCTGGACAGCCGGCACACAATCAGCTGTGCACCGCGCCGCAGCCTAACGTCCCACAACGACTGGAAGGCGGTCATTGAGACCCTGCGCGGACGATTTCATCAGTAAGAATTCTTGCCACAACATGTCGCACGCCGTGTTGTACTTTGATGCCGTGCCTCGTTGGGCCAAGATGTCTAACAGCGTGTACCAGAGTCAAACTGCCCAAGTCGTTCCTGGCTGTCAACCTGTCAGACGCCTTTGTCTTCCAAGAGAAGCAGGCCGGCGACGGGGATGCCCAGGAGAAAGACGGCCTCGAAATGAAGCATGTCGACAAGGCGGAAAAGAAGGCAGCGAAACACCAAGATGCTCAGTAGAGCCCGGCAGTCCGTCACAACGCTCGACAGGTTGGATTGTTGTTCCAAGTCTCGGCGATGGCCGACGGTCTGTCCGGAGAGACGGCGAGCTTGAGAAGCAGGACACAGGGACGTCTCGGAACCTGGCACATCCGAGATTGGCCGTTGGTCTCATTTGGCCGTGTGTTCCTCGTCGCGAGTCGTTGTGCTCCCCGTTCTCTTGCGGTCGGTTGGCTGACCCGGTCATCCGGAGATGTGGTGGCTGCACAGGCCCTCCTCGGGACCTGAAAAGCAGGTCCTCCGAATGGCAGGGTACACAAAGAAAAAAGAAAGCACAAGAATGCAACACAAGTTGACTGTGTCTCACTCTGCTGCCTCGTCTCTTCCCGGAAGCTGGTCCGGTGCATGGGAGTGTGGTTATCGCGACACACAAAGAGTGCAGAGCAAGGAGAGAAGAAAAAAGCGCCCCAGAAATGTCCCGAAAGTGACACAGGACTGCCAGGGTGGGGTTCCAAGACAACGTCTTGCAGTCCGTCAGCCCCCCAAAACGCGAGTGCCCACAGCATCTGTCCCAGCACCCAAGTTGGTGGTGCCAGCCACGGCGATCCATCTCGACCGGGGTAGGGGAAAAGGGGGAAAGAAGAAATTACGAGCACATTACGAGTACTTGTAGAAACGAGGCAAGGAGGATGGCGGAAGCGAATGGGTGAACTGAGACAACGCGAAGTGACGAGTCTCCATAATTTGTTTGTGCAGTCTACGACGTAGCTTTTACGTATTTTTTAGACTTGAAGACGGGACTGGCTGCGCATCTTGTTGCCTTATTTTTCACATTGCTGTGTTTCTTTTTTTTTTTCTTTCTTTTTTTCAATTTGAGCCGTTTTGAAATTTTTATTTGTGCTGGAGTTTCTTCTCGTAAAAGCAATAAAACATAAAACATAAATGTGATAGGAAAGCGATTGTTAGCCACTCGTTTCTTCGTATTTTGACATCACTGGTCCAATCGGCCGGCACCAGCCGTTTCAGGCAAACGGTTTAATTCTCAAAACATCAATGCTCCGCATCAACAACCGATCTGCAGGAAATGTTTTTTTTACCCCCAACCTGTAGCACCGCACGTCGTATACATATATGTACATACTCGTATACTCGTATTGCCTTGCCAATTGTCCGGTTGCCAGCCAATCAACGGTAACTGCAAGACGATGGAGGAAATAATAAAAGACGAAAAAATAGTCGTGGACTTTGCTCCTCCAGTGGCAGCACATGGTTTTGCGAGCTGGAACAACGACTCGCTGGGGCATCACCAAATTCACAGGAATGCATGTCCGAAAATTTCATGAATGTCCAAACAGCCGGCCTTAAAACATCGTTTGGAAATCAAACCCAGATCAAACGCGAAGCAAAGTTGCATGAGAAACGACTGTGGCGGTGTTAGTATCTCCGAATACATGTGACGACGCTTCCAGACCCAGAGGTTGCCGGCGTTCTCAATGCATCGTGCTTGTGATTTGAGAAATACAAATTGCTGTAACGGCTATCAAAATCCGTATCTACGTACTATAGGGCATAAAGTCTTTCAAGTAAATGCCTGGATGAATGCCAATCGAGCGAACAAGTCCGACGACGAAGATGGGGCATTGAAGCAGAGCCGCAGAATTGAGCATCGATGATACTGGGGCCGGATTCCTATCTCTTTATATATTTGCTTGCTTGAGACTACAAGTTTCTTTCTATCACGGGGTTGTGTTCTCACCTGGGTTGGTCTTTGTCCACGATCATTTTCTCTCGCAAACTGAATGTCTCGCATACAGAACTATCACTAATAAATCACTGACGATACACACAAAAATATGCGTTATAGACTTACGTCGTACGTCGTAGATCGACATGGCCTTCTTCTGTGTTCTATGCCCGCATTTTCTCCTCTTTTACTTCTTTTCAGCGGAACCGCAAAATGTTAGAGAAATGGGGCACGGAGGTTCCTTGCATCCTAGCGATTTGCGGTTGTTTAAGAGCAAGGATTTTTAATCTTTTTTTGAAGCGTGCCTATTTATCGGCAGTGAGACCGGCGGGTCAAAATTCTATTCTTAAGCCGAATATCCCGTGGCCAGAAAGTCAATAAAGACGTCGCGGGCTAAAGGCTCAGGTGGCTTTACTTTCTCTCAATCGTCCTCTCACACTGGTGGTCCAGCAGTCTTTATTTGCAGATTTAGGTATTAAACATACCTCGGCAATACTCGTATGTTGCAGAGGGTGAAGCCGCGCATCTATGCAATAAACAGTAAAAGCGCATAATTTGTACGAGTATATCCTTTGCTCGTGTGATTACAGAGCATAGAAATGTCTTTCGGAAACAACAACACGGATTAAATCCTCAAAAGGATGCACTCCGTACCCCATTGTGCAATGTGCCAACGTCTTTAATCACTGAGATCTGACCAGCCTGTTGCTTTGCAGTTCCACATGTTATGTCACCTTTCTGACATGGCATCTGGATTTGCAGTCTTTACAACCAGTTTTTCTTGCAAAGTATGCGGGCCTGCTCACATTTTGCGTTTTGCGTTTTTTTTTTTTTTAAAAAAAAGACTGAAGACAGTCTAGCGGGGCTTGCCTACCTACCGGACAAACGACGTATGGAGTAATTGTGTCGTCGGCTTTGGGATTCCTATTCTTTCGATCCCGCCGTTACAGCACGACACCCATCTGAGATAACACATCCCTGTTTGTCCCATACCATACGTATTGGGGTGGCTGCAGCGTTCCATTCGGCAATGTAAAGCACCGGTTTAAACGAAGTTCGAGACAGACGCAAAAAAAAAGAAAAAAAGAAAAAAAAAGAAAAGAAAAACACGGGAAATTTTTTTGCGTTCCTTCGGACCCCGCTATTCTTTTTCTGGAGAGAGGAGGCGCCGATCCAGAAAATTCGTGCATATGGATGCCCCCAAATGTACGAGTATTACGACATATTAGTCGTATAAGGAAGTGTTACACGCTCTTAACATTGTACATACGAGTATCGTTTAACCAGAGGCCCATGATGCCATTCTTAAACGGTTGTCGCGGCCATAGCCAGCAAGCAGCGCCGAGAGGGCGTGTGTGTGATGTCGATGCAAATAAAACGAAAGATTTAGATTTAAAGAATTAGATTTCTTACGTTGTCTCCACCAGCACACGTGGGTGAACATTTTATTTAACAAAGATGATAGCATCACGATCCTGGAGAACAATTTTTTCAAGATATGAACATGTCCCGAAATAGTAAATTTTTTTTTTAAAAAAGTCAGAGAATGTGTCAAGGGCTGAAGGGGGCAGGACGGTTCTAACTCATAGCGTACATAGTACTCGTACTCGAAGGCTAAGAACACGGGAGAGAATGGAGCAGCCCCTGGGACAGTCCGCGTCTCTGTGAGCTAACAACGGGACGAGCGGGAATCAAGCCTCGGGTGCGTTGGATGTCGTAGCATCCTGTTTTATCGTCTTGTTCGGCCACCCATGTCCTCGTCGTCATCGTCTGTGGCCATATCTTTGGCCTTGTCTCTGCACCCTGTCATGTCTGACTCTGCTAAAGCCTAGCAGGGATCCAGCTACAGACGTGCAATAATACGGCACTCTTCGTACTCCATACGGATTTCGTGCGGTATGATGCAAGTTGGCTGCATTTGGAGCAGGTCCGCAGCGGACCGAGTGACGGGGATGGAGTCCCCGTGTTTTATTGGGGCTAATAGGCCCGTTGTTTGATAAGTATAGACCCATCGAACGGAAACAGAAGCAAAAATGGAAGGGTGTGAAACCTCTTCTAGCAAATCCGAGGGATATTCCGTATTCTACCGTGCCAGTTTCTCCTGTACGAGCACGTGTACACCGCACAAGGCGCATGCCGACGGCTCATACGTAGTATTGGAGTCTTCTTTTTTACCGTCCAACGTTGGCCTTTTTGCTTCACCAGCATCGTTCACGGCGTATCTCTTACTTGGCTCTGGTCGACATCCTTTTCGCCCGAGCTCTGCCACGATGTAACTTGAAGCCTGGCACAGGAGATAGCTGGTTGACAAGCAAGGCAGTGAGGAGGGTGCTCTGGAAAACAAAGACAAGAAAAGAAAGAAAGGAAACAGAGTAAAGCCGTGCTGGTGGTCAACGCAGACATGCTTCGTACGACTACTTCGTACGAGTCCTTCGTACACAAACAGTGTGGCATTGCGTCTTGAATATCATTCGATACTCGAAAGTACGAGTACAATACCAGATTCTCCACAAACCACGGTCAAATCCTTTATTCTCGGATATAAGTGGAGGACGGACTACTGGCGATCGCTAGAAGGCTGAAAGATTTTGCACTTTTGTCATTTTTTTCTTCTCCGCTGCTTGTCTCAGCGCCTGTACTCGTACCTACGAGTACGAATAATTATTCTGCCTGCTGACGCTGTGATGAATTCCCGCCCGGCATCTTTGCGCCTTTCGCACGGCCCTACTCCAAGTCGAGACAAGGCCACGCAAAACGACGTATGTAGCCAACGTTTCCGGCAGAGTAACGTACAAGCATTAATCTGGGTAGCTCGCCATTCTTTGTGGGCCCACCAGACGATAGCTCAAACGGTCGAGCACATGGCAGGCGATGGATCGCTTACCAGGGGTAGGAGGGGCAGTGAGAAAGAAAACAAAACAAGTACGAGCTCGTACGGGTTTGCGTGAATGCACACTCGTAAAACTTTGCCTGGCTTCGTAACTCGCACTCTTTTTCTATTCCGTTGTTTTTGGCAGGGGAGAGAAGTGTTTACAGAAAGGCTAAAAGTGGAAGTTCTCGTACTGATCGAGAAGGCACACTGGGGATGAACACGGCTGTGTCTGGCTTTTGTATGCAGGTATGCTAAGTATACTTCGTATTGCGCAACGGCACTCAAGACCCTCCCCCTTTCCGTCTACATATACCGCTCACTGATCATGTGATCACATACCTGGCGTGAGATTATCCTGCGTCGCTTTATCGTACATGCATGCGATGGTTTTAAAGTGTGTGGACCGGCTGGGCACGACTATCCTTGCAAACTCCCGTTCACAAAGCACATCGTATGTCGGTCATCATATATTCTATGACCTTTATTTTTATCCGAGTTTCCAGTGTCATGGTAGCCGTATCATCCATGCCCCGGAGAAACCCGCCTGCAGTATCGTACAATACCGTTGAAGCCCGAAAATGGAGAGTCTGCTCCGGTACAGCCAAGAGGAGAGAATAGGGTGTGCTTCGTTGTGATACACCACGTAGCGTGCACCCTTCATGTGTAAGCATGGCTACATCGCATGGGGTGGGTCTTCTCGGTGTGATGAGCTGCAAACGCATCTACGAATTGCAGACCATAGTCGTCGAATGGGCCTTGAGCCCTGCTCGCAACGATTTTTCCGTCAGCCCGTCTTTCTTGCTGTCGCTATTTGCATGTGAATTGAATGGGTTTCCTGTCTGAGTGGGACAAGGGGCGCAAGAAGAGGAGACGCGGGAAGGAGCGGCGTGCTAGACTGAGTAGGTTTGGGAAGGAGACGGAGCGGCCCTCCGCGTGGACAATACGGGAAGGCTCGGATCGGGCTGGAGGCGAGGAAGGTGCGGTCGCCGTGTTTGCCTTGTCGGGCGCTCCTACCTCTCAAAGCCCAAAGATGAACAACCGGCGAACAAGGAATATATAAATATGAATATGTAAGTAAATAAATCATACAGTAAAAAGCGAGCAGACATAAAAAACGCTGGGACTGTCGCTCTCCCGTGCGAATCAACGAGACCGGGGCCAGAGCCGCCGCAAGGGCCTACCTTTTTTTTATGCAATATACGAGTAATGCTTCATGAAGATAATACTCTCAAGTGGTGAAACCCCTCCCAAGTTCGGCCCGTTGGCTCTGTGCCGAGTGGCCGTGCTGATTGGCAATACTTTGTAGACTGCCCTGTGAACATGTATTGACGTCCAGGGGGTTGGTTTGAGCATAGTCGTAGGCTGACGCCAGAAATGGCGTGAGAGTGGGCTGTGAAAAGACCAAAGAAGGTCAGAAAGGGGGGAGTCGAAGAAGCGGCTGTGAGCACTTGCGCTTTTTGATCATTTTTGGTGCCAGGGCTGTGGATAGCAAGCTGCTGGTTCGTGGGGTCCTGCGCATGTGCCAGTGTTCTTGATCCCTGGGCGCGCATCTTTGTTTTTCGGGTCTTTCTGAATTAATATGTAGTTGCCTTTTTGAGCCATTAAGTAACAAGGCCTTTTCTCTCACCTTTCTCTCTTTTCAGCTCCGTATCCCCTGCCAACCTTTCTTGCAGGCCCGCTTCAACCAGGGGTTTATTGCAATAGTCCGCAAAGTACTATTTCAAGATCTTGAATAAGCAGTCTCCATTTTGCAAAAGTACATTGTCTCAGCCACTCGTGCCTTCCCTGTCTGTATATGTACGAGTATCTTTCTTCTGTCTCCCGAACAGTATTCCGCTTTCTCCGCCAGCTATCATCACAAACAGAAGAAGCAAACTCACAGAGCCAGGGCTCTGGTTCCATGTAGCCCGGCGTGCCCTTTTACGTTACCCCGTTTATTCTTTCTTTTTTCCTTCCTTTCTTTTCCTACTTCGTATCTCTGCTCCTCGCCATCGCCAGCCTGTGCGGGCCAGATGAGCAGCCTCGTCCCCCGGCCTTGCCCTTGTCCATTATGTGGCCGGTGCACGCCCAGGTTCTATGCGTGGAGTATTACCACGCTGGAGGAACACACCACACACAAGTACAAGTAAAAGCGTCTGCGGCCGGTGTACATGTAGGAGGTATATCCGGCAGACGTGAGGAGCAGCGTATGTTTCCTCTGCGCCATTCTATTCGGGATTTTTTTGATTTGCCTGTTTTGTCTACGTGTATTTTCTTTTTTTTCCTGCTCCTTCCGTTTTATTATTTCTCTCCAAACCCACGCTCACCGCGAGAGCGCCTGATGCCCACACACCTTGTTACCCAGTACCGTCTCGTTCTTTGTTCGGCTGTCCTCGTCCCGTGCCAGCCGCCAAATCCGCTCGTTTGCTCCCAAAGCGCCGTGTTCCCTGACCGGCTACCGTCGCCGCCGTCTTTCGAATAATAGTAGCAACTCTATGGGCTGTCTGTTTCACGAATCCGGGCACAACGGCAGACTCACCGCAACCACGACCACGACCACAACCACGACTGCAATACAACAACCACAGACTACATACCACAGATCACAAATCAAAAGAACGAGGACGAGCACAAACACCACCATCCCGTCTCTCGCCCTCTGTCCATTCTGCCCTCTTGCACCACTCACTGTTCTTGGGCGCCGTTTGCTTCAGACGCCTTCTGCCCGCCCCAAACGAGCCCATTACGTCGTCGTCTAGAGTTCTAAGGTGACCCACTGCTTCCCGCTTGCGGCCCTTCTCGTTCTCGCCTTTACATATAAAGTGGCCTGCTTGCCCTTGTCTTCCTTCTCTTGCACTGTTTCTCGTCTTTTGTCTCGCCAACGTCTCTCTCCGCCGATTTATATTGCTCTTGTCCGTGCAACGACGGCTTTGTCCGCCATCTACCGATAACCTGCCTGCAACCTACCGGCTAGTTCTGCCAACATCAGGCTCAGTACAACCTCACGTCTTGTGCACCCAGCCTCGCTCAGCACACCCCCTCCTGCACAAGGGTGAGTATACACTCCGAGATACAGAGCACAGAGTGCCGAGCACAAACAAATTCTGGTGCCTCACCTGGGGCTTCGATCCGGGCTCGGGGCTACTCGTATGTTGGTGCTCGTGAGCTCTGAGCTCTGCTTTAGTGGTTTCTTGCCGTTGTTCACTTTCCTTCTGCTGGTGGTGTTATGTTTTAACAAGCCAGCAGAGACACCGCACGGAAGAGACTGGAACTGGACCTGCGTTCCTCCGAGCCTGGGACTACAAAGAAACACCACCACACGCAAACCAAGGCCTCACTGGATATATCTTGCCGCCAGCCCCGTCCCCTTTCGCTGTCTCCCTTGACAAACACGCTTCCAGCCGACCTCTTCTTCTCGTGGCTTGTGTTCGTCTTTCTCTCCCCATCACCTCACTCCCCAAAACATCCACAACACCAACAGCCGCCATCATGTCGAACCCCAAGATGTGCCAGCACCACTTTGTCTACATCAAGTCGGACAACAGCTACCTCAAATTCCAGTGCAGCTGCTGCCTTTTGGGAGAGCTGTTTGTCGTCTACGAGTGCCAGATGTGCCAACTCAAGATCTGCGGGCCCTGCCTGGAATCTTTATAGGAAACTCGCCAACCTACCCCGACAGCTGATCGGAGGACGGTACTCGTTTACAATTTGTGAGTGTGCCCATCTCGTCTTGTATTGGTCCCTTGCGTGCTGACGAGACAGTGCATTTGGCGCTTTGGCGAACTCTCCTTCACGGCAGTGATTTTGTTTATAGCGGAAAAGCAGGGCGTCCTTGGCCAGGAAACGCGGATATAGGAATTTAGAAAGGACTGTACCTATCTGGAAAAAAAAGGGAGACTAGGCTAGGAACCTCGCAAGGGCAATTTGCGATCTGATTTTGCAGTCATTGTTGAATCTGGCTGGGTGCCGTCTTGAAAAATAAAGCGGCCGTTTTACACATTTTGCTCTGTGACAGACTTCAAGACGAATGAGAAGAGACGTTGCACTGGGAAAAGAGAAAAAAAGAATTCAACGGTCACACGCGGCATCCCGGGTCATCGGCTCGTGCTGCGCGAAAGAAAAAGAGCCGTCAGCGGAAAGCCAGGGGGAAGAGAAAGAAGAAAATGGAACCGAGATGCACTCTCAGAAAGCGAACCCGCCGAGTTTCTCCGCAGAGGCCGTGCCGTACTCGGCTATTCCATTCCACGACCTTTGTTTAGAGGGTACGGTGAGGTAAAAATAAACGCACACACCGACTTTCTGTTCTGTTTCTCCTCCAAATTATGAGGTTTTCATTTGTATATCTTGTGCGTTTGGCGTTTTCCGAACAAACAGCTCAACATCCCGGAATGAACGAGCTTTAGGTACAAAACACAGAAGCCTTGTGATGGCCTTGTCTCTGGGTTCTCTTCTGAATAGCAAAGTTTCACGGCAGATACGCAAGAATGCTGCTTCTGCTAAGCGAGCACAAAGTCGCACGGGCCGGAGAAATACAGAGACACAGAGCGGCCGGGAATCGTCCGCGGTGGGAAAGGACCTTCTCCGGCCCGCTCAGATGGGCGCACAAGGCCGAGCCTGGGTAAGGTAGAGAACAGAGGCCTGTTTACTGCTCATCGTGTGTGATGGTCTGATTTGATCTGCAGCTTTGTGAAGATGTATCAACAGCCTCGACTAAATTCAGGAGATGGACCAAACAGCGACCAAAGCGTACAAGTCTTCCGACTTGGCAGCAAGCAGCAAGGACAAAAAAATAGATGATAACGAGTGACGGTCCGCCCTGCACAAGTGGTTGTCTCTCGTGTTTTCCATCGTCATCGTTGTACCACGCCGAGACAACCCAAACGCAAGGAAATCAGACAGAAAGGAAAACAAGCAAGACGCAAAAAACGCCAACTGCCCCCGCTCTTTTTCGGTACCCAATCCGGCTCTAGACAAATGGATTTAAAGGAAAATAAACATAAACCAAAAAAAAAAAAAAGTTGCTCTGCACCTTGCGTGTTCGCTTACAGGGCCAGACCGGTCCCGTCGCCGGTCCAGCGGTAGAGAGACAGCAGCTCGCGGCGGCGCATGTGCTGTTCGCCGAGATCCTCGGGCACGCGGCCGCGCACCTGAGCAAGGGCACTGCGCATGACGCGGGAAAAGTTGCGCTGGTACTCGGTGTTGAGAGTGACGACGCAGGCTTCGTGGGCGCGGATAATCGTCTCGCAGGCACGGGCGACGCTGGTGCTGGCCTCGAGCTGCAGCTTGTCGGCAATCAGCAGCAGCAAGAAGGAGCCCTGCAGCAGGTAAATGCCAAAGAAAAAGGGCATGAACTCGAGGCCCGGATCGTACTCGAGAATGTTGCCAATGGCCTCGGCCGCCGAGACGGCGTGCCCCGTGGCCGTGATAAAGCCCTGCGAGCTGATCCAGAGATCGTTGTCGTCGAGTAGGTTGATGGGATCCCATTTGCCGGCCAGGAGAATGTGAAGGACGTGCATGACATGGTTGCCGTAGGCGGCCACAATGCGAGTCTGGATGTCCAGCTCGGTCATGCGGGCGAGGGGGGCGGGCGAGGAAACAGCCGGCGCGGCGATGGGCGGCGTGGTGGCCAAGGCCTGCAGGGGCGTCGAATGCACCGAGTGCGCTGCGGAGTGGACATGGTGGGCCGAAGGCGTATTGCCAACGTCGTGGGGTGCCGAGGCAGCGCGGATGCCGGCGCCCACGTATGGTCGAAAGACGGAGTGGTTCGCGTCCGCCGCAGCATTGCTGGCATCGGCTGCCGCCATGGCCGCCGCCGTCGTGTCTTCGTTGGCGGCAGCAAGCGCAGTCGGACTCAGCGTGCGGCGCACAAACACCCCGAGGCTTTGCTCGTAAATGGCGAGGTGACGCGTGATCTCAGAGACCTGGGCGTCCCACTCCTGCGAGGTGCGGAAGCCCAGGCCGAAGCGCGGGTGGTTGCGGGCGTGGTGCAGGTCGACAATCTCGCCGAGAATGGACATGAGAGGGAGGAAATAGCCGTAAATGCTGTGGCCGCTGCACTCAAATGTCGGTCCGCGACGGCCGGAGCGTGCACTAGACGCTCTGCTGCTGCTGCTGCTGATGTGCTTGCTGCCTCCAGCCGCTGCAGTCGACCTGCAGTCGTCCTCACTACTGGGCAGGATTGGGCCCATCTTGGAGCCATAGGCGGTGCTGTCGATGGTGCTTTTGAAAGCGCCCTCGGTGCCCTCGGCGTCTGCGGCCCTCTTGCCCCCGAACTCGCCGTTCTGCCAGTCCGCTTCGTCCATGGGCCGGAGCAGACCCTCGCACTCAATGTCCAGCAGGAACAGGGGGCGGTTGTAGCACAGGGCCAGGTGGCGGTCCACAATGTAGATGAGCCACCAGATACGGCGGCGCTCCTCGCGCTCCTCGTCCGAAATGATGTGGACGGGGACTGGCGGCTGGGCTGCTGCGGGCGCCGCAATTCCGTCCAGCTCCCCAGTGTTCATGCTGTTGATGCTCGTCTCGTCGATGCTCCCCATGCATATGTTGCCCATCTCGTCCATGCCCACCAGGCAGTCGTCGTCATCGCCGTCGTCGCCATCGCCGTCGCCGCCGCCGTCGCTCTCGGCGCGGGACTGCTGTTGCTGCCGGAGATCCTGTGTCTTGGTCGGCTGTTGTCCCTCGGGCGCGTCCTGCCGACTTGCCGCCCATGTCGCGTGCAGAGGCAGTTCTCGGCCCAGCTTGAGTTCGCGCGCCAGCGACCAGGCTGCGTTCCACCAGCGCAGGCTGGCGCCCTTGTATTCGCTAGCTGAGACGACGGTGGCCAGGTGAATGTACGTAGCGACATCATCGACGGTTCCGGCAGCACCAAAGGCGCCGCCCGTGGCGTTACCATTGCCATTGTTGTTGTTGCTGTTGTGTTCGTGGGGCTGGGTGCTGCTCGTGACGTTGACACTGTTCATAGCAGCGTGCGCCAGGGCGGCCTCTATGCTAATGGAGCCCGGCAAGGCGACGCCCAGTCCGCCCAGGGCCACGCCGTCAAACACGGGCGTGCCTAGGTTCGTAGGCTGCATGCTGTCATCGATATTGCGACCATGTTCGGCGCTCATGGCCGCACTCTCGCCGCGGTTGCCGCCGCAAGCTCCTCCACGCCAGCCCTCGGTGCCGTCCCCCACACCGCCGCCGGCGGCCGGCGTGTGGATTAGTGGCTTGAGCAGGCTCACGGTCAGCTCCAGCAGCTTCTGGCAGATCTTTCCGCGCGCCGAGGGCACGCTCGTCAGGAACGAGGCGTCGCTGGTCTGCGCGGCCACCCACAGCATGCTGGCCAGCAGTGCTGGCTGGCACACGCGGGGCTTGGTCGGGTGGAGGACCGAGCGCTTGCGGAACACAAAGCCGAGCACGTACGGCGACATGGGGTGCATGTGGGCTGACGACGAGCTGGAAAAGTAGAGGTCAATCAGATCGCATGCTAGATGCACCGGGATAATGCCGGCGAGGTGCGGCAGCAGCGGCTCGAGCACTGGGTAGCGCAGCTGCGCCGGGTTGTAGCTGCTGGGCATGTGGTGGTATGTGCCGTGGTGCGCGTGCTGGTGCTGGTGCTGATGCTGGTGCTGGTACTGGCCATTGGGATCGTGGTAGCCCTGCATGGGCCCGCCAACGGCCGGAGACAGACTGTCTAGGCTACCCATGCCCGCGCCGGACGCACCAGCGAGCGCCGGGTGTATGGCGTGCATGCTATGCATGTTGTGCACGTCGTGGAAGCCATGTATGTGGGCCGCAACGTTTTGCTGCTGCTGCTTCTGCTGCTGCTGATGCTGCTGGGCTTGTTGTGCGTGCGGATGGTACTGCTGGGGCAGCGGTGGCGGCGACGGCATGGCTATCCACGGCGGCGACGCGGCATCGCCGCCCATAGGGTAGGCAGTGAGAGGGCTAGTGCCCATGCGAAAGCTGCTGGCGTTGGTCGAGTAGCCCGTTGGGCTCTGTGACTGCAGCGCGCCGAAAGGCAGCTCGGAGTAGCTGGAAATCGTGGTCTGCGACGGTGCATACGGCGTGTGCGGACCGTTCTGGCCAGCGCCCATCGTCGCCGCCGCCGCCGCCGCAGCCTGGGCCTGCTGGTGCTGCCGCTGGCGGTCGTACGGGATGGGTATGGCCGCAGGGGCGCCGTAACCATCGAGATCGAGGCCACTGGTGCTGCCGTCGAGATGATGTGGATGCTGCTGGTCCACATGGTGGTGGCGGTGCACGTCACCGGCCACGTCGCCGAGGCTGCTCACGCTTCCGGTCCGCTGTCTGTGCTGCATCGCGTCCTCGGCCAGGTCGCACATGAGCTTGTCGTTGCTGCTCTGCTGCCGGCCATCTGCGCCCGTGCTGTTGCCGTTGTTCGCATTGCCGGCAGCTGCGTCGGCATCGCCCTCTTCGCCATGGTTCTCGGCCTTTCTCTGCGCCGACGCTGCTGCTGCCTGGGCGGCCGCCTGCTGGGCCAGGTCCTTGCGTGAGGCCTTACCGCGCTTCTTGCGCTCGCGAATGTACTCGCAGCCAAGTCCGTATTCTGCCAGTCAGCGAGGTGACACAACGAAGCAAGACACGGGTCAAAAAGGGGCCGCAAAAAAGACCTACCTTTGCAGTGGGCGCACGGATGCCGGCCATCGCACTTGGTCCGCAGCTGGTTGCACTGGTCGCATGCCCGGCTGATGCGTCGCCGGACGGGTCCGGCAGCAATGCCGCCACGTGCAGGCCCGTACGGGTTCTGGCGGTGCTTCACCTGCTGGCTGTGGGGGCGGGCCAGGTGCGGGTTCTCGTGCGGGCTGTGCGGGTTGTGCGGGCTGTGCACGCCCACATGCTGCTGCAGCTGTTGCAGAGCGTAGTGCGAGCCCTGTGCGAGGGCGTCCATGCCCGAGGCGTGCATGTGGGCGGTATGGACAAGGCCGTTGGAGAGCAGCGTCGTCGTGGGCATGGTGTGGTAGGGAGAGAAGCTCTGGAGCCGGTTGGACAGCATTTTGTTCAAGTGGCGGAGTGGAAAGAGGAGATGGAGAAGAAGGGCTGCAAGCCGAAGGTGTTTCAAGAAAGAGAGAAGAAGCCGAGACGTCGGGTCAACCTCAAACGATTGTGCTGCGTGCTCTTTATGACTCTAGATATTGTTGTTGATGGTGCTGTCATATCCGTGCGTTTGCATGCCTTGTCTTCTTGATCTCCGTGAACCGATTCGGGCAGGGCCCAGTCCGTTGTGTCTCTTGTTGCTTGTTGTACGTTTCGTTTCTGTGCCGCTCGTTCTTTGCTCCTCTGCTTCTGTATTCTGTGTTGGGTAGTCTCCGTGGTAGACTGTGGCTGCCGTGTTGTTGTGTCTGCGAGAACTGTTATGGTCACCTTGCTCCTTTTTTCTTTCAACACCCGGTCCCAAAGCTGGCCTGGACAGCAGCGGAAGCCCTAGGCCGGCCCGCCGAAAGACCGCTCAAGGCCAAAGACCAGATCTCGTGTCCCGGGCCGCCTCCTCGACGAACTCGTTGTCGTTCATACACGACCATACGCACTCGCCCGCGGTCGTCGCGCAGTCTTGGCAGCGGAGGCAGGCAGCGGCAGGAGGCCGTATATGACAAGGCACATATGGAGGGGGAGCATGAGTGTCCAAAAGAATGGGAGGTGTCGAGCAGTCTGCAGGGACTGCAGCAAGACGTGAAAGTCTGGAAAGAGTGAGCCGTGGGGACAAGCTGGCGTTTCGGGCCACAGCCTACTGCTCCCGTCCCCTCCGTGGACGGCAAAACAGTACGCAAATCGCCCAGCAGGCTGCGTCGCGCGCAGAGTCAAAGGCGAGCGTGCTATTTGTGACGAGAGGGCAGCGAGCCGAGGGCAGGCGAGCCGAGACGAGCGCAAAGGATGAAAAGGACGCAAAAGGTGCAAAAGGGGCCGGCCAGAAATCGGCTTGGAGCTCGGTGCATAGTGCAGTGGCAGGCGAGCCAGAGCCAGCATGCATCGGCTCCCGGACTAACGGGGGCACAGCCGCTGCGATGGAGGGCGAGCGTGCAGACCGGAAGAGCGCCGAGGCGTCCAGAAGAGAAAACGAGGAGGATCGCCGCGGATGTTGAGATTGGACGCTACCAACGGACAGGCGGTACGGAGTTGGAAGGAAGGCTGGACGGCCGCAGAACAAATGTTGGGAAGGCAGCAGAAAAGAAAAGAAAAAAAGGGAAGGTGAGATGGGTGAGCATGCGTGTCAGGAGAGTGAGGGAAAGAACGGTCGGCAGGCCGATGTGGAGTGCTGTTTGTGAAGAAAGGAAAGAGCGAGCGATCTAGCTTCTTATCGATCAGCTAATACCCCGTATTAAAGCTTGCTTCTGTTTCTACCCAACCCAACACTTGCGAAGACGTCGTGAGATTCACACGATAAGCGATAAGAGCCTTCGAGAAGACCATGGTCGCGGGGCAGAGCGGGACCGGGGGGCCACTTTTTTCTTCTCTTTTCTCTCTTTTCTGCTCTCTCTTTTTTCTTTTTCGTTTTCCTTTCCCTTTTCACTTTTGTTTACTTTTTTTTCCGCCTACTACGAGTATGTACTTTCTCCAAAAACGGGAACGGCGACACCGGCAGGGACGCCGGTGAGCACTCATGTGAATGGTGGAAGTGAGGGGATATCGTGGGAGGGGGTGGTCTCGGGCGAGATCGAGGCGGCGCACTGTGTGGGCTGTTGTTCTCACTGCGACAGCGATGAGGTCTGCCGACAGGGCACGCCAAAGTGTTGCAACCGACTCCTGCTGTATGAAAGAAGGTCCTTCAAAAACATGAGCAAAAAAACAAACGACAGGGGTCAAATAAAGAATAAACTATGCGGAGACGCTAAATGGACCAACAGATGAAAAGGCCAAAAGGTACGGGGGTTGTCGTTATACGCGGCTTTACGTCTTGGCGCCGGTGTGAGTCGAAGCAGCCCCCGCAGAAAGACCGTCTGGTCTGCGATGCAAGGGACGACGCACCAGCGTCGTAGTTTCCGTAGCGGCATCTATAAATACAGAGTATATTCTTGATGGACAGAGGCAGAGCACGTCTTTGCTTCACCGATGTTTTACGCCATTCTGTCACTCCCATGTTCGTTCCGTTGTTGGCTCTATAAGACAGCTTATCAAGAAAGCTATGCTCCGGAAATGGGCCGTGTTGAGTGCAAGCTGCATTCCACATGTCACTTCCGAGAGGTGTCCGTACGGCGTTGCTCCATCGAGTAGAGGGAAGAACACAAGAACACTCGGGACAACCACACTCGCTGTATCCGATGCTAGCAAAGTGCACTCTATTAAAATAGGTGTATAACGGTCGAGAAGGGTAAACCGAGAAAAAGAAGCGAGGAGGGAGGAGGGAGGAGGGACGAGAGAGGAGGGCAGGGACAGCCAATGTCAGATCCAGAGAAATCTAGACGGGCAGCAACAATAGCCTTATACATATACAGAGCGTTGAAACAAACAAGAACGCCCAAAAGCCTAAACGACTGCTGGCACAAGAAAGACAGGGCCTGTGCAACTTACCAATCTACTCCGTATTCACGGCGTATATTCTCCTTGTCCCTGGTATGCCTACCGCTGCTGACATTGGAGAGACCGAGCCTTGTTTAAAGCATCGGCAGATGCACAAAAATCCCAAAATATTCACTGGTCTTTTGGCTACTGACTATAATCTTTTCCCTTCTTCCGTCTTCTGCCCTTGTGTCGAGCGAGAACACCAAAATACATGACCCTGACACTGGCTGTGCCGTCGTATCAGCAACAGCACAGTACCCCTCCGATATCAGCACTGCCCTTTCCTCGGGACTGGATCAATCAATACCGAGTGGTGTCGACCATGTCGCGCCCGCTGGGGAAACGTGGACTAGCGCAATTGCACGTTAATATTATTGCAGTACAAACGCAACAAATGTCCCTTTTGGGAACTGCAAGTCCGAACCGTCACGGAGGAATTGTGGAGACGTCGCGGCGCGGAAAGAGCACAAGCAGACGGAGTGCTGGACGGCAACATTGCCAGGTCGGTCGGCAGCACACCGACTTTCTCATGATCCAGACAAGTCTTGCGATTTGCTTGTTGGCCCCCACTTTGTGAAAACCATCATCTCAGCCTCGCTGCACTTGCTGCACGGAGAAGCTCGAAAGTACTATGCAGTCCATCATGCTATTGTTTTGAGCCAGCGTCTCCACGCGACAGCTTGTGGGTGGTGAAAATGTTAGACTTGTGTCATTTTATACAAGAATTTCTGTGCAAGTTGGGAGGCCAACTATCAGAGCCTCAGCTTACCGGTCTATAGTATCGGCAGCCGGAAAAGAATATGATAGAAGCAACGTTACGAGGTTGTTCTTTCTCCTGACATCATTATTGGAGCGTGTGTTGTTTCGTCAAGACATGGCTCTGGGCGAGAGTCTGGCTGGCCATGCCAGGCCTTTTGATGTTTGCGGAATGAATGCGATACACGACGCAGGACATCCCATGTTGTTGCTATTATTACTCTTATAGTTGACTAAATGACTCTTATCATACTACAAACGCCAGAACACATGATATGTTGTAGGATGGGACATCTCCTCCACACAGCAAATCGTGATGGTCTCTGATATTCCATTTGTCGTTTTTTTCTTTCTTGTTGGATCACCACAATGGGACAGATGCAGCAGTTGGCTGCAACCCAAACCCTGCCTCAGGCCACCCGCCTCAAACAAAACCAGGAACCAGAAGCATACTGATGAGAGAAGAGCCTGGCCAACAAATGAAACGCATCTATCTTGTACACTGAAGCGTGCCACCCGCCATGAACAACTGGTTGGGCAATATGAAGTCGGGGATACAAGAGACTAATATCACCGAACTAGATTAGGTTAGTAATATTTATTTACTTTGTACGGGAGATAATGCCTGGATACTGCTTTGAAAGGATCGGATACCCCCTTGATCCTGCTTTGGCCGAGCCGGGGCTGAGTGTGATGAGGCGCATATGCAAGAGAGATGAAATAATCTTCATATTTTATCAGGCCTGTACAGTATCAAGATACGAATGCATGACGCTGACAGATTATTATGGCTGGGGCCAATGGCTGCTTCCAAAACACACTGTGAGACTCGTGCCAAGCCGGCTGTGTTTATAGTCAACCGTGTGCTCATCGGTGTTAGGAGACGTTTGATTCTACAGTCTTGCGGTCTGCTGTGTGTTTTGGAAACGCATTATGAGTCTCTTGATATTTCACCACCTTCACATTTTTTCCCGTACGCTTTCATAATTCATAAATGCCGGCCCCAACGTCTCATCGCCCACCAGTTCTCGTCGGTTTAAAGTGTTCAGATAGCGGCGAGCAGTATTCGGAACATGTTCTTTACTTGGCGTCCAACTTTCCTTCTTCACTCATTTTATATTTATTTCTCAGTCTTGCGCTCACCGTATGTCCTCCTCGGACAGGCCACACGGTTATTTTCTTCTTCTCTCCTTCTTCTCTTTCTTCCCAAGAGACTTATGGATGGCAGATCAGAGTGTCCGCCCTTGTGTATAAAGAATTTACTCTGCCGGTCATAGAAAAAATATCTCACGGGGAACAGATCGATAGATAAGAATGAAAAATTATATTGTCTGCGGTTGCGTGGAGACTAACCAGTACGATGTTAAAAGAAGCTTAAGCTCAATTCCCGAATGGGAAGGAGCAAACAACAGCAAACAACGTCGTACCGATGATTTTTTGCTGTCTTTTATTTGTGGCTGTTGTTTAAGGCTCGAGAAGAGGTCATTTCTTTCCCTACTTTTATCGAATAGCTGGGTTTGTCTACTTTCGTTTTCAAATGTTTCGAAATGGCAGGCGTGTTTTTCTAGTTTCTTATGTATTTGCATATCTCATGGTGAGAAAACATAAAATAATTTTTAAACACCGGATGCCTGTTTAAGAAGGAAAGGGTCCATATGAAAAAAAGTACCGAAAAAAAAATAGAGGCACGAAGAAAAAGAGAAATAACAAACAAGCCCTGCTATGGCTGTAGACCCAAGATGAAGCCGATGCTCGCGACCAGAGTGTGAAAGCAGCTTTTTGTAAAGGCGCGAGACAAGTATGAAAAAAAAAGAAACTGCAGGTAAATGGGAGAAAACCACAACTCAGACCCTTTTCCCAAAGCTGTAACAATTACAATAAAATACATGCAGAAACAGACAATGCCCACGGACCCAATTTTTTTAAAGCTCCAGTGTCGAAAGACAAAAAACTCGGATATCAAACAACGCATGCAAGAAGTGCATAACTTCTAGTGACCGTTGGATACTTGTCCACCCAGGGCCAGCAACTCCTCCCGGTTCGCCCGGTACAGCTCCTGTGCCTCGCGCTCGCGGCGACTGATAAAGGCGACCTCGTCACGGAGACTGGCCAGGCGCCGTGGCAGCGCCTGGCTCTCGGACTTGGCGAGGATCTCGAAGCCATTGAGGGCTGCCTGAGCCTTGCCAAGCGCATTGTGGGCGTCGCTCATCTTCTTGCGCAGCATCTCGGCGCGGTGCTTGTAGCCACCAAGGTGCACCGTGAGCTTCTTCTCGAGCTTAGCGCCCTTTTCAGCCGAAGCGAGAGTAGCTTCACGAACAGTCTGAGTCGTCAGCGGGCGGCGCCCTTTTAGGAGAGACAATTGAAAAAAAAAAAAGACATACCTCGAGCGCTGTCTGCAAGGACTGGACCACATCCTCCTCGTCGTCTTCGTCGTAGCAGCCGAGGCCTAGAAGCAACGACGTCGTCTTGTAGTCGTGCTTGTCTTGGACAAGCCCGCTCCAGGCCTCTTCGATGACAGCGCGTGGCGGTGTCTTTTTTGTCTCCAGAATCACCTGTAGACGAGCCTCTGCAAGGTCGCTGTCGTCAATCGTCTCTAGTGGCACTACGGCAGGCTTTGCGACCGTTTTGACCAGGGGGAACCTCGCTGCGTCGTTGGCAATCAGCAGAGCAGCCTCGCTCGCTACCAGCGACTCGGCCGGGTTCTCCAGGGTGGCAGCGCGGGCCAGAAGGGCTGGCAAGTCGACTTTGGCCGGCCGCGGCAGGTCACGCTGCACAACTTGCGTCCGCCGCTTGCGTTCGAGGGCTGCCAGGGCCTCTTGGTGCTCGCGCAGCCGCCGGTCGCGGTCTGCTGCGTCTTCGATCATCTGCTCTTCTGTGCGGGCGTTCTCATCGTTCTCGGCCTCGTCTGGCAATTCCAGCTCCCAGTCGGTGTCTTTGGGCTTAGGCAGCGAGGCAAGCCCACGCTGGAGATGGCTCTGCATGGCTCGTTGCCGCTCGGCGGGCGTCTGGCCACCGCTGTTTTTGGAACCGTCGTTTAGCGCAAAGCCATCTCGGGGCGTGCGCAGCGGAGTCTGGCCGGGCCGAAGAGGCGTGGCGAGTACGCCAGCGCCGCCAGCAGCGCCGGTCCGCAATGGCGTTGCAAGTGGGTTGGGCGTGGCCACAGCATGCTTGCGGGGTGCGGCCGTCTCGAAACCGGTCGAGCCCGCCCCTTCTCGGAGCGGTGTGTTCTCGCCACCAAGAAGCGACGATTGCGTCTGGGTCAGGGCACGGATGTTGCGGATCTCGTTGGCCACGCGGTCTTCTTCGGGGGCCGCGCGCGGCGTGCGGATGGGCTGGCCGGTGCCCTGGATTGTCGAGTAGTCCTGCAGCAGGCCGCGCGTCGCCTCGTTTTCGCTCGCCTGAGCCAGCTGGTTGGCGCGCTCGCCGATGGCGCCCATCTTGACAATCTCTTCGAGCTCGCCCTCGCTGACCTGCGGGGCGGGTAGCACCAGGGCCCGCCGTTTGCTGCTCTGCTCGGCCTCACGCAGCCGCTGCAGCTGGCCAGCCTTGATCGCTGCGGCAGACAGACTGCCTTTGTTGTTGGCGTCGTTCTTGCGCTTTTTGCGCCCGGCCTCGTCGGGATCGGTGTCGCCGCGGTTTCTCTTATTCGACGCTTGCTGCAGCCGCGGATCGATGGACGCCCGTTGGCGCTCGCTGCGGGCAATCTCTTCGCTTGTGTCGTAGAATCCCGGGGCAGGCTTCTTTTCAAAAGGAATGTCGGCGTTGTAGTCCATCTCGCCCTTGCGGCGCGTCACAACCTTGATATTGATGCCGGCCGTCTTCAGTTCGCGCCGCTTCTGCAGGTTGGCCAGCCGCCTCGACTCTTCCTGCTCCCGCTCGCGCGCTTTCCGCTTCGCCTTCTTGCCCTGCGTGTTGGCCAGACGCGCGCGCGCTTCGCTCAGCATCTCCTTTTCGTCCTCGTCGAGATCGATCGTGTCGGGCCGCGCAGGCTTGCTCTCTGGATCGGGGTCAACCTCGCCTGGCCGCAGCTTCCGCACGCTGTCCGCAGACGGGGCAGACGCCTCGCCGCCTTCGGTGACACCGGCGAGGCCAAACTCGGATGCTTCTCGCTGCTCGGCCTCGTCGAGAAGGCGCTGGTACCGTTCGAGGCACTGGTTGGCCGTTCGCCCGACAATGGGCGCGATGGTGCGCCATTGCGTGGGCATCAGCTTTGCCAGGTGCAGAAGCTTCTCGTCCTCCTCCTTGCTCCATTCGATCTTGCGGATGCTGGGGTCGAGGTACTCGTTCCACCGGGCTTTGCACTGCTTTGGCGTTTTGCGCGCCAGCAGCGACGACACGCGCGCCCACTGGTTGAGGCCATACTTGGATATGGCTGCCTTCAGGACCTCATCCTCGATGTTTGTCCATACGCCACCCTTGACGGCAACCATGATGGCGGTTGGTGAGTTGTCGGTTGATGGATGTCCTGCTGGAAGGGGGTGCGAAAAGCAGCGAATGTTTTCTGTCGAGATGTGGGTCTCGCGCGATGCGTCGCGCCTGGATGCTTATGTAATGGACGTGTTCAGTCACGTGACAGAATTAAAGCTTTACCGATACATAGTTGCCCGTTGACAGTTATCCAAGTCCATTCCGTGTTTTAAAAGACCTTCTCCTCTCTTTAACCAAGGCGCCTGTCCATAATTGGTGCACACGGCCAATGGCGGGCGGACAAAGGCGATACAAGACACGGAGGAGCGCGAGGCTGAAGTGTGGCTCGAGTGCAGCCTGAAATAATGGTGCGTTGTTATTGGCTGGAAGTAGCTAGCGCCACATCTGGCTTATTTTGCGCGGCGCAACGGCAGCTGTGAGCGGAAGGGACTGGCCGACGCGCCTCCTGAGATAGCTGCAGACAGCAAAACAGCGTCATCTTCTTGTCCACGCCGCCCAACCCCCGCGCTCGAAACGACTCGCAAACACAGTCGGCGGTGCGCTGAAGGACGCCGGCTCCTGATTCCGAGATGGCATCGGACGACGGGGCCGCCCCGGACGACGCGCCCCGGGCGCCCAAGGTGACGCCCATCCCGCCGCCGACAATTCCCTACTCCCCCTTTGTGCCTTTGCAGGGAGCAGCAGCAGCTGCTGCCGCGGCGGGGCCAACGCCACCGCCGCCGCCCGGCGCTACCGCGTCGCGCGGGCTGTCGTCGCCGGCGCCGTCGGCACCTCCCAACCCGCCCTCCTCTCTGCCGCAGAAACGGGCACTCGCAGACGACGACCACACGCCCGCAGTGCGGTCGCCACTCAATCCCGAGGCGCGGTCGACGCCCAAGCCGACGGGACCGGGCGACGACGTGCCCAACGTGGCCGTGCGCGAGAAGCGCGTAAAAAAGGACACGCTCAAGAAGCGCGAGTCCAAGGCTGCCGAGGGCCGGGCGACGCCAGAGCCAAGACGCAAAGACGCAGCAGACACTGCGAGTGCGCGGGGCGCCGGCGACAGTGGCAGCGGGAACGAGGGCGCCGGCCCCGCCAGCAAGACGGCGGCCGCTGCGAGCGCCAACGAGGGCCTGCCTGTGCGTGTCCGGCTGGCAGGACCACTGCGGCCGAGCGACTTTGAGCCGCCCGCAAGCCCAATCAACCGTGCCCAGCACCGCGTGCAGCTGGCCGGCGGCCGGGAAGTCGAGTTTTTCGAGCTCTTTTCTGAACAGTGAGTGGGGGGGGGGGGTTCTGCTGCTCGACAGGCACGTTGTGGTTTGCGTCTTGTGGACCCTGCTAACGGCCATTTCTTTGACAGACCCATCAACCGGCGCGGCTACGTGTACGAGAGCGGCATTGCCGATCCTCGCTTTCCCTCGTCGCACTACTTTCGGCAGACGGAGCCGAAGCCACACTACGCGCACTTTAGCTTCGAGGACGCGCCGCCCAATGTGTTTTTTGACCAGTCGGGCCTCAACATCCACGGCGAGAGCGGCTTCCGCACAGCACGCGCCAATGTGGCTGCGCGGCAGGGGCGGTGGTACTGGGAGTGCAAGGTGACGCGGGGCATTATCAGGGGAGACGACCGCAACGGCAAGAAGAAGGAGGGGGAGAAGAAGACGGGCGAGCCGCCGTCGCACGGCCACGTGCGCATGGGCTGGGCCCGCCGGGAGGCCTCGCGCGATGCTCCTGTCGGCTACGACGCGTATGGCTACGGCATCCGCGACCGCAAGGGCCAAAAGGTGCACATGTCACGGCCCAAGGAGTTTTTGTCGGTGTCACCGAGCAGCACGGGCGGCGGCGGGAGTGCCAGCGGCGGTGGCGGTGGCGGCGGCGGGACCGAGGAGGGGGAAGACGAGGACATTTGCGAGGGCGACGTCATTGGGCTCGAGATTCAGCTGCCGTCGGAGGCGCTGCACCGCAAGGTGGTGCACGGCACGTACAACCCGGCGGTCGACCTCGAAGACGACCGGCACGACTACAACCGCGACGACATGCCCAACATTGTGCGCGACCGGATCCCGTTCCGGTTCCAGACGACCAAGACGGTGTTTGAAAAGTTTGACTATGTGCCGATGCGCGAGCTCGAGGACCTGGCGAATCCGGCGCCCACAATCAACGGCTCGACCAGCGCGGGCACAGCACACAACACGGCGACGAGGAAGCAGGCCAATTTTGGCAGCCTGGTGCCGGGCGGCGGCGAGCCGCCCAATCCCAACCACCCGGTACCGTGCCTGCGGACGCTGCCCGGATCGCACATCCGCGTGTACAAGAACGGCAAGCTGCGTGGGACGCCGTGGACGAACCTGCTGTCCTTTTTGCCGCCGGCGTCGTCGGCCAACGGCAAGCTGCAAGAGGGCGCGCGCGAGCGGCTGGACGACGGCACGCTGGGCTACTACCCGGCCGTCAGCGTGTTCCGGGGCGGCGCGGTGGAGGTCAATTTTGGTCCGGACTTTTGGTACCCGCCGCCCGGCGAGGATCTGAAGCCCCGGATCGACGGCAGCGGCAACGACGACGACGACGGCGGGGACGTCACAATGGTCGATACGGGCGACGACGACGGCCCTCTGCTCAAGCCGCTGCCCACGGCGCCGCCGGCTCTGAGCAAGCTGCGGCCCGTGTCGGAGCGGTACGCCGAGCAGATTGCAGAAGACATTGTGTACGACATTGTCGACGAGGTGTATTTCTGGATGCTGGACGGCGGCGGTGCCGGAAACAGCGTGGCAGCCTTTGACGCCGGAAACAGCACAAGAACAGCCCGCGCAGCGCTCGAAGGCGGACGGGACGCATCGCTGGAGGATTGAGGTGGGCTGGGTTTTATGGATATTCAAAAGCAGAGGAAAACGAACGAGCACCGGAAGCACATTTTGTATTCATCCCTGCGCGTTCTGCCGTGAAAAAAGTGTCGAAAGAAAAAAGAAGCAGCTAAATCCGCTCGTGTCCCGTGAGATCAAACAAAATGGCCAGTGGAATAACAGTAAAAAAATTGAAGGCGAGAAATAACCAAACAGCTCGTTTCTCCTTTCTCCGGCAACAGCCCGTTTTCCTTACTCTGGCTTTGGCGCGTCGGGCCCGATGGGCGGCCGCGGCATGGCACTCGACAACGCCGCAGGCGTGGCCGTCTCTTCTTTGGCAGACACAGGCTCGATGACAAGCGGCGGCTCCCGTTGCTCCGCAGTATCAGTAGCACCATCGCCTGCCGTCGATGGGCCTGCCGCGTCACTGGCCTCCTTTCCGAGACGCACCTCGCGGCCGCGCTTGTGGCAGTACCAGAGTACAAAGAGGAGCACTGTGACATATTAGACGAGCTCTGGGGGATTGAGAAACGACCTGCAACTTACAAAACAGGGCAACGCTCCAGATGGCACTGGTGCCTATAAAGGCCGGCCAGCGCAGCTTGAGTGCGTTCATGATGGCCTTGAGCATCTTGACGATGGCGCTGGGCTTGGTGACGAGCGGCAGCAGCAGTGCCTTGGCGGCGGACTTTGCGCTCACGCCGTCCGCCTCGGCCTCGTACTGGACGCCCGCCGAGGCGGCCGCCGTGGCCAGCAGCTCGGGGGCGAGCGACGAGGTCAGCTTGGAGGGCAGCTGGGCCACGAGCTTGCGCAGGCTCGAGGGCAGGCGCTCGAAGCCGCGGGCCAGCGTGCCGTCGCGGTCGTCGAGCAGGCTCTTGAGGTCGTCGGCGGCCGTGGGCACGCCGTGGACGAGGTCTTTGAGGACCAGCACAAACCGCCGGACCAGCTCCGTGGACTCGGCCGACAGCGACACGGCAAACCGGCGCCCCTTCGACGGCGTCTTGCCGTCGGTTCCGGCCTCGCCGCCGCCCTCGGCCTTTGCAAAGTCGAGATTGTCGAGCACGCGCGCCAGGTCCTCGCGCTCGCGCTCCTCCTCGCTGGCCGGCACCACGACCGCCTGGCTGCTGGCCGTGCCGGCGTCGACGCCGGCCTGGCCCGGCACCGCGAGGTGCGCCGGGTGCGGCCTGTCCTTGGTCTTGTCCTTGGCCTTGTCCTTGGCCTTGTCCTTGTGCGAGCCGAACAGCGTCGACAGCCGCCGGCCCACGCCGCCCGCGCCGTCCTTGTCCTTCTTTTTCCCGTCGCCGGGCACGAGCACGTCGTTGTCGACGGCCACCAGCTGCTCGCCGCGCACAAACGATTCGCTGTCGCTGTCCCACGTCAGGTCTGGCGTCTTGATGCGCGGAGGCAGCGGCGGCCGCTCGCCGTCTGCGTCCGCGCCGTCGTCGTGGCCGCCGAGGTCCTCGTCGGTGTCCGACGCGCCCCAGCGCAGCGTCAGGCTCTCGAGGAACGCCTGCTCGTCGCGGTCGAGCACGGGCACGTCCTCGACCGGCCCGGGCGGGCTCGCCGGCGGTGCAGCGTCTGCCCCGGGGCTGCTGGCCGGCTTGTGCTTGCGGCTCTTCTTGGTGCCAAAGTAATCGAGCATGCTGGGCGGTGTGGCGTGGCAGGACGGTCCGGCCAGACAGAGAAGATGGAGGATGCTCGTTTTATGGCGCTTCACGCCGACTTGTCTCAGGACGCAAAGAGGGCGGCTGGGAGGCCGCTTTCAGCTCGCCCCAGCGCGCCAGCGAATAACAGCGCCCCGTTCCCCCGCCACTACAGCGCTGCCGCGCCCAAGCTTTGGCGCAGCGGGCGCTACTTTAGAACCCTCCGGTGATGTCATACAAGACAGCCATCGCAGGCAGCCGCACTGCGACCCTTGTTTATTACTGCACATTGACGTAGGCGCTGCTTCGGTGCCATGCATTCTCTGCGGGTAGCTAAATGTCCCAATGTACCGCCGGCAGCCTGCAAGTCGCTGTGGTGCCCCAAAACGCCGTGTAACCATGCCAGACCCAGTGTCTTTGTTGTTCGTCGCTCTGCCCGGCGCCGCTGCTGTCACTCTGCGTCGTCCTCCCGCCGGGCGGAGGCCTGCCGCAAGGCCACCGAGACGTCGCCGCTGCCGTGCGTTCGGGCACGGCCGCCCAGAGACGTCCGTGGTGGCGGCATCGTTTTCATCAGTTCGTCCACGCCCTCGCTCGGCCGGCCTCGGCGCTTTTTTTGCCGGTAAATGTCTGTCGACGTGATGGCGCGCTCGCCGATAAAGTGCAGCTTGCCGCCGGCCTCGCCGGTCTCGTCCTCGGCCTTGCCCCACGGCGCGTTGCACCGCGGGCACCGCTTGCGCTGCTGGTCGCTGCCGCCGCGCCCCTGCAGCGTCCGCCAAAAGACGGCCTCGCAGTGGCTGTGCACCCGCAGCATGCACGTTGGCGTGGCGCAGCGCAGGCCCGCCGTGATGAGCTCGCGGCACGCAGCGCAGTGCTTGATGCGCTGCCACGTGCCCCCGCTGCCGCCGGCGCCGGCCGCCGCGGGCTCGGGCTCGGGCACGTTGTACCGCTCGACGAGGTACGGCTCCAGCTCGAGCAGGGCGCGCGTCGTCATCGAGTAGAAGCCCTGCGAGCTGCGGTGCAGCCAGCCCTGGCGCACAAGCGACGCCAGCAGCGACAAGACGACCGAGTGCTTGAGGCCTTTGTCGCGGGACGCGGCAGCTGCCTGCGAGGCGCCCTCGCCCGCACCGTCCGTATCGCCCACCTCGCCCCCATCGCCGCCCAGGCTTGCACGTCCGCCGTCGGGCGCCTGTGTGCGCGGCGGCCGCGACAGTCGCAGGGCCTGCTGCTCGGTGATGCACAGCGCCTCGAGGCGCGGCGTGTTGTACGTGTCAAAGAGGGCGTCCATCAGCCGGTGCAGGAACGCGAGCTTGCGCGGCGTGAAGAGCACCGCCAAGTGCGAGCTGGGGTCGTTGTCGGTGCTCACGAGCACCCAGATGCGGTGGTCCATGTTGTCGCGGCCGCTGCCCGTGCCGACCGTCTGCTCGTTGGTGGCCGAGCGGATGTCAAAGTCGAGCGGCGCCAGCGCCGCCTTGGCCTGGCCGACGTACTGCCGCACCAGCTCGTACGTCACGTCCTCGGGCGACAGCGTCGTTGCCGGCCCGTCGTCGTCGGCGGCCGGCCCCTTGAGTGAGAGGATGGGCGCCAGCACCTGCTGCGCCTCGCCAAACGAAAGGGCGCCGTGGGCCATCAGGGCCTGCAGAAATGCACGGTTGCTGTCGTCGTAGCCGGCCGGAAGCTTCCATGCGTGCTGCTTCTCCTGCTTCTTCTCCTTTGCGTGCTTTGTGTGCTTCTTCCGCTCCTGCTGTGATCGCTGCCGGGCCGGAGCATCGACATCCATGCTGTCGTCCCCGCGCCCGCTCCGGCGCCGGGACGGCCTGCTGGGCCCGGCGTCCGACCGGGTCCGTTTTCGATTCTGCGGTGGCATCGCAATCAAGCGTCGTTGGGGCGTCGTTGGGTGTTGTTGAGTGCGGCCTATGGTTACCGCAAACGAGGGGCAACGCACGGGAAAGGGACGCGTCGCACGCGTCGAACTTGACCCAAAATTAATTGGTGCCTGGAGAGTGGGGCCGCCCGTGGCACTTCTCCACCACAGCCTTGCATTTCACTCAGCAACATGGCCGGGGTAGGAATATTAAACTGATCGTCTAGAAAAAGGAATAAAAAAAGGCAAGTGCCTTTGGAACACTGGGTATAACACTGTGGGTATCCAACGGGCGTCTTTTGAGACATAAGAATGGGAGAAACAGAAACGGGAAAGGAGGGAAGCAAAGTAGACGAGTTCAGGGCATCAATCTTGCCCACGGCACACAATAACGTCTCCCGCAGCCGCGGGCCCTGCCTAACCGCTCTTGCCGGAGCGGCCAAAGATGCGGGACCAGAGGCCCGGTTTGCGCGCCTCGGGCTTGTCGGCTGCAGAGGCCTTGGACTTGATGCTGGCAACGTCAAAGCTGTCGCTGCTGGCCTCCGGCTCGGCCTTGGAGGGTCTGTAGAACTCGGGCAGCAGGTCGTACTCGCGGTCGACAAGATCCTCAACACGGTCCCGGAGAGGCACGTCGACGAACACGGGCTTTCTCTTGGTGCTTTTCTTCGGATGCGGGCCCGATGGCTCCGCCTTGTTCGTGTCCCCGCTAGACGGGCTCTTGGTGGCCTCCTTCTGGGCCAGAGTCGAGGCCTGCAGCTGGCCCGCAGATGCCGGAGAGACTTTACACGTCAGTATGAATGCATCGAATGCAGTATCCATAGGGGTCAGGGGGATACCCTTTGTCTTCAGGCTCATGAAGCACTTGGTATAGCAGTATGAGCGCATCAGGTCCCTCCGCGCGTCCGGGCCTAGGTTGTAGGCGACCAGGTTGACCATTCTTGCCCGCACGCTCGCGCTGGAGCTGCTTTCGGCCCCCATCTCGTCCTTTGGGCAGCACGGGTGTGGAGCTCGGACGCAGCGACAGACCGTCCCCTTGACGTGGTCGACGTGGACTCCGTAGTAGATGCCGCACGCCGTGTGGTGGTACTGAGGCGGTGCCATCGCCGTACCAGCCAGGAAGCTTTGATGGTTTTCCTGTGGAGGCGAGAAGAACTGGCTCGGATCGCAAGTTCCAGGAGGAGCACATGGCCCCCCCGAGGCCACAGAAGCTTGGCCCATAAACCATCCGCCTGTGCTCGACATTGTTGGAGAATGAGCAAATGGGTGCTTTTCCAGTTGTTGTTTTCGAATTGCTCGAGGAGGCGTAGACGGTAAAGTTAAAGACACGAACAAAACACGAGAAACCGAGACAGAAGCAACAGATGCCTGCCAGGGCGTAAGAGAATGAGTGCACCCAAGACTCGGGTCCGTAGGGTGAGAGAGAAGACGTCGTGGAGAGTAAAGAAGCAGAGCAGAAGCAAATGCGAGAGGCAAAGGGATCACATCGCGATGCAGAAGACGGAAAGAGTACCACGACAAAAGTGCCCTAGGGCATGAACGGAAACAGTGACTGGAAGAGTACCGCTCTTCCCATGTGATGAACAAAAATGGTAAGTTGCGTAGCTTAGTCGTGGCAAGCTCGGGTAGCTCCTACCAGTTTGCTTAGGGCAGCCCTCACGCGGCCACTGGCCAGCTTTGCCACCTGGGTGCCGCGTTCATTAATACGCAGTCCGGCGTCGGAGTCCGATTCATTATATTCACCAATGGTTAGCAACTGCCATGGCGCAAGTGCATCGAAGACGGACCACAAGCAGCCAGTAGCCAGGTCGTGGCTTCCTCGATCAAGTCACCGCTAAAGAATCTATGCCTGGGTCTTTTAGTATTTTTCAAGCATTAAGGAAGGAACAAGGCAAGGCATCTACGCTCCCGTCGTCCGGCGAGGGCAAGAGCGATGAACCATGTGGGCACCCCGTACTCCGTGAGTGGAAGGACCAACAACCAGCCGTGCGAAACTGAAAGATTGCGCTGTATGTCTGATATGAGCTCTTCGTTCAGCGTGTCTGTTTTGCTGTACTGTGGAGTATCCTATTGTTTTCTAGATTTTTTTTCGGTATATTTTGTACACTTCAGTTTTCGGCATAATACTGAAAAAAGCAGTATTGAAAACTGTCGTCGTTTGTGTAGACATGTCGTCTCATCGGGCTCTCTGGCCAATCACAGCGCAGCGGCTGTGGAGAGCTTCTGGCCTACGAGTAAAGCCGCGGGGTTAGTCCGACTCCGCCTGCCTTCTCTTTCGTCAACCAAACCAAGCAGGCTGACATCAACACCCAATATCACCACTTTGACACCATTCACCAACGCGCCGGCCAGCTGCACGGCAACTAGGAAAGGATACGGCCGGCGCACCTTTACAGCGTCTCGGTCTCCGTGGATACACGACGCCCCCGCGACTGCCGGCCATTCTGCCAGCGCAGAGCTCTTCTGGGCCTTTCCTCCTCCTTCATTCCCTTCATTGTCCGTTTGTCAGGTCAGCATGGCGTCCTCTGCGCCCGGCCCCAGCCACTTCCTCTCGACCAGCAAGGCTGCCGACGCCGTGCCCGCTGTCCTCCACCCTCTTGTTCTTCTCTCCATCTCCGACCACATCACCCGCCACACACTGCGGAGACAGCCTGGTCCCGTGGTCGGGGCCCTCCTCGGCCAGCAAAACGGCCGCCAGGTCACCCTCGAGCATACGTTTGACTTTGTCGTGAGCAAGAATGACGAGGGCGTCGCGGGGTTCAGCCCCGTCTGGTTCAACGACCGCGTCGAACAGAGTTCGTCCCGGCCGCACGCACCCCTGCTCATCGCTGCATCTGGCTAACTTTGCCCAGTGAAAACTGTCCACAAGGACCGTCATCTTGACCTTGTTGGCTGGTATACTGTTCTCGACCGTTCGGGGCCGACGGCACAGCTCATGCAAGTCCACGAGCAGATCTTGCCCCTGTGCAGCGAATCGACCGCTGCCGTGCTGCTCGCCTTCCACACCGAAGACCTCGCTGAGCCGTCTGTTGGCGGAAAGCTGCCGCTGACACTATACGAGACGCATTACGAGCAAGACGAAGACGACGCGGCCGCTCTGCGAGCAGCGGACAAGGCTGGCGAAGACAAGGAGGATCGGGAAATGACCGATGCGCCGGCGCCGGCCACCAAGCCCTCCTCCGGCTCGCGCATCGCCGTGAAGCTTCGCGAGATTACATACGTTGTCGAGACCGAGGAATCGGAAATGATCAGCATCGATTTTGTGGCTCGCGGCGCCGCCAACGCCTCGGCCACCGCTGAAGCCCCCGATGGCCCTACGACTACCACCACTGCTGGTAGTTCTTCGGGCCCCAGCAACAGCCGCGACCGTGCCGTTGCGATAGAATCAGGCAACCGAGGGAAGCGGCGTCTTGTTGCGGCACCGGAAGCTCCGACCCTGACGCCCTCTTCCTCAATTGTTGAATTGCAAGCAGCACTGCCAGAAAACACCCCTGACAGCCACCTCTCTCCAGAAGAAGAAGAGCTGATTGCTACGCTGACAACGCGGGCCAACGCCATCCGCATGCTCCACGCCCGCCTGCAGTTGCTGACAAAGTATCTCGAGAAACTCCCCGAGGACGCCCTCGTTGCCGACCACAAGAACGGGGAGGCCGCGGCGCCCGGGAGCCCGGCAGACGTGGGCATCTCGCTCCCCATCATACGGTCGATCCAAGCGCTGGTGCAACGGCTGCCGCTGGTAATCCCACCGCCGGTAGCCGGCGCCTTTGAAGAGGAGCGGCAGCGGGAGGCTAACGACGTGCATCTGGTGTCCCTACTGCTCGACGACATGATGCAAAACATATCCTCCGCGCGGCAGGTGGGCGAGAAGTATGGCATGGTGGAGAGCGGACGGACGTCAGGACGACGTCAAGGTCACTTTGGCGCAGCAGAGCTGGCCGAGCTCAGTGGGCGGATAGGCGCAGGCGGTTCGAGCTCTCTTGACGCACTTCTGTGACAAGGTGCGCTCTGAAGAGAGAGAAGGCTCAGGGCTATTGTTAATGCTGAAAAACTCATGAGCATAATGTTCCGTTATAGAAATGTAGGGGCGTTATACGATGAGAAAGACTATGCTTCAGACACAAGGGACGCCTGCAAAAAGAAGCAGCTTGGCGCAGGAACACAAACGATCATCTATTCGGATAGCCATCTATAACATACTACGGCATTAAGATGATCAGGCCTGTTGTCAGGTGTTTTCCAATTTGATCAAATGGAACAAGAGAAGTAGAGCCCGAGTTTTGTGTCCCCATTCACAACAAGAACAGTAATAAATATACAAAGGAAATCGAAGAAGGAGTGGGGAATAAAAAGTAAAAAACCGCTGCCATAAATCGGACGAAAAGGAGGAATTAAATAAAACAACATTACCTTCCTCAGCTCAACCATCCTGGCCAAGCACAAAGAACAAGAATTCCAGGCTCTAGTATACGTTTGGAGCTTTATCATCAAAAGTCTATCTTCATTAGTGAAAAAATGTTAATTAAACTGACCACCTTTGCTACAACATCCGAGTCTAGAAGAGCAAAAAATCAAATCGACGATTTAAAGCAAAACAATCGCTCGCCATATACATGGTGGAGCTTAGTTGGAAGCTTCGATGACCACCTTGAGAACGAGATTGCCTTGTTCGTCCATTGTGCCACTGGCAACTTCAAATGCATCCTTGGCGGCCTGGAGCCCCTTGAAACGGTGTGTCACCATGTCGTCAAGAGACGGCAGCATGCCGGAGCACATCATGCGGATGCCGGCAGCATACGTGTTGGCGTAGCGGAAGATGCCGAGAATATCAATCTCACGCAGGTGGGCAACCGAGATGGGCAGCGACTGGATGGGCGTTCCCATGCCGACCATGACAATCCTGCCGCCCGGCTTGGTCGCATACAAGCCAGTATGCATGCAGGCCTCCTTGCCCGTGCACTCAAACGTGATGTCAAAGCCTTCGTCGTCGTCCTCGTTCAGCAGGTGAGGCTGCAGTCTTGTCAGGGCCTGGAGCTCGCCAGCCAGGTTCTTGGCGTTCTCCAGCCCGGCCGACAAGGAAAACAGGCTAGCCGGTGTCGTTGTGCCCGACTCTGCCGGTGTGGACGAGCCCGAGCTTGCCGTGAATATGGAAGAGCTGCTGGACGAGCCGTGAAGGGGGCGCGGCACGACATAGCCGTGGGTGGCAAATCCCTTGGAAAGCGCATATTCGACGCGGCCCGCATCAACGTCCATGATGGTCACCTGGCAGCACCCCGAGCTGCGGGCAACCGCCGCTGTTAGCAGGCCAACAGTGCCCGCGCCGGTGACGAGAGCGGTGGAGCCAGGCAGCGGATTCGCCCGGTTCACGGCGTGGAGGGCAACCGAGAGAGGCTCGAGAAGCGCCGCAGCTGCAAAGGACACATGGTCAGGGAGCCTGCGGTATGTATGGTTAGCAGCTGCCAAAAAGAAAAAAACAGACACACGACACCGCTCAAAAACGGGCTAGGACATACTTGTGGCACCACTTGGCCGGGTGATTGATACGCTCCTGGAGCGTGCCCTGATAATGAGGCACGCTCTTTGCACTGCTCCGGAAGCGCATCTGCTTGCAGAGGTTGTAGCGGCCCTTCCTGCAGATGGTGCAGTTTCCACAAGGAACCCCCACCTCAAGAGCAACGCGGTCTCCTGTCTTGAAGCCCGCAACACGAGTTCCAACGGCGACAATGACGCCGGACGACTCGTGGCCAAGAGAAAGCGGCATGCACGCGCAGAGGTCACCGTTGGCAAACTTCTTGTAGTATGATACATCGGAGCCGCAAATGCCCGTCGTCTTGATGGCGACCTGCACCTCGCCCTCTCCCGGATCTTCGAGACTTCTCACTTCCTGATTCCAGAAAATGTTAGCTCAGAAAAAAAATAAGCATAAATCAGCCGCCAGGCTGCTTTCGTCATGCGGCTCCTGCACACCCAACGCAGGGAAACAAGATAGCCAGGTACGATCTTATGTGACCGCCAGATCGAGGGAGAGGTCTCACCAAGCGCAGATCGCGAGGGCCATGCAGGACAGAAGCACTAATTGTCGATAGCTTGGAGTATGTGGGATGATGCGCGGGGGCATCTTCGATCATGGCGGCGGGTGCCATGTTTACTCGTAGGCTCGGTGAAGGAGATCGAGTCTAACGGCGTGGGATGGTGTGGGACAAACACTGTCGAGATCTTGGAGAATGGGGGCAGAGGCCAAGATGGGTGGGTGAATTATGGAAGAATGGGGTGGTGTTGACAAACAACAAGTTCAAGATGATGAGGCTCTTGGGCGAACTAGCTGTAGCGTGGGTGTAAGCGTGGGTGCGGCGTGGGATGGTCAAAAAAGTTGGCCGTGGGCGTGGGTTGGCGACGTGGGCTGCAAGGTGTGTGCAGGAGGTATATATGCAAGTCGGCTCCTGTGTGGGAGGAATTATAAAGAGGCCTTGGGATCCCAATGAGGCAGAGAAACGAGTAGAAAGAGACCTCGTCAATGAATGCGTCAGGGTTGAAAAGAAACCCAACGACAAGCCTGAAAAGGTCAGAGCAAGGTCAGAGAAAAAACAGAAAAAAGGCCGGAAACTGAGAGTTTTGTGATAAGAGACAGGGTGGGAGGGAGAGTGCACGGAATATGGAATCTTTATCAACTCACCAGAATAGATTCGTGTCTTGTGTCGGTGGCTCACAAGGCAATAATGCTCCACGTTGAACAGAACGAGAAGCAGCGAGGACAGCAAGGAACAAAAAGTAGATTTGGTAACAAGGCGGGGAGGAGGATGTTGAGCAGATGAGAAAACAAAAGATCTGAAAGAGGGCAGTGAGAAGGTACTGAAGAGGCGAGGCAAGGCGACCAGAGACACAGTCGACGGCAAGCGATGGCGACATACAAGGACAGGAGAAATCCAAGTCTGTTAGACTCCGCCAAGCTCTGCACCCTATGCTTCTTTCTTCTCACTGTCTTTTCTCTTTGGGCTCTGTCAGCAATGTGTTTTGCCCGCTCCTGAGGTCTTCAACGGGGGTCATTTATGACTTTAAAAACGTTTCGGCCGCTTGTTATGTAGGGAGAGAGAGAAGTGTGTTTTGGTTCCCATTCTCCTCTGGTTTGCTTCCTTCCGAGTCCTGCATTCTCATCACGGTTGGACCGGGAGATGTGCTGGATGTCTGGATATCTCCATCGAGGCCTCGCTGCTTGGAGCTCCTTTTTCGTAGCTTCCATGATGTGCTCCTAGTGCTGCTGATCGCGCGGGCTCACTCCGTTCTCCGCACGCGTGCGTCGTACGTTCCGAGATGAAGCCCAAAAGAGGAAAGGCATTCGAGGTCTGCTCTGTGTAGGCCAGTCAAACCTCGACAAGTTATCTCTGGCCTCGGGCTGGAGTGAAATCACCTTTCCTATTTTCTGGAGCTAAGCAAGGGGCAGAAAGAGCCAGAAAGTGAGAATGGAGGAGGGCGTGCAGGGTGTGTGGGTGCAAGCAGCTGCGGGAAAGCTTCACACTTCGGGAGGTGGTCGTGAAAGTCCGGCTGCACTATGGTGAACCTCCTTGACGCAGAAAAGCCTGTCGAACCGACACGAGTGGCACTGGCGTGCTCGTGTTGGGTTCCCAGAAAGCTCACCTCACGTCGCATTGGGACGCTCAAGGCTGCGCGGCGGAGGAACGAAAGCGGAGAGTATGTTGAGGATGCCAAGACCAAAGAGACGAGTAAGCTCTAAGACGACTGCAGCAGCACTTTGCTCGAGAATGGGTGTTCCGCCACTGCCAGAGCATGCATGTGCCTGTGGCATTCCGTTCTGCGCTGGGGCATCTGGAGAGGATCTAATTCGTCCGAGGCGTCGAACCGACACGGCCCGGGGAACAAGACGAGAGAAGACGCACAGGCCATTAGGACACGGCATGGAGGCGGCCCAGCGAAGTTGCCTCCACGAATGGCCGCGCCGAGACTCTACAGAGACTCTGCAGTCTGCAGGAAGCCGTCTCCCCGGAGCCGCAGGGGTGTCGACCCAAGCGTGCCGTGGTGGTGTAAAGGTATTTTGCGGTGAAGAAGCAGATGCTGGACGCAGCTTGGTGCTGGACTGTTTCTTCAAGAGGAGTCGTCGTGAGCAGTCCAGACCATTTCCGAGGCGCGGAAGGCAACAAGACGCCCAGGCTGTGTCTGGCGAGCATCCTTTGCCCCATTCGAAGCAGCGCCATGCATGTGTTTTCTAGCGGCAGCAGCCTCAGGAACGCTAGCGCTCGACACCTTGATGCATCGCCATCGTGCAAGACACCTCTGGAGAAGCAGCTCGCCCGCCGTTGGCCTCGTCAAGAAATGGCGATAGGCCTGGATAAGGACGATGCCGACGGCGGCATACGCAAACAAAACAACGCAAAAGGCCGCCTTGCGACGGCTGAGCCCTTCACGTCAACAAAGAAGCAAAGTTTGGTGAACAAAAGTCCAGACAAAAATCCCGGGGAATGGGGGAAATACCTGGGGAGTGGCGCTGCAGGGTAAGAGCAAGCTCACCAGACCGACGTGGTCAATGCTCGCTGGCGTTCATCAGAGTTGCATTTGTCGGGATCTCGATGCGGCGTCACCCACAAGGTCGGTGACAGCGGCGAGAGAGTAAAAGGCTTCACTTTGGCGCAAAAGGGGCACGGAAAGTGCAAATTGTTTCGGGCGGCAGCACATGCCTTGTGGATTGGAGCTGGAGGAAGGAACAATTGGCGTGGACTTTGTGCCTTCCAATTACACCAAATGTGCATTGCAAAGTGGCAGGCGCGTTGCACATCTCAGGAAGCAACGGCACTCTCCAAAATTCCGGGGAATATTATTAATATTTTACAACAAGAACAGTAAAGGCTTGGAAGATAATTTGCCGTGCTTCGCACTTACGCATCAACGGAAAAACTTGAGAACGTGAAAGATAAAGGAAGGAGGTCGCAAATCCGACAGTCATTGGACGAAAGTGCGAGTTTCGTAGCATTGGTCATCTCAATGACCAGGCAGGACGTTGCTTTCAGAGCAATGAGCCGGGAAATGGGCCGAGATTACGGTGAAGGAGACGAAAACCTCGGACGCAGACGCACCCTGCCAGATGGCGCGCTCCTTGGTGCCGAAGCAAAAGGAGAACGAGTGAAATCTGCATGAGAGCGCCTCTGCATGCCAAATTTCCTGGCTGTCAGGATGGAAAATGGCCATCGTTTGGAGAACTCGATGCAAGTGCAAGGATTGGTCTGTGAGACTGCACTCTGCATGTGTCCGGGTGTCATATCTCACAAAACTATACGCACCCTGTATTCAAACGGCCGCGTGCAACCCTGGAAAAATTATGTGCTTGTCTACGGCAAGGCGGGACCGACGCCATTATCAGACATTATCAGGCCGTTGACAAGGACGTTCGGGAACAAAGGCGTATCGCTTCGCCCTCGTGCCTGGTGTCGAGCTTTGAAAACATCCTCTGACTTCTCGTAGGGCCGGAAGAAGTGCCGAGGTGCAGGGGCATGCCCAGCGCAGTACCGTCTTCAACAGGCATGCTGCCGTTGACCAGCCCGCTTGCTCGACCTGTCCTCGGCCCAACTTTTCCCTTATTGTCTGGCCTTCGCTTGTTTTCTCGCTTGCATCTTGCTCGTTTACACAAAGTAGACGCCACGCTGCTGTGACGCTCTAGAACAGGACACACGGCAGAAACGTCAAAGCGCACGAGAGGGGAAGCAACGATACTCTGTCTCGCAGTCCGCTCTGCTGCACATGTTTGCTTTTTGCATAAAAAAAGAAAAAGAAGACGCCCGACTACGGCAAGGCCAGTAGCAAACCAGAAATGAGTCTCTCGACAACCATTGACAGAGGCTACTTACTACCAGACTTTGCGCCTGTTTGCCTCATCAATATGGCAGGGCAGCCGCCGGGAGCTTCCGCTGGGAGGGGCTCGCAACAGAACCTTGATCCGTACCCTGCCTTCGCACACAAACACGAGCTGCAGGACTGGCTGTGCGAGCAGCATGCACGCGTCTGGGATGGCAAATCGGCTTCTTCGTACGTCCCGTTGTCGCATCTTGGGCCGGGGGCCACCAGCTTTTGCAATTTTGCGGAAGCAACTGTCGTGATGCCAGCCTGCCTATAGGGCTGCACAAGCAATGCTCATTACTGTTTGGCCCGTGTTCTGCACAATCCCGTCCTGCAATCAGAAAACATATAGCTGACAAGGCACTTCTGCGGAAGCCCGCGCCTTTCGTGCACCTCGTATTGCGGCGAGCTGGCCAAGATCCACCGAGATGGGAAACATCAACAATAAGCCGGGCTATACAATATTGCACAAGGCCCAGCAATGATATGGTCTGCCAAATAAATTGCTGGAAGCTCTATCACGTTAGATTTGCAATGCCCATTCGCTCCTTCTCGGATCCCAAAGTCACTGTTCCTTCTATGCCTGGAAACCTAGCATCTAATTTCGAGCTTCTGTCACTCATCAGAAATGTCCATGGAAGTGACAAGAACCGCAATAACGACAGAAATAATCAAACTTCATCCTAGTACAAGAATATAAGAAACAAAAACAAGAAGATAGGTGGGGTAGCATCCAAGAAACCAAGATGGGATAGGTGGGGGAACAGTGCATCGTCTTCTCAAACCTCTCTTGGGTTAAGAGGTCAGACTAACACCTCTGCAAATGTCTTAATCAAATCATATCAAGAGCTGACAAGTGACTGGTTCATATTAAGTGGCGAGAGCAGGGCCGTCGCTGCCTTTCTGAATTCAACAAAAACAGGATACCTCAGGGTTTCAGGCCGACAGGCAATGTTTTGGATAGACGTGCTCTATTTGCCGTTTTTTTGTCATATTGTGCATCTTTGTTGCCGGCCTCACCGCTCTTCCACTGGCCAGATGTTTTGCCTTGTCTCCTTTCGTTCCTTTTTAAGAATCCTTGCGGGAAAAGAATCGACTTGCTTGCCGTCAAGCTCTAGAAGACAATTGCCATACACCCATATGTCTTTTTACACAAAGTATTGCTGTAAAAACAATACACGTCGGCGCCTTGCGCGCATCTTACTTCTCTTTTCATCCACACCGTTGGGCCGCTGCTCGGCATCGGTTCTGCGTCTCGGGTTTATTTTCGCCTTTTGTATTTACTGGCAGCTGTTTGGTCGGCTAGAGAATCGACGGAAGATAACGTTGACAGATGACTCACGAACAGCACGGTCAAAGGCAAAAAGGAGACGCAAGCTCGAATCCAGCTACCAATTCGTGATGGGTGGCATCACGAACGAGACTCAAGCCAAAGATGCTGCCAGCAGGTTTTTTGAGAGCTAGAGAAACTTTGATCTGCACAAAGATACGTATGCCATCATGGTCCGATGTAACACTCTTAAGCTTCGCCGGTGAGACAATGTGCTGCTGTCTCCGAAAGCGGACGCCGGGTTATCTCTGTGGACGTCGGACTCTGTCGTGTCTCGGATGACGATATCCTATCTGGCTATTGCTGATGTTTCGGCCTTACTCTCGCCGTTGGGCATTGCTTGCCGTATCTTATGGGGACAATGGTATCGCTTGTGGTAAAAAATGATGTCAATATGTGCAGAGTGGCCTCACCCATTCTCTCATCTCCATTCCGGTCGATAGCAAATCTTTGGTGGAAAACATGCCGATTTATCTGCCAGCCGTGCTGGCAAAAATTCCCAGCACAGCTTTTCCGCCGCATGCATTGTGACACATACCGTTGTCGGCCCGTCACGAATAGCTGGTCCTGCCTTGCCGTCCCGAAACCGGGTAACCATGAAGGGCAGTGGCATCGGACAGGCACCAAGTAGCAATTGCACGGGATCCTGCCGAATTTGATCCAACGGAACAAAAAGCGAAAGTGATATCCCGACATGAGCTATCGTTTTCTAACCCGTCCCAGAGAGACGGGATGCGAGACACACAACCTCATTCACGTTATTGAGCATGCGGCCAGCAGGAAGGTCATCGCGCCGAATCAGGACGGAGGCAGGCAAGCACATACGCTTCCTGTACCGCAAGAATACGGCAGGGTCTGAGACAAAAATTGGGTGCAGGGGTACTTATGACAGTGTGGCTTTGCAAGTACTCGTAAACAATGTCACGCACAAGGACAAAAACAAGACAACAGGAATAAAACATTTGGATTAACCAGCAGAGGCGGCAACATCAAAATGCAAATTTCAAAACGCGGTGGATAACATACAAGGACAGAGGCGAACAAGTGGAGGAGTCGAAAGAGAGCTGGTGGCTTGAAAGAGCGTTGTTTCACGCCGGCGTCTCGCACTGCCGTATTACACCGCATCAATTTCACCACAGCCCGTATTATGCGCAAAGGCACCGTTAGCCGTGCTACTAGAACGTGCTCGACGCGAGCCGACTCGCCGCGTTGCGAGCGTCCACGCGATCGTCGTCCTCCTCCTCGTTGATGATACCTGGTATGCTCACAGAACGCAGCATGCCCGAGTTGGGGTCGTACTCGTCCGACGGGTTGCGAAGGCCGTCGGCGCCGCCCTCGATGCCGTCGTCGCCAGCGGGGGCCCGGCTCAGCACGGCGTCGGACCGGCGTGGCACGCCACTCCAGGCGTCGCCTTTGGGGCCCTGGCTGGAAGCAAGGCTCGTCCGGCGGATGTTTGTGGGGTGGGACTCGCGGCCCAGACGGCTCAGGCCGCCAGACCCGTCGATGCTCCGGATGTCGGCACGCACGCTCTCGAGAAGCGCCAAGGACCGACGCTCGGCCTCGATCTCGCGGATCACGAGCTCGCGAATGCTCAGGCGCAGGTCAGCAGACGTGCGCGCGAACCAGCGGCGGCGCTCCTGGACGAGGTTGGCCGTGACGCGTGTCGTCTTTTGGATCAGCTCGGCCTCGTTCTGGCGGGCGTCGGCCAGCGCCGTAATGGCCTCGTCGACCTTTTCGCGGCGGACGTTGGAGCTGCCCTTGAGACGGTCCGCGGCGTTGAGGCGCCCGCGGGTGGTCTCCTGGGCCTGCAGCAGCTCGCGGATGAGCAGCTGGCGGTTGGTGAGCGTCTCCTTGAAGATGAGAGCGTCCGACGAGTGGTACTCAAAGGGGTCGCCGATGGTGGTCGCCTCGGCGGTCGCCTGAGCAGCCTGGTAGTCGCCGGCCGTCTGGATGACCTTGCCCAGCTTGCGGTAGGCATTGGCCAGGCCCTGGTGCGGTTCCTGGACGCTCATGGCGCCGAGCTTGACGCCAAAGTCCGACTCGGCCAGGCCCAGGCCGCGGCGGGCCTTGACCAGCTTGTCCACCTTGTGGCAGGCATCCAGCGTCCCCAGATAAAACAGCTTGACGATCGGCCGGGCCGTCTGCAGCTCGGGCGTGTCGTCGGCCGGTGGGGCGAACTGCTTGAGGATTTTGCGGCGCACGCCCGTGGCGGGCTGTTTCTTCTTGACCATGGGGCTGTAGCCAAAGTCGCTCTCCACAAACAGAACCATCTCGTTGTCGCGTACGAGCACGTCGTTGCTGCACACGTAGTTGAACCAGCGCTGCATCTGGGCCTTGACGCGGGCCTCGTCCTCGTCGGTGCCGGCACCCGCCGACGTCACAGGGCCCGGGACAGCGGGCACGAGAGCCTCCGGGTTGGCTGAGATGAGGTGCTCGGCGAGCTTTTCAAACTCCGAGTGCAGCCGCCGCACGTCACGGTACTGCGTGGTGCGGAAGCGAGGGATGTTTGTCTGTAAACAGCAGTCAGCACGTAATCCTGCAGCATATCGATCCCAAGCTCGGATGCCCCGGGCCCCGTCGCAACCTACATGAACGTCGAAGCGGAAGATGGGGTCCTTCTTTGCAGTCCGTTCCAGCGCGGTGATCTTTGCCTGCAGCCTGTACTGCGGCTGCGGTGGCCTTTGGGGCTGCTGGTACTGCTGCTGGTGTTGCTGCTGGTGTTGCTGCTGCTGCTGCTGTGCCACGCTCGGCGGGCCCGCGGACGTCGCGCCGTGTGAGTTTGGTGATGGCGGTGCCTGCTCGCCGTACTGCTGCTGCTGCTGCTGGCGCTGCGAGGGCGGCTGGTACGCAAACTCGCCGTCGCCGCCAGCCGCAGCCTCGGACAAGTTGTCGGCAGTCGGCGTGGATTGCGTGCTGCTGGCCGTGCCGGGCCGGCGATAGTCGGCTGCGTCGCCGGCCCCCGAGCCAAAGCCGGCGCCGCCGTCGCCGCCCAGGAAGTCGTCTCGATCGCTGCCGCTCAGGCCGCTGCTCGATGCCGTAAAGGGCCGCTGGTACGGCGACTGGGACGGGTCGCTGCCGTGGCCGCTGCCGGCGCCGAAGCCGGTGCGCTGCGGGTGTTGCGGCGAGGCCTCTGGCGAGCCCCAGGGCGAGCCGCCCGTGTGGTCGGTATCCGTGTAGTCCATGGCGCTGGTCCGGACAAGCGAGAGAGTGGAAGCGAGGATGGGGACGTCGTCGGGGTGAGATGACGAATCCAATTGCGTCGTCGCGCGCGGCCGAGATCGAGGCCAGGCAACCAGGAGCTATCCGCAGGATTGGTGGGACCACGCTGCGCTGAACGCTGAAATTGCTCACAGCGCCCCAGGACAGCAGAGACGGCAGAAGCGCGGGTGGTGATGGCCGCAAGCCGACAACGTAACGCGGAGCTGACGTCGTGCGGTTTGCTTTGTGGATTGACGCCGTCTTCTGGTGCAAAAGCAAGGCAGGAGCAAGGCAAGAGCGAACCAGCGTCGGAGGCGGCGGCGGCAGAAGGTGCGAACGGTGGCTGTAGGTGGGCCCAGGTGGGGCAGCGAGACGAGCTTCAAAAACGAGTTAGTGCGATGGACATGGGATCATGTGACTTTACTCGAAGCTTCACATGAAGCTTTTGAAAATCCGTCGACAACGGCCAACCAGGCGGGTAACGAGGCCAATGCGTTATCTTGTCTAGTTTTTGGCCCTTTGGAATCTGGAAGCCGGCATGTCGGCCCGGACAGCAGCCTCGTGGTGCGGCCCTGGGCATGTCCGGCTGTTCGCACAGCTGCCGTGGAAGAGGGCAACAAGACGATCACGAGATGGATGCTTGGGCCTCCGCTTGGGCGCGAGGCTGGGTCCCAGCCGGCCAGCGTCGTCGGCCGCAGACGGGCCGGCATATTATGACGCCCAAATCGAGGACATTCGCAATGTCGGCATCATTGCCCACGTCGATGCGGTATGCGGTGCAGACTCGTAGACCTGCTGAGATGTCGGAGACGAGGTGCAGCTGACATACAACCAGGGCAAGACGACGACCACGGAGCGCATGCTCTACTACAGCGGCGTGTCGAGACACTTGGGGAGTAAGGGCTGCGTTGCTGCGTTGCTGCGCTGTTGTGCTTTGTTTTCTTTGCAGAGACGACATGCTGACCGCCCAAGATGTCGACCACGGCGACACGATTACGGATTTTCTGCCCATGGAGCGTGCCCGGGGCATCACGATCCAGTCGGCCGCCATCAGCTTCAACTGGCCGCCGAAGCAGCATCTGCGCGACGGCCACAACCCCAAGACGATCAACCTCATCGACACGCCCGGCCACCAGGACTTTCGCTTCGAGGTGGACCGGTGCCTGCCGGTGCTCGACGGCGCCGTATGCATCATTGACGCGGTCAAGGGCGTCGAGGCGCACACGGAGCGCGTCTGGGCGTCGGCGCAGCAGTACGGCATCCCGCGGCTCGTGTTTGTGAACAAGCTGGACCGCGACGGCGCGTCGTTCCACCGCTCGGTCCTCGACGTGGCCTCGCGCCTCAACGCCTGGCCGCTGGTGTGCCAGCTGCCGCTGTGGGACAAGACGGGCGACGAGCTCCAGGGCGTCGTGGACGTGGTTGCGCGGCGCGGCATGCGGTGGTCGTCGGCGGGCGCGTGCTCTCTCGTCAAGGAGGAGACGCTGCGCGCCAACGCGGCGCTCTGGGATGAGATGGAGAGGGCCCGCGTCAAGCTGATTGAGCGGCTGTGCGAGGACGACGACGCGCTCGTCGAGGCGTTTGCCGAGCGCGGCACAGACCTGCCGCCGGCGCTCGTCAAGGCAAGCATCCGCCGGGTGGTGCGCGCGGCCAACGGCAGCGTTGTGCCCGTCTTTGCCGGCTCCAGCCTGCGCAACATTGGCGTCGAGCCGCTCCTGGACGCCATCGTGGACTACCTGCCGAGCCCGGAGCAGGCGCCGGACGTGGCGGTGCGCATCGGCAAGGAGACCAAGATGCTGGGCGATGTCCTGGGGCCCTCGGCCGCCAAGGGGGCCAGCGCAGCGGCCGCCCGCGCCGCAAAAGCAGGTGCCTTGGCGTCGGTGTTCAAGGTCGTCAACGACCCCAACCTGTTTCCCGGCACGCGCGGCATGCTAGCGTTTGTGCGCGTCTACCACGGATCACTGCACAAGAACGCGCAGGTCTGGAACGCCAACCTGGCCAAGTTTGAGAAGCCGTTCCACATTGCGCAGGTCTCGGCCGCCAAGGTGGGCGAGATACCCTACCTGGCGCCCGGCCAGATTGGCGCAGTCACGGGCCTGAAGGAGGCCCGGACGGGCGACACGCTGCACATTCTACCCACGGGGAAGACGCCCCACGGCCTGTCGGCGGCCGACCTGCGCACGATGACCATCCGGCCGCCCGACGTGGGGCCGGCGGTGGCCTTTGTGTCTGTGGAGGCGTACGGCGCGGTCGAGACGAAGAAGCTGGCCGACGCGCTCGAAAGCCTTGCCCGGGAAGACCCCAGCCTGCGGTGGAGCCGAGGCGACGACGCCGGCAGCGAGGACGCGTTTGTGCTGTCGGGCATGGGCCAGCTGCACCTGGACGTGGCCATTGACCGGCTGCGCACGACGTACCATGTGGACGCGTCGTTTAGCGACGTGCAAGTCGACTACAAGGAGCACATCACCACGGACACAAGCCCACGACGCTACGTGTACGACCGGGTGGTTGCCAACAAGAGCGGGACGGCGGCGTGCACCGTGCAGATTGAGCAGATCTGCGAAGCGGACGAGGCCGAGGCGGGAGGCCACCAGCACAAGGCCCGCGTCGAAGTGCCCGGCGAGAGCACCCATGTGTTTGAGCGCGACGGAAATGTGGTCTGCATCCGCCTTGTCGGGGGCGGCGAGAAGCCCGCCGCTTCCTTTGACCCGGACATGGTCAGCCGGCAGCTGTTCAGCGGCGCGTGTGGGGCTCTTGCGCGCGGGCCGCGGCGCGGATCGCCGCTGCACGGCTGTCGCGTCACGATCCTGTTCGACGCCGAGACGGACTACGGCGGCGCCGGGACCGACGGGCACATTGTCCATGCGGCGCTGCACGGCGTGCGGGCGGCCCTGCGCGACGCGCACAGCAAGGGCCAGGTGGCCGTGCTCGAGCCGGTCATGCGCGTGCGCATTGCGTGTCCGGACGACAGCGCCGGCGCCATCCAGCGGGACGTGACGGGCTCGCGCGGCGGCGTGGTCCTTGAAGTCCGCGAGACGGCGTCCGCCGCAGCAGCCGCGCCGTCTTTGTCGGCTGCCGCGGACGACACGCCCATCGATCTGGCCCAGGTGTACGCGCCGCCCGACCCCTACGTGTCCATCCAGTCCCTGCGCGAGGAGAAGCGCGGCATGACTCGCCTCCTCGAGATTGTGGCCACCGTCCCGCTCAAGGAGATGCTGGCGTACGACAGCAAGCTGCGCAGCATGACGGGCGGGCGGCACTCGTTTACCATGGAGCTCGGCAGCTTTGAGCGCGTCAAGGGCTCGCGGGAGAGGGATGTGTGACGAGCCAGGGACACGAGGCGTGGAGGAGATGGGAGACGAAAAATAACAGGGATTTAGACATGATATCTTGGGAAAGAAGATCAGTCCGGTGTACAATAGACTTTTTAAAAGCGGTACCTGTAGAAACCTGTCTCATTGCATGTGTATTGTCCTCGATTTAAATCTCTTTTGCCAGAGCAGCCACGACATGACAGTATAATATGGAATGGTACAGCTGGCGACGAGGCTGGAGCCTTGCGGAACGCGCTAAAATTTCGCAGTACTAATAGGCAGCTTCGCCAACTTGGACCGACACATCGCCAGCTACCTCTGGCCATCTCACGCATGTCGCATCTCGCAAACCCGCTCGCCACGGCCGCGCAGCTGGCGCGCTGCAAGGACCGTGTGGCCGCTCTGCCGCTGCCCGACGAGCTGCTGGATGTCGTCTTCTTCGCCACGCAGCGCCTGACCCAGGCGGCCGGCCTGCTCCTCGAGCTGCCCCAGTCGACCACCGCGCGGGCCAACGTGCTGCTCGCGCGCTACTGGGTGCAGGCGCCGGGCTTTGCGGTCGGTCTGGGCCCGGGCGACGGGGCCTCCCCGGCCGTGGACTTCCGCCACGTCTCGGCGGCCGCCGTCTTCCTTGTGGCCAAGACGGGGCCTCTTCCTCGATCCGCGCGGGACGTGGCCAACGTGTACCACTACCTGGCCGTGGCCGGCGCCGGCGCCGGCGCCGGCGACAGCGACGGCAGCAGAAGCCCAAACGACAGCGAGTATGCCGGCTTCCACACGCGCGTGCTCGTCTGCGAGACGCGCCTGCTCGAAGCCCTCGCCTTTGAGACGCATGTTGCGCTGCCGCACCCGCTGGCCGTGACATACCTGCAGGCGCTGAGCTTCCTCGGCACCGGGGACGCGCCCGTGACGTCGGCGCTGGCGCACCGCAGCATCCAGTACCTCAACACGGCGCTGCTGTCGCCGCAGCTGCTGTACGTCACGCACCAGCCGCACGAGCTGGCCGTGGCGGCCGTCTACAACGCGGCGCGCGACGTGGGCGCCAGCCTGCCCGACGCCGCAGGGCCCTGGTGGGAGGTCTTTGACGTGGACCGCGAGACGCTGGGCTTCTTGGCCGTGGCGCTGCGCAGCGTGGCGTCGTGGGCCGCCGACGCGCAGCAGCAGCAGCTGGCGCCGGCACTGTTTGCGTCGGTGGGCGGCCTGACGAGGCAAGCGGTCCTCGAGCAGTCCCGGCGGCTCGAGCAGGCGGATGTGGCAGACGACTGAGCGAGGAGGCGTGTGGATGGAAAGGGGCTGTCTACATAAAACCTCGGATGAAGAGGACTGTCTATGAAAAATCTCGGATTGCTATATTCACGGCGTTGTGGGTTCGTTGTTCGTTGCGGGTTAAAACTGGGCTGTTAAATAGGTACATCACTGACATGAGCTTTCTTATGTTGATCCCTGCTGGCCACTTACGCCTCTCTCTCCGACGCGCTGGTGTTGGCGTCTCGTCTCGCCTTGGCTCCGGCCCGCAGCTTCTCCCACTTTTCACGGTACTTTTGCAGTGTCTTTTCCTGGCGCGCACGCTCCTTCTCGGACGCGTCCAGCCGCTGGAGGGCGCGCGCAAGCTCTTGTTCGAGATTGCGTGTCTTGAGCAGCAGGGACGCCGTCAGGGCGTCGGGCGCGGCGTCGTGCGTCGTCGTCGTCGTGGCGGCACGGCTGCCGGCGCCCGTGTTGGCCTTGAGCGAGGCGGCCGCGGCCGCGGATGCTGCGGCGGCGGCGGCGGCAGCCGGCGTCAGCGACGACGTCGACGAGCCGAGGCCGCCGGCGCCGCCGGGCGACCCGGGCCGCATGAACCGCATGCTCTCCTGCAGCGCCATGTGCGACTGCTGGGCGCTGGCCTCGAACGTGTGCAGCCGCCGGCTCAGCTTGTCGAGCATGTCCTTGAGGCCCTGGTTCTCCGTGTACAGCTCCTCGAGAATGTGGTCGGCCGCAAGGCCCGTCTTGCCGCCCAGGCTGTGCATGCGGCTCGCGGCGCGTCCCTTGCCTGCCGCGGCCGAAGGGGACGTCGCCGGCTGCTCCCTGGCGTCCACAAAGTCGTCGTCGGCGTCGTCGGCCACCTCGAGGATGTCGTCCATGGCGCCGCCGCCGCCGCCGCCGCCGCCGCCGTGCATGGACGCCGCCATCTGGCGCCGCTTCTCCTTTTGGTCAAAGCTCAGAATGCTGGCGTACGACGCCGTGTGGCCCGTCTTGGGCACGACGTAGAACGAGTCGCTGCCGTGGCCGGCCGGGTCGCGGCCGATGGCGCGCAGCGCGGCGCGGGAGTAGATTTGCGAGAGGTCGGGCTCGGCCGACGGCACGGGCGGCAGCTGCGACGCGGCCCGCGGGCGCCGCTGGGCGCTCTTTTGCTCTTGCGTCTCGGCTGTGCCTGTGCCTGTTTCTTCCGAAATCAGAGGCAGCCCGGCAAACGCCAGCGGCGCAGACAGCCGGTTGATGATGCTGCCAAAGCGGTTGTAGAAGCGCGAGAAGCCCTCCTCGGCCTTGGGCGCCACCTCGCCCTCCTGCGTCTCAGTGCCCACAAACATGTCCGGCGCCTGCTGCGGCTGCGGCTGCGGCGTTGGCGGCACCCAGCTCGGCTTGGCCTGCTGCTGCAGGACGCTCTGCATCTGCTCGCGCGGCCCGCCGCCCTCTTTGCGGCCCGGCGATGCTTCTAAGCTGCCGGGGGCCTGGTCGTTGGAGACGCTAGGCGCAGCGGGCAGGCCCCGGTGCTGGAGGCGCGCCGCTGCGGCGGATCCGCCGCCGCGGATGCCGCGGGCCGACGCAAGGTTGTTGGCAATGGACGACGACAGCTCGCGCGAGGGCGGGCAGCGGCGGCCGCCTGGCTGGAGGCTCGACAGCGCCGCCGCGCCGGCTTTGTGGCTGGTGGCCGCCGCGGACATGGACGCGGCCGCGGCCGAGACGCCTCCCCGACCGCCTCCGCCCGACACGCCTTCGCTCGCCCCGTCGCCACCCGCGTAGCCCGTGCCGGGCCCGCCCGCCGCGCGCCCCGCAAACTCGCCGCGCGAGACGACGCCAGACACCGACGTTGTTGTCGTCGAGGCCGTTCCCGCCCCGCTGCCCGTTACCGTCCTGCCCGCGCCGGCGCCGTCCTTCTCGCCGGCGGCGGAATCGCCCTCCGCGCTCTGCCCGTGGCCCACGGCGGCGCCCGCCGCCGGCTTGTCGAGCGACTGTCTCAGCAGCTGCGACAGGTGCTCGTGGTGCTGCTCGAGCAGACGCAGCGTGCGCAGGACTTCCGCGCTCGACGTGCTGCGTGCTGCCGTGGCAAACTCGCCGGCCGCCAGAGCGTGCTCGTTGACGGCAACAATCGTGTCGGCGCTGCGGGTCGCAATAGACGCCTCGCGAGCATGGTCGTGAGCCTGTGCAGGGGAGATCAGTCTGCGTCCCGGCACCCGTCAAGCCGTCGTGGATGCCTTACCTTGATCAGTGGCGAGGCCTCCATTTTGGGGCCCGCGGCGATGCCGTACAGTCGAGTCGCCGTGGTGCCAAGGCGTCGAAGAGGGTTCTGGATGCTGGGCAAGCTTGTGCCTCTCTCGGCGGTCCCAGTCGTCGATGTGCGCGTGGCCGAGACCAAGGATGACGCTGAAGCTGTCAGTGAAGTTGGACTGTGGAGAGCATCCGATTACGGCACGATAAGAGGCGTTTTGCACCGTATGGACGTCTTCAGCGCACGGTCTTGCGCCCCTGCAAAACGCAGAAGAACAGTGCCGACCGTGCTGCCCCACCTCCGCACCGTGCTTCAGTGAGCTAGCACCCTGTGCGGGAAAGAGCAGGGGATTGGGGGGGGGCTGGAGTCGCACCTTCCTACGATCGATCCAGAGGCAAAAGGACAGCTGCACGGCTGTAACACGTACTGCGTCGTAGATCTGGGGCAGCAGGAGCGATCGAGCAGAAGAAGGCATCACCGACTCGTCTCGATCGAGCCCCTTTTTCTCCTCCTTTTCTTCTTGTTTTCCCATCCACCAACGTCCACTGTCCAACGCCATCACCGCACATCGTCGCAGCCTGCTGCCTCGGTCTCCGTCGCAACGAGTAATATCCTTTCCTTTCCAGAGACCCCACCACGTGTGCCTCTTGGCCGCTTTGAGCCTCCTGGATTTGACTCTATTTTTACGTGTCCTTGACGGGGCTCGCTTCCATTCACGTCCGCGACAAAGACGTGCAAGACCCACGGCTGCTGCAGGACCAAATTGCAATCTGGCCGACCGACAGAGCGCCAGCCACCGCCAGCGACATTTGCCAGCAGCATCTGTCGAGAGCTGCAAACGGCGACGTCAGAGTTGCGGGTGTCCTCGAAGAGTGAAACGAAACGGGCAAACCAAGAGACGGTCACGCGAACCCAGGGCGTCGATTGCGCCGCGAGCATCAGAGAACGACGCCGGCGTCATTTCCACAGCGGATTGTCGCGCTGACGGACTCTGCAATTGCGCCGTCCGCCGCTACTTTCCGCACCAGACCCATTTCGCTGGGCCCAGTTTACTCCATACGCCTCGTATTTGACACGACGTGCCACCTCGGGCTGCATCGAGTCCGCGAGCGCCCGTGCTGCTGCTGTCGCTGCCAGCAAAAGCAGACGGCCTCGCCTCCGACCTCACTGCCGGCTCTTGCCGATGCAAGCCACAGACAGCCCAGCCAGCGACTTCGACGGAAGCAGAAGCAGCAGAAGCAGCGGAAGCAGTGGAAACAAGACAAAAAGCAGAAACACCAGAAACAACGGCAGCGTGTCGACCGGACACGGCAAACAGCCCAGGACAAAGCCCGTCCCGCGGCGCTGGAGGCACTCCGGCCAGCCAGCCCCGGCCAGCGACGAGCCACCGCGGTCCAGCCAGACCACAGCCGCCGGGGCCAACAGCCGGCTGCTTGACATGGCAGACGGGGAGGACGCCGGCGGGCGGTCCGACGACGATCTGATGTGAGTTTGTTTTCCCTTTCGCCTGCCCTTTTCCTTGGTCCGCGTCTTCGTGTCGGCAGATTGCCTCGGTGGCACTGAGTGGAGCCACAGGCCTTCTCCATCGCCATCCGGATGTTCTACTGCTTTGCGCTGCCGTCCAGGCTTCCTCCTACTCGTGCTGTCTTTGTTGATGCTTGGTTGCGGGCGCGAAATAAGCCTGTTGCTTTGTTTTCGACGGCTTGCTGCTTGTCTGCCATCTGCCGCTGGCCGTGTGTCTTGCTGAGTCATCCTCCTGCCCCGTCTTTCTTTTTCCCCTTGCATTTTGCCGGTGCCTTTGCGCTGCGTCACCGCCACTGCCAAGCTCTGCTGGCTCCTGGCTCGTGCTGTGCCTAGTTTCCAATCATCCCGCTTTGTCCTTTTCTGCGTCCTCCAACCTCTCGCCCTCTTCCTGTCCGCTTCGTTCTGCCTTGCTTTGTCCGTGTCTCGTCTTGCTCTGCCACGCGGCATTATCTTGCTCGTTTCTACGTCTCTTGGAATTGGCATCTTCTGACGAGCTTCCAAACAGCCCGCCGAGCCCCAGAGCTGCGCTGTCGCCGCTCGTGCACGACGACCTCCGGCCAGACGCCGACGAACCCGACCCTTTTGTGCGCACATCCACCCTCCCCCTCGAGACGTCCCACTCCGGCACGCTGGATTACTCTCTGCCGCTGTCCTCGAGCAAGACGGGCCTGGCGCCTCCGGAACCCAAAAACCGCCGGTCCGCCTCCCCGGTCGGTCGTTTCCGCAGCGTCTTCAAGCATAAGAAGAGTCCGGCCGCCAGCATCGCCAGCGCCGACAGCCAGAGCCCGGAGCGTCCCACGCGCGTCGACTCCAAAATCGAGATCCTCGACCAGAACAGCAAGCGCTCCGGCTCGTCCGCAGCGAGCGTGCGCACCGCATCTGTCCCCTCCATCGCGGTCACCGCCGGCAACGCCTTCCCCACGCCTCCCGCCCTGCACGGCCCCGCGGATCCGGCCCAGCGCCTGCCGGAACGGACGAAAGCGGCCCCCAACGAGCGCTTTCGCCGCATGTCGCGTGGTCAGACGGTCGATACAGCCGCCCGCCCCCAGACACCCCCGGCCAACGACCAGGACACCCCCGTCATTGTCAATACACCGCCAACGCCGACCGACCCCAGCCTTCCCAGCACCATTGCTCGTCCGCGTACGGCCATCACCGCGTCGCCAGACACCATCGCCCACAGCCCCGCCGGCTACCCCAATGGGTCCTCGCCCGCGTCGCTGAGCAGTAGCATGATCGCGCAGCGACGGAGCCGAGCCGGATCTGCCTCTCTTGTGCCCAGCAAGCTCTCCAACTTCACCCTCGCGCCTCTCACGCCCACCCCGGAAAGCGGCGCCACCACGCCCTCCGCAAGCGGCTTCATCTCGTCTGTCCTCTCCGCGGCCCAAAACGCGACAAACAGCCTCAGCAACGCCACCAACAGCATCGGCAGCACCATTGCCAACACCAACCTCACTGCCCCTTGGAGCAACAGCAGCAAAAAGACAGGCAAAGACCCGGACGACAAGACCGGCTCCTCCGCCACCGCCTCCACAGCCGACAGCGAAGACCACGACGGCGAGGCTGAAGCAAAGTCGTCTCTCGACGCATCGCTCGTCCCTTCAGCCTCCGCCGGCTGCAAAGAGCCCGCCGTCAAAACACTCGGCATGGGCGACCTCAGCTTGAGCCAGCTCGGCATCTCGGAGCCGACCAAAGGCGCCAACTTGGGCGCCAACCCTGCCAACAACGCCTCGTCCGCCATGGCAGCCAATTCGCCCGTCCTGCATCCGCAGAGAGTCTCCGAGGTTTTGTCCGAGGCTCGCCATCGCTCCGAATCGACGCCCGTCGACAGCGCTCATTACCACGCAACACCAGAGTACATTGACCACGGAAGCGACGCAGGCCTCACTTCCAGCGGCCGGCCTGGGTCCGTCTCCGACTTTAACGACCAAGATGGCCGTACGCCACCCGCCGCAAGCTTATACGACGATAAAGAGCCAGTCCAGCGCACCAACAGCATCAGAAGTGTCATTGGCCGCCGGAGGAACCGCGGCAGTTCTGCCGTGTCGGGCGGAACCATTGCTGCCGCCATTGCCGCCGCCAACGCCTCGCTCGCTAACCCGGCGCACAGCGGCAGCACCCCCAAGCTCACAGGATTTGCCGTCGCCAGTAAGAAGCGGAACCGGGATTTCCACAACTTGTTCAAGAGCGTGCCCGATGACGACTACCTCATCGAGGACTACAGCTGTGCGCTGCAGCGCGAGATTCTTGCCCACGGCCGCCTCTACGTGTCCGAGGGCCATCTCTGTTTCAGCAGCAACATCCTCGGCTGGGTGACGACTCTGGTCATGAGCTTCGATGAGATTGTCTCCGTCGAGAAGCGCAGCACCGCGCTTGTTTTCAAGAACGGGCTGATGATCTCTACTCTGCACGCAAAGCACATCTTTGCCAGCTTTGCGAGCCGCGACTCGACCTACGACCTGATAGTTAAGATCTGGAAGCTCGGTCACCCCAGTCTCCAGAGCTCGCTAAACGGTGTCCGCATCGACGAGACGGGCGGCGACAAGACGGAGAAGATTGACGAGGGCGACGAGGATGCGTCCCACGGCAGCCGCAGCGACTCCGAGTCCGACGACGACAGCGACGAAGACTCCAACGACGTCTACGACGAGGATGCCGAAGACGACGATCTGCATGACGCAGCGCACGCCTCGGAGCCAAACGGCGGCACAGCCGATGCCGACCCCGAGCGGACCGTCACGCGCAAGGTGTCTGGCCCAGCAGCCGCGGCCATGGCAAACGGGTCCGGCGACAAGCCCAAAGACGCGCCGGCAGCGTCTGCAGGAGGCGATTTCCCCGGCCCGGCCACGCACCCACCCACCGACTGCGGCAACGCCGACGCACACTACGACAAGTCGCTGATTGACGAGGTCATCCAGGCGCCCCTGGGCAAGGTGTTTAGCTACATGTTTGGCCAGGCGTCGGTCACGTTTATGCCAAAGTTTCTGAGCGGCGACCAAAAGTGCTTCGACATCCAGATGGGCGCCGACAAAAAGGGCCTTGGTGCCGAGAACAAGTCGCGCCTCTTTTCCTACATCAAGCCGCTCTATGCGTCGATCGGCCCCAAGCAGACAAAGTGCATCGTAACGGAGCAGGTTGAGATGCTTGATTTTGACAAGGCCATTCACATTGTGTGCTCGACGCAGAACCCCGACGTGCCCAACGGCAACATCTTTACCGTCAAGACCAACTACTGCTTGTCGTGGGCCGACAATAACAGCACGCGCATGCAAATGACGTGTACCACCGAATGGACCGCCAAGAGCTGGCTCAAGTCGCCCATTGAAAAGGCCGCCAACGAGGGCCAGGCCCAGTACGGCCGCGAGATTCTCGCGGCGCTGCGCGAGGCGCTCTCGTTCCGCCCGCGGGCCGGCACGGGCGCCAACGGCGCCGCCAAGGGTGGCAAGGCGGGCAAAAAGGGTCGCAAGGGCCGGGCCACGCCGACGTCCAGCCCAACGAGCGAAACCGAACGCAGCAAGCCCAAGCCATCCACACAATCCGACTGGGGCCTGCTGGAACCCGTCCACGGGATCCTCGGCCCGGCCGTCGACATTGTGAAGCCGCTGCTGACGGGCAATGTCATGTACGGCCTGCTGGTTGGCCTGCTGGTGGCATCGTGGTTCGGATTCGGATTCAACGGCAACAATGGCGCGCGCGCTGGTGCCGGCGACATTGGCCTGCGCCGCGCCGCGTCGTACCCCGACCGGCTTGCTGCATACGAAGAGATGTGGAGGCGCGAGGAGAGCGAGCTGTGGGACTGGATTGAGGACCGCGTCGGCCTCGACCGGCTGATGGACGGCGGCAGTCTTGGGTGCGTGGGCTCGGCCGGCGGTGGCCGCTGCAGCAATGCTGCCGGCAGCGCCGGCAGCACCGGCAGCGAGGCTCTGCACCAGTACCAGCGAAAACGGGCCATCGAGCCGCGCACAGTCGAAGAAAAGATGCGCGAAGAGCGCATGGAGGACCGCAAGATCCGCGAAGCCATCAAGGTGACGGAAGAGAAGTTGCAAGTGCTGAAGCAGGTGGTCGACAGGCACGAGAAGCTTGCCGCGTGAGAATGAATGTGCTCCGCAAGGGGGGCGATCCACGAGGGCCCTGGGGCAGTCCTCCTCATCTTAGCAAGTCCCTTTTCTTTTTTTTTTTCTCTTTTTCCTTTTTTTTTTCATTGCGCCATGTTTCTTGGTCTTTTTGCCAGACCTACGCATTGGTGTTTTTCCTTTGTCTGATTGTTTTTCTGTTGTTTTTCTGTAAGATAACCCTTTTGGCGAGCATTTCTTTTCATGATTATCAATTTCCGCAACATTTCTATCTTTGGGTAACAGCAGGCTGCTATGTATAATGGTATCACGCTGTGTGTTTTGTGTATCCGAGGTAAGTCACACAATCCTTACGCCATGCGCCAATGCAACAAAACAAAGGAAACGAAAAGACAACAGTTCTTCACTGCAGCAGACGACCGACGTCTCTCAACCGAATGTCATCCAGCGTGCTGTCGCACGTCGTCTGCCCCGTGTCCGACCGGTCGATGCGCCCCCAGCCAGCACCCCAGCCGGGAAAGACGCCCATGCCGCCTCCATAGCCGGGACTGTCCCCGCCGGCGTGCGGACCGTCACTTGCCGCTCCCCTGGCACAGCGCTTGCCAGCAGCGCGCGGAGGGTGGGCGAGGCCGCCAAACACCACGTCGTCGTCGACAGCATTGAGGCCGGGCACGGCAGCACCGTGGTCGCTGCGGAACGCCGGATGCAGTGGGTGAACGGTCCGGCGCCCGCCACGCCGGCTGCCTGGCTCGCCGCTGTCGTGACTGCTATGCGACTCGGCCTTGCTGCTGCTGCCGCTGCCCGCGCCGCCTACAAAGGTGTTGGCGGTGGTGGCCGCCGTGGCGGTCGATGCGGCCGAGTCGCGGTTGCGGTTGCGGCTAGACGTGCCGCCGCGGCTCAGCAGGTGGCGGCCGCTGTGCGAGCGGGCGGGCGTTGTGGCGGCATGATGGCCGTTGACCGCGTTGGCTGCAGGCGGTTTGCGGCTGCTGCTCTTGTTGGCGCGCGCGGCCTCGCGCTGGGCAGCGATCTCGGGCGTCGTCATAATGTCTATGCGCATGCCGTCGTCGTCGTCGTCGTCGTCGTCGCCGTCTTGGCCGCCATAGCTGGGGCTGGTGGCCGCGCGGACGCCGCGACCGGCGCGCAGACCAGCGCCAACGGCGAGCCACCGGCCAAAGACGCGGCGGCGGCGATACCGCCGCGCGCCCATGCGCGGATACAAGAAGCCCGCGGGCTGGCCGCCGGCAAACGGATTCCAGCGCAGGGGCTCGCGCATGATGGCGGCCGCCATGGCCGACGACGACGACGGGGTGCCGGAGGTGGAGGCCTTGTTTCCGCTGTGGTCGCGCCCCTTGCCGAGAATGCCACGGCCACGGCGGCCGCGGATGCTGCCGTTGCAGCCGGTATTGTACGACGTCGGGGCCTCGCCCGACAGCTCCTCGAGGGTGATGCCCTTTGTCTCTGGGATGCAGACAAGCGAGATGACGGTGCCGCACAGCATGAAGAGGGCAAAGATCTGCATGAGGCGGCCGAGCCACGGAGAGCAGCTTCTGGCCGCGCTGGCCGAGGTGGAGCAGCCGGGCGACGCGTCGCGGCTCAGAATGGGAATGCTGATGACCTGGGCGAGGACGGCGCCAATCTTGCCCATGGCGGCCGACATGCCGTGGGCGGTGGAGCGGTAGCGCGTGGGGAAGCACTCGCCGGGGACGACAAAGGTGGTGGTGTTGGGCCCCCAGTTGAAAAAGAACTGGGCAGCAATGTACAGGGCCAGCATGGCGGTCTCGCCGAGGCGGTGGAACGCAAAGCCCAGGATGCAAAAGAGGACGGTGAGGATCAGGAAGCCAAAGACCTGCAGCGGCTTGCGGCCAATAGTGTCAATGGTGAGCACGGCGGCCCAGTAGCCGGGCAAGCTGCCGGCACACGCGAGGATGATGGTTCCCACGGCGTTGCTGTCGGTCAGCGGAGAAGAAAAAAAACACACGGAAGGGGGGAGGGGGAGGGGCTCCGCTCACTTGTACAAAACGGCGTACAAGCTGGCGCCTCTGGAGTAGCCAATCGCTTCGAGAACGACGGCATTGTTGAGGGCGAGGCCATAGAAGGCCAGGTCGAGAAAGAACCACGAGAACATGGTTCCGAGCAGGACGCGGAGGTGGCCCAGGTTGCCGCGGCCGAAGAAATAGGCGCGCACGTCGGACCACGATGCGGGCGGCACGGTGGCGGCGGGGCCGGCGGCCATGGCCGGGCCGGCGACGCGCTTGAGCCGGGCCTGGACCTCTGGGTCGACGGCTCCCTGGCGCTCGCTGGCCATGTACGCGCGGATGTCGGCGTCGGCCTTTTCGACGTCGTGCGCCACGTCAAAGGTGTAGCGGGGCGTCTCGGGGATGGTGATGCGGTAGTAGAGGGCGAAGCAGGCCGGCAGCGCGCCGAAGCCGACGATGATGCGCCAGCAGCGGTCGGCGGCCACGCGGCAGGCGACGCCGCACTGGGCGGCGCTGGCAATGCCGACAAACTCGGCACGGAAGGCAGCCGTGGCGGCGAGGGCGACGATGGCGCTCAGCAGCTGGCCCAGGCCCTGCATGGAAAAGACCGAGGCCATCATGGCGCCGCGCCAGCGGGTGGGCGCAAACTCGGAGGTGATGACGGACGACAGGGGGTAGTCGCCGCCGATGCCGACGCCCATGACGACGCGCCAGAAGACGAGCAGGCCCGTGGAGGACATGGCCGGGCTGGGGCTGGCGAGGGCGCAGCCGAGGGTGGCGAGCACGATGACGGCCAGCTCGATGCCGTAGACGCGGCGGCGGCCGAGCACGTCGGCGAGCCAACCGAAGAGCAGCTGGCCGATGATGATGCCGGCGCTGGTCGAGGCCTTGACGGCCTGGTTGACGGGGTCGGGCAGGCTGCCGTGGTTGGCGCCGTAGCCGTACGAGGCCGCAGTGGCGGCGACGGCCGCCGAGGCGCCGCCGTCGCCGCCCCCCCAGAAGACAAGCCCCCACAGGTTGGTGACCATGCTGATGGCAAAGATGTCGTACGAGTCGAGCAGGAAGCCGACGCCGGCGACGGCGACGGCGCGGACGTGGTACAGGCCGAGCGGCACCTTGTCGATCTCCGAAAGGGCGAGGCGTCGACGCAGGTTCGGGTCCAGGATGTGGGAATAGTCGTTTGCTGGACAGGCTGTCAGCAGGGAGGGGGGCCCTCGGGGGCGCTCGCACGACAGAGAGGCTCACCAAAGTTGTGAAAGGCCCGGTTGCCGCCGTAGGTGTGGCTGGACGCGGCCGGGCCCGCGATGGCCGGCTCGGGAAGCATGTCCATGGCGAATGAGCGGGAGCCGGCGTGGGCACGACGCAGACGCGGTTGGGCTTGTTGGTGTCGAGGGACTCTGTCCCCGTCAGCAGAAAGGCGTCGCCAAGACGAGACGGAGGACTGCCGGTGCGGAATCGATCGACGACGACGACGACAACGACTGACGTGACTGGAAAAGCATGTCTGGGTCCGCGGGTTCTAATAGAGAACGGACCGGATGGACAGGCGGGCGAGGTGGTGACAGAGGATCAATGCAAGGGCCCGAAGAGGACAGGCGAGACGAGCATTATTACGTTATGAAAGCACAGAGGCCAAAGAACGGTGGCAGAGTGGGCCGGCGGGCGGACCGTCCGGGCGGGAGACGGCGCAACAGGCCCAGCCGCTACATATACAAGCAGCGAGGGCCCGTCAGGCCAGTTGGAACCTGGAGGGCGTCCAACGGCTTGGCTGCGGCAGAACACATCGTCTGAGCAAAGGAGACAGATGCCACCGCGCAGAGACGAGAGACGGAGGCAGAGGGAGGACGACGGGGAGGAGGACAGACGAATCAGAAGCACGACGGGCGAGGCATGAGGCCGCTAGCCAGGGGCATGCACCTGGCGCAAGGCAATGCTCGCAGAGGTCGTATGGAGGACGCCGGGTCGACGTGCTTGGCGCGTGGCAGCTCGATGCGAGTGGGGGCGAGGGTGGCCGCAGACAAGGACAAGCCAGGGACCGGGAACGTGCCTGCGTAAAACGCCAGCGACGACTGCAGGCTGGGCTGACACGAGGGAGGGCGTGGGACGGCAGCCGCGTGCTCGGGGCTGGGTTCTGCCGGCAGTCTACTTTTTCCTTTTCTTCTTTTTCCTTTTTTATAGTCGCGCCTTCCTCGTTTACGCCTGCTCGGCCAGCAACAAATGCAGTCACCGAGACCGCCCACTCTGCTCTCTGCAGAACGCCAGGCAGACGAGCGGACGATGGGCATACCACGGCTGTGTTCGTCCTGCCTGTCCTGAGCTCGATGGATGGAGGACGTGGCGGACGAGGGGACACAAGGCCTTCTCAAGCCAACGATGCCGCGTGGACGGCAACAAAGGAGAAACAGAGAAGAGGAACAGCAGTCTGACTCACAAAAAGAGGCCAAGGCGCACGCTCAAGTCGCATTTCTCAAAGCCCCGGATCCTGGGAGAGATTGAGAGAATGGTGACGGACGACGTTGGTCGTTGAAAAACGGACCAATCATGATGCGCCAAAGCAGCACGTGGTTCGATGAGCATCACAGCCGCCGTAGACCGGTTAACTGTCAAAACATCATGCGAGCGTACATATACATGACACTGCAAGACGAAAGAAGCGTCTCGACCACGGCGCCGACATTGTCGCGAGAAAATACAGTGACATATCAGCCGCTGGGTGCGCTGGACCGACGCACGAACTGGACTGAAGGTGAATAAGCGCAAAGACTTTCCGTGAGGCGAGTGGTAATAAGCTTTTTTAATTTTTGTATACGAGCACACTTGTAGAAACTACAAACCTATTCACACAGCATGAATGGTTGTTAACTTGAGCAGAAGACTGCAATCGATTAAAGGTGAATAGAAAACATCGTACGGACCTTAGGACATGACGACATTCATCATGGTATTTTATTTCAATCTGTAGACAGAGAACTGGCTGGGAGAATAGATATAAAACAAACCACTGTGCTGGTTTAATAGCTCTGGTTTGCCTATATTTTACCGCTGCGGAATATAGTGATCAAACACGAGATATTCAAAGTATCCTGTTACGCCCACCGACGGACAACCACCAGCCCAGTGAGCCTCACGAGGCTATACCAGGGTTTCATAGAAAGGCTTCTCACCACAACGTCGATATCGATCATGAGCAGACTCACATGGAACCATCGACATATCATACTTCGTCCCGGCTGACCTTTGATCTGCCGTCAGCCCGTCTAAAGCCCGTCACTTGGCATCACGCCTGTCGACGACGTCAACAAAGTTGGTAACGGGCAGTGGAAGTAAATAATTTGCAAATAAAATTCTAAAACAGCAGCATAAAGGTATACTGGCGGGCAGTTTGAGCCAGGGCCGCAACGCTACATACACATGAAAAGACAGGTTGAATATACAAAGAAAATTAAACGTAGACCGTCTGCAACAGACTCTGCCCTACCGAGACTGTTCGTCCCGCCCTTTCCGTGCTTGGTATCTCGCTGGGCAAAGAAAACAAGAGGCAAAACTTACACAACAACAAAAAGAATACAAGGTCAAGACGCGCACCCTTTACCAACAAAAGGGAAACGAAAAACAAAAGTACACAAACATGAAATAGATCGTTCAATGGCGTCATGGCATCAGATTGCAACAGTAGCCCGTGGCCCAGTCTTGCATCTCTCTTCACACAGCTTCACTCTTCTCTCTCTTCAACCCCGAAATGATTGCGGCGGCCCAGAGTTGCGGAAGAAGTCAGCCAGGTCCTGCGTCGCCCGAGAAGACGCCGGCTGAGCCTCGCGAGGCTCAAACCGCTTCATCGGCACACGCCCGCTGCTGGTAGACGGCCCAGCAGGGCGAACGCCCGTTGACGAGGCCATAGCCGAGTTGGCGCCATGCTTGTCAAGGCCAGGCGGAATGTTCACCTGGATCGGAATGTGGTTCCGGCTCCGGCTAGTAAAGGTCGAGCCGGCACGGCTGATCAACGACCGAGAGTCAAAGCCACCGGAAAAGCCCATATGCGAGCCACTGCTGCTGTTCAGGCCCCGGGAGCCAGAGTTGCCACTTGTGCTGCCACTGCGTGTGAAACGTGACATCAGGCTCGGTGCGCTGGCCTTCTTTTTCGGCACCAGCGGCAGCCGATGGTTGCGCGTTTCTGGTATGTCGAACAGGACAGGAGCGGTATTGACAGGCGGCGGAACGCTGTTGAGGAAATCCAAAAGGCTCTCTTCCTTGGCGGGAGAAGGGCGGCGGCCACCCCCAGCGAGGGGATAATCAAACTCGTCTTCCTCATCGTCCAAGTCGATGGCGTAGGGATCCTTGACACGACGGGTCTTCCGCTTCGGCATGGGCATAGCATCCGGAGCATCGAACATGTTGCTTCCACTCTGACCAGCTCCCAGCGACGGCTGCTTTTGGTCCTTCTTGAGCAAAGCCGCAGAAGACCCCAATGAGCTTTCCGTCACATTAGTCGATGCAGCGCTGTACCGAACACTGGAGATGTTGGCATCTACAGCACGTCCGCCAACAGCGCCAGACATCTGGTCAGAGTCCATCGTAGTGCGGAAAGGAGCCACGGTGCGCGGAATCCGGGGGTTGCTGGCGCCACCCGCAGTGGGCGGTCCCCGGCGGATAAAGTCGATCAGGTCAGAGTTGTCGTCCTTGTCCACGACAGCGTCGCGTGCCTGGTACCGTTGCCGGCTACTGACAGTGGACATTTTGCCGGAGTCGATGCTGGTCTTTGACATTGCAGCTGCTCCGTTGAGGTTACGCATCGCACCAGAAACATATCCGGTCGCCGCGCCGGATCGAGAAGCCGGAGCAGCAGGCGGGGCGATAGAAACACCCGCAGGGCCAGTGCCGCGAATAAACTCGGCAAAATCAGCAAGGGACTCCCGTGGTACTCGAGCATCCCGTGCTTGAGGGCCGGCACCGCGGGGTCTTGATGAAACAGAGTTCACGGAAGGTGCAACGCTGCGAGGGGACCGGGGAACGGGGCCTGTCAGCTTGGCGGTCGACGTGGTGTCGGTAGAGCGGGTGTCAAATGTATTGGCACGAGATATAGAGGCAGAGCGCTTGTCATCGCTGCTCCGGTTGTTGACGGAAGACGAGCGTGACCGGTCGCCGGGATGGCGAGCATCCTCGCTCTTGCGGTTCTTGATTATGATGGAACTTGCATCGTGAATAGAACGAGTAGACTAGGAAGCCACAGGTTAGTATGGGTGCAAGGATAACCAAAAAACGAGCCAAACTCACGTCGATGTCACGCATGTTCTCAGGCGTGAGGGTGTATTGAATCGTCTGGTCGCTCTGAATGAGTTGCTCAAAGTTGCGCGCAACATCCTCGGGCCGCATCACTGTGCTCTCCTCCGAAGACCGCTTTGGCTTGAGCTTGCTCGTCGACGAAGAAATGGACGATGCTACGCTCTGCTTCCGGCCAGCCGCATCAGCTTCAGTGCGAGTCTGGGCATCGACGCGTGCCTGAGCCTGTGCCTGAGCCTGTGCCTGAGCTTGGGCCTGTGCTTGTGCCAGTGCCTGAGCCTGGGCCTGAGCCTGAGCTTCAGCCTGTGCTTGAGCCTGTTCACGTTGTTGTTCGCGATTGGGGCTGGAGAAAGAGCGGATGGCAGTCCGGGGCGGTGAAGGAGGCTGCTCCCGCTGGAGTCTAGGTTCGTGACTGGTATCAACGGTCACGGCACCACCTGTTGTAGCAGCAGTAGCAGTGATGGTTGCAGCAGCCGAGGCCACCGAACTTGAGACGCCTTGGCGCTTTGCGCTGCGCTCAGGCAGGACAACATCAGTCTTAGCAGCCAACTCTGGCTGGTCCTCAATGTAAAAACTTCCAGACGTAGTTGGGCTGAGGATGGTGACTTTCGTAGAAGCCGCCGCGGCGGTAGAGGCAGCCTGGCGGTGCGCCGAATTATGTGAGGTGGCCGGAAACGCGCTGTAGCGGACGGGCGAGGCCTGTGCCTTTGCAGAGACAGGCGTTGCATCGGCTGGATGCGAAGTGGTGCGGTTTTTGTTGACTGAAATTTCCTCGGCCTCGGAGATCAACTCGCTTCCGTAAGCTCTCGGTGTTTTGGCACCCATGAAAGAAGACCTCGGGCCGGGCGCGCCAATAGTTGCCTGTTCAGGAGAACGACCCGTGTTGCCCTCTTCAGCAATGGCCTGCACAGAAATGCTGCTTGTGCGCGAAGTGTTGCTAGCACGCGACATGGCTACCGACTCATGGACAGTGTCGACCGAGCCGTTGCGCGAGCGCGTGACAGGACTGCGGGGCCCAGCGACATCAATCACGCGGAGGGAGTGAACGCTCGGGGACCGCGCGGGCAGGCTGGGGCTCATTGACGCTGGGCGGCCATGTTCTGAAACAACAGGGGAGTTGCTGCGACCGGAGATGGAAACACGGGATGAAGTCAAGATTTCCGCTTCCTCGGCAAACTCTTCGAGTTCGTCGTCGCCGTCCTCGCCGTCAGGGATGCTGTCAGTATTGATGGAAGAGACCGGGATGGCACGCGGGGACGCCGTGGTGATGGCGGCGCCAATAATGCTTGTCTGTAATGGAAGGGGCAGCGACGGCCTCTTCTTCTGCTTGGCGGCAGCTGTCCCGGGCTCGACGTCGGTGACCTGCTCACCGGCCTCGGGCATGGCTTCAGTGTTGGTCGGCTCAGCAGATACAGCCCCGTCTTCAGCTCTGTCCTCGTCTGAAACGGCTTCCTCGTCCTCTGAGGATTTCACACGCTTTGCCACAGGCGATGCATATGGCGAGACAGAGGGTGTGGGCAGCGAGTTGGCCCGTTTGCGCGAGTTGGGCATGTCGGGAGTGCGGGGCTCGGAGAGGGTCGGGGTGGGAAGACCGGCCATGACGGTGTGGGAGAAGATCATGAGGCTCTTGGGCCGAGACGGGTCATTGGCCGACTTCTTTTGCCTGCGGCCAAAATCGTCCTTCGTGTCATCGACCTCATCGTCGCTGTAGTAACCAAGGCCGGGCAGGAGGATCTCCGCGACGTCTCTCTCACCGGCGGGAATGGGAATGGACATAGCAATGCTGAGCCATTCTTCTTCGTCTTTCTCGGCAATCGGCGCGCTTGCGGTCGCTTCGCCGTCTGTAGTCTTTGCGTCCACAGGCTCGTCTGCTGGATTGACCTTCTCGGCCTGGCGGGGAGTGTCATGCTTGGCCTCGCCGGTCTCAGAGATCGGTCCTGCAATCGTAGGTTCGTCTTGGCTGGCTTGCCGCATGTGGCGGCCCAGCTCCTGAGAGACAGAGCGATGCTGGAAGGCGTGCATGTCGGTAGTGGGAGACCGTATCCGCTTCTTCCAGGCTCTCCACAGCCTGCCGATGGTGCGGTCAAAGGCCACGCGGTCCATGTCAACCTCTTCGACGATTATGCGTTCAGCGACAGGAGCGCTGCCGACAATAGCACCGCCGTCTTTCCGCGCCTTTTCAAAGAGGAAGCGCATGCGGTGGTAGGCAGCTTGGCCAGCAGAGGTCAGAGCCTGTTCGCCCATAAACTCGAGAATGGAGGTCAGGAAAATGGCGACGGCGGGCGACACGGTCTCGCCAAGAGCCTCGTCGCCGCCTTCCAAGTGCTCTTGTTCCATGTAAAAGTCTTCGTCTTCCTCTTCCATGTCACCAAGAGACGAGTACACCATGCAGCGAAGACGTGTGCGCTTCCAGACCAGCTCCAAGTCCCAGTCTTTTGGGGAGTCGGGCGTCTGGGACTGGAGCATGTCTTCGTCGTCGCCTCCGCCAAGGTACTCTCTAAGCTCCTCGTCAGCCTGGTTGATAGCATCTTTGGCAAGCTTGGGCTTGAGGACCTCGGATACGGCCGGGCGCAGTGCTGCGAGGGATGTTGAGCGAGCAATTGAAAGGAAGCTAAAGAGCAGCTGATCCAAAAAGTTGTTGACCAGCTGGAGGGCCGTGTTGGAGACGAGAGCCGTTTCGCCGGATGGCTCGATGCCATGCTGATCGTACCAGGTGTTTGCGTGGTTGTCGTGGTCGTTCGTAACGATTTGGGAGGCGGCCGAGGCGGCAATGAAAGCCGCCTCCGGCGAGATAGAGAGAGGCGGCGACATTAGGCCGTGTCCAATGGTTGATGGACGGTCGCTGGAGATGCTCTGTGCACGAGATCTTGATCTTTGCCGGGGAGAGGTGAGGCCAGAATCAAGTCGGGATGAACCCCCTAATTCAGACGTATATGCCATTGTGCCGGCTTTTTTTTCAAAACCGTTCCGCAAACTCGCCGGCGGACACACAAAGGGGAGTGAAGGGGCTGGGTACAGCAGCCGGAAAGGCAGTGTATCCTAAGCCGCTCAAGCCCACGCTCGCTCGGCTGGTCTGGATTGGGTATCCTCCCTGGTGATCTGTCGAGCTTGTATTTTTTGTTCCTTTTTAGCTTCTTCCTCCTGTTCTCGCGCAAACGCCTCGCGTTATTGACACCCTTTCTTGCAGCGGCAAACGAGTCCGCTCCTACTGCTTGTACGACAGAAGCAAACAGTAGGACAGCGAGTAATGAGGTGTCGCTGGCGGGAAGTGGCGTGCAGCTCGGAGATGATGGATTGGTGCAGAAAACAAGAGGGCGTAAGGAGGGTATGGGTCGCACAAGCAAGGCTAATGAAGTATGAGAGAAACAAGATGTGGGTGTAAATTGGATGGCGGTCGGGGAAGCCGTGTGGTTGTGTGCCTGGCCTCCTCGTCGTCTATGCCAGCCTGTCTGCAAGTTTGTTAGAAATTGTGATATGGAAGAGAAGGCCGGGTCGATCCAGAGGGGGGGGGGGAGAAAAAAAAAAAAAGGCTATAAACGGCAGCTTCGAGACGTAAAGGCAAAAAGAGGCCTTCCTGTACATATATGAACCACCAAACTCGGTGTATATGTAAGGCAGAAAACAAAAGCTCCACCGAGCGCGAGACAGGCACAGCGGAAAAGACAGGCAGGAGGGAGAATCCAAGACAGGGGACGGTGATCGCCAGCAAGAATCGACGTGGCTAGGCCGGGTTCCATGATCAGCTAGAAAGAGACGGGTGCGCTGTACGCAGTAGGTTGTGCCGGTCAATTGCTCGGAGAGGCATATTGTCGTGAATGGACAGGAGCCGCTGATGCCGGGAAGCAAGCAAGGTGCCCTGCATGCGGTAAGACTTGCAGTTCTGTGCTTCTTGGTACAGGTACGGCTGGGACGGTTCCACGACAAAGGGCCTCGGGGGTTGAGAATATGGCGAGAAAACGGCGCGAGAGAAGCGGAAAGAAGGCTTCGAGATGACTTTGTTGCCGGTTTGCTCGTCTCCTCCCGCACAGCCTTTCTTGCCTTGCTCTCTTGCGACTGTGACAGGGCATCCCAAAGCGTGTGCGCTGTCAGTGGGCGCACAGCATGGCCAGGGCCAAGAACTGGATCTTTGTGCGAGAGGATGCTCCGGTCGGCAGCAAACAAACATGCATACAAACAAGCCGCAAGACAGGACGGCAAAGGTTGACGTAAACGCAGGGGCTTGCGGATGTGCAGTGGTGATGGTGGGGAGAGAAAAAGAAACAAAGCCCGTCTCAAGCCACGACAGCATGTGTTGTGAACTATACGTACCGTGATAACCAACTGAGCGGCCAGCAATGGCAAGTGAGCAAAGCAGGCAAGGCTCCGTGTCCAAGGATGCGATTGTGAGGCTGCCCGAGAGGCAAAAGGCCCGTCCGTGGGGAGAAAGGAAGAAAAGATCTCGATTGACGGAGGTGGTGCTATTTTTTGTGGCTTGTCGTCTGGAGCTGAAGGCCTCGACGATCTTCGCCGCGTTCAGAAGGTGGGCTCTCGTGGAAGCTGCCGAACGGAAAAGTGGGCGATGCGAGATACGTCGTAGGCGTCTGTAAAACGAGGCGGGTGTCGAAAAGAGGGAGAAAACGAAAAGGCGGCGAAGAAGCGGCGGGACGAAGAAAAGAAGCCGAAAAGAGAGACACGACAGGGGAGAAGGCGCAGAGAACGGCGAGGAGGGTGAGACAACAGCTGCAGGTGAGACAGGTGTGCTTGCTTCCTGTTCGCCCGGCGGCGATGCAAAGGGGAACAAGAAGAACGAAAAATAAGAAACGAAAGAGACAAAGAAAGAAACCTTAAGAGGAAACGAGAGGTCGAGGGAAGAGCGACAATAGTAAAAAAGGGCAGGTGCCGGAACTGTCTGCTGAGAAAAGCTGCGCCGGCAGGAACGAGGGAAACAAACGTTCACAATGCGACAGTCACTCCTTTGTCAATCCGTTTCGCGTGGTGGCATGGGAAAAGGGGCGCTGCTCGGTATGCGACCAGAAAAATGGGGAGGCGAATAGGGGAAGACAGGAAAGGCTGGGCTCTAGGTGGGAAAGGTCGAGCAGATGGAGAGGCAGTGTGGGTCGCGCCTGCAGCAATAGAGGATGGGGCAGGTACAAAGTCAACTGGCAAGAGCGACCATACGACGCCGTGGTGGCCATCTGAGAGAAAGGTGAAGGAACGAGGCAAAAACTGCAGCTCCCGACCGTGGCTCCTTGTCAAAAGAGGATGCTAGTACTCGTACGTCGTACTATGTTGGGGCTACCCGTACGCACAGACCGAGCTTGGGGAATATTATGATGACGAGAAGAGCATCGTGTTACGATGCTGGAAAATGCACTGGTAAACCCCTGCCGATAGTAATCTGCCCTTTTATCTGTATTTTACACAGAAGGGAAGAGTGGCAGAGCAGCCCACACTGATATGGCAAGGAAGAAACAGCCAAACCACGCCTTCCGCGGCCTTGGCAGCGCCTTCCCGACTTATGTATTACGGCAGTGTTGACTGCGTCGGAAAGAGCGGCCAAGGCACACAGCGGCAGGAGCTCTTCGTGGAAAGTGCCGGTGAGAGCAAGACCTGCGGCGACGATCGCAGCGCAACAAAAAAAGAAAGTCACAAGAGCAACGCCAGAACCACCTAGCGCAACCGGAGGTCGTAGAAAAATCAACCGGAGGAAAAGGCTACGAAGCAGAGGGCCGCTAACGACAGCACTAACACATGCTAGAACCAGCTAATAACAGGGGTAGTGGGCCAAACGGGTATGTACATAAGCCCGGAGGCCTTGAGATAATGAAGGCGTTGCTCGTAGAACGGGGTAAAAAGCATGGATTAACTCATTCTGGGCCGTGGATTTCTCTTCCAACTGTCGTTGAAGGGGACCGAGCCTGGTCGGCTGAGAATATGTATTTACGAATCGAGTGAGGCCAGGCTGGAATCCATAAACGCCACAAGAGAAGTTGTCTGGCTCTCATGTCTCAATTGGCTCTCGTACGACCACCTCCTTGTGACGTACTCGTAGAACGTGAAAAGAGAATGCGTATAAATCTGTCAATCGAAGGGTAGTGCTCTATCTCGGCACTTTATCTGGACAAAACCAGACTGGCCAGTTAACGCTATCTAGTGATTGCTACCTAGTGATTGACCGTCGATGCCTCGTTTGTCGCGGGCAAAATACGGCATACATATATATCTTTATCGGTGCGCTGGGCCGCGACTTGCCGGCGCTGGGAAGTCCGTTTCTTCTTTTTGGTGGTCTTCTGGAAGGATGTTTCTTGTCGATGTGGTGGCACAACGATCACGGGCCGGACCAATATTCAATTTATTTGTCTTGTGTTCCTAATATGCAGTCGCGGGACGCCCCTTGTCAACAGCCAATTCTCTCCAATATTTCATCGTTTGCTCCCGTGTTTGGCACTCGGAGACGTCACGGTCTTTGATATTTATTTACGTGTTGATTCCTGCCGCTGTGTGACTTCTTTTGCTGCCACTTTGGTCCACCCAGATGCTCACAATGCCAGCAAAGAGGTGCATGCTGCAGTGCCTACTTTCGTGCATAAGAACGTGTCATTGCATTGACTGCCGGCAGCGACAATCAGCGAGGCTGATAGGAGACTCTGCTCGTGACGGAAAGAGGAGCAACAAGGACCTCGTGAACGAGAAATTTTCTTGAAATATGCTCAAGCAGCTGGAAGAAAAAGTCGGTCTCTTTTGCCGACCATGATACGGCAACCCTGGATCTGCAAGACGATCCTGTTTCAAGTGCCATGCACTCCGTAAAAGGCGCATCAGGAACTGCATACCATACGACCTGTGTCGTGTCAACGGAAATGTCAAATTAAAGAAAACCTGCCTGTGGCAGATCTACGTCAACGACAGTGGGGGAAGATGAGACAGATGCCACATGTCACAGCAACGGCATCCAAAAGTGCCAGTAGCCATTTCCCTGAAGCGAGGCAGATCGGATGAGGGTGATGGTTATGGATCCGAGGATGGGCGACAAGAAAGATGATCGTGTACGAGTATATGTACGATCTGAGGATCCAAGCACATACCGCCTCCCTGGCGCAAACTGGTATATGTATGCCCTCGCTTTATTCCAAAACGCATATCTTTTCTCTGCTCGTGGCCGTTGCAGACCATTGTTTCAACCCATCCGGAGCCCGTGTGGCCCGCACGGAGGCGCTGTCGTCGGTCTTCCTATCGCTGCGCTCCATCTAGCTACGGGTCCATGCCTCTTCGGCGCAACCCCTGCTCAAAGAAAACGGGGTCTAGTCAGTGTTGTATCGCGTGTCCGTTGATGAACAAGCGAACAGGGAACAAAACAACGTGAGAACGGAGTAAATGCACGCTGTACCCATAAGGAATGTAACCCCGAAGTTTCCCTGCTCTTTGCGAGCGCGGCGTATTATTTTCTCTTCATGCAGGGTGCTTGCAGGGGCTTGTCGGAGTAAAGAAGACGCTTCTGGCCAAGTATTCGAAAGGCACCCCTGGTCAATACTCGTATGTACTCGTATGCAGGGGGATTGCTCGCCAACTCGCCAGCGTATTGGAGACATCAACGTGTAAGATCATTTGTCGATAATGTGTCGCCAGAGGGTCTACCGCAGCATATATGTATTTATGAACTGCATTTGCTTGCATTGGTACATGTTCTCCGTACACGTGCAGTCAAAAAATTAGAAGAAAAAAAGAGAGTGAGACAGAGTCAACCAGGCAAAAGAATATTAGCTGAGATACAATGCTTGCATCGAGAGCATAACACGGCCAGGCCGAGCAAGGCACACAGTTCCCCGTCCTCCAAACCAACCGTCATGGCTCGCACAGCCCATCCATTCTTGCAACTGATGTTTTGTCGTTTTCATTGGCTGTTTTTCTATGCCGGACTTGTTGGTTGTTTTGTGAATGACGCTTGTTGCTATTGTCCTGTTGTAACTCTAGTAATGCGGACGTCGAGGCTGGACGCCAATCTCGACTAGAGTAGTCCTCAGCCAAGGCTGTCATAATACGTTGTAATACGTACGAGTATGTTTTTGTATTCTCTCTCCCTGCTTGCGTTGCTCCCATCCATTTATTGCCATCTTCGGGTTGGAGCCACCAATTCCGGCCCATGGCCAGGGTCTTGCACCACTGGCTGTCTTGATATTTTTCTTGACGCACAAGAAAGAATAATTGTGATGAGACAAAAAGGTCCGATGCAGGTAGCCGTCGTTTTCGGTGGCTTCAGGTGGCGGTATGGGGTCAGGACTAGAGACGAATTACCTACGTGCAGAGTACACGGGATTTTATTTAAAGCATTTCTCCTTCGGTCTGACCAAGGTTGTGCTAACACACTTTGTTGTGTTTTTTTTTTTTTTTTTTTAAAAAAAAAAGAAGAAGGGGGGGTAAATAAACACGGGAGAAAGACAATCATAATCACGTACAAGTCTTTGTCGACAAACACAAGCAAGAACAAAACAAAACAAAACAAAACACCCAAAAAAAATGCTGTGCCCACCTAACCCATCCTGCCGTAACAGAGCTCTTCAAAGCTCACTGTCTGCCTTGTACCACCTGGGGACTGACAACACACCTCCTTTCTGCATCTGCCCGCGATAGTGTCGGTGCCGTGGAACACCAAACGTATTTTATTTGATCCCTGGCCACTCTCGTATCGTCTGTTATTCTGCTGCTGGCTGCCGTGCACAGCCTCCCGTGCGCCTGCGTGTTCCCTCCGCGGCCTTGCCGGCGTGTCGTAATATATATTATTATGTGGCGGACGTCTGCAGCTCTACCAGCTGTGCAATAAAGAGAGAGGAAGAGGAACCGAGGGAGGGAAGACACGCGTGCCTTTTCTGACTTTTAGGGCTAAATGCTATTGTGTACACCGTCTTCAGTATCGAAACACCAGACGAAATGGGGAGTCGAAAAATTAGAAACGAAGCAGCCTTTCAACACTCGAGATGGCCTGGAAGGGTTCTACGGACTCCTACATGTCTTTTGTCACGGACGCTGGCAGTTGTCGCTGTCCGGGGGGATTAATCGTCCGTCTCATCAGGTACACAGGAATATCCCATCGAGATGCACGGCAGTCTATTTGTTTCCCGTGTCGACGCGTGAGGAAAAAACGGCCACGAATCCCACAAGGGAGTGGAGATGTGGGCAAGGACATTCAGCACTGAGAAGGGCGTTTGTTGTGGGCGGTACGTGACTCCCCGTCCGCAAGCAGTATCAAATATATAGCTGTCTTGGTTCGCCCTCACAGAAAGCAGACTACTGAGGACAACAAACAACAAGCCGCAGTGTAGGCCATTGTCAGGGCTCAAGGACACAGCCTCGCATGCCAGCTACGCGTGAACTGTTTTGACGAACTACTCTTGACTTGCGCATGCTGGGTATCACTGTGATATGCACTGACAATACCGCGGATTGCACAACATACACATGCATCCTGCACACCGCATTGCGTCCCATGGTGTACGCCATGCAGGCGGCCCATGTGGTCATCCCATTTGATGCTGTGTCTTTCGTGGACGCCAGCTTCGCCCCCTCGTGTGTCGGTGTCGGTCTCCGTTAATGCCGCCCGTCGGTATTCACCAGTCCAGAACAACGAGAGCAGCGGCTCTTGTTTTTCTAGTCCAGAAGCCGGCCCAGTCCGACGCCGTCGTACAGCGGCAGCAGCCACGTATCAATGCGCTTGTCCTCGGCCAGCGCCGTGTTGAACTCGCGCAGGCTCTCGAGGTCCTTGCTGCTGCGGTAGCCGCCGTCGTCAGCGACGAGCGCGGCCTCGCGGGCGACTTCGGGGTTGTCGTCGCTCTCGTCCACGACAAGGGCGCGGCGGAGGACGTTGTCGGCGACAATGAGGCCGCCCTGGCGGAGCAGGCGGCGCTCCGCGCCGGGCAGCGACTTTCTGAGGATGGTCTGGAGGTAGGCCGGATAGCCCGATTTCTGGGCATCGATAAAGATGAGGTCGTAGGGCTCGTCGGGGTCGAGCGCCGCCAGCGTCTCGATGGCGTCGCCGACAATGACCTCGGCGTTGGTCACGCCAACCTGGGCAAACCCCCTGCGGGCGGCCTCGGCGTACTCAGGCAGGAACTCGAGGCCGGTAACCTTGCCGCTGGGGCCGACAGCATGGGACCTGAGAAAAACGGCGAGGTCAGTTGGAGAGCCGCGCTCGCGCTCTGGCATCGCAGGCTTTTCACTCACCACACCATGGACGAGAAGCCGCGGAACACGCCAATCTCGAGGACTGTCTCTTGTCAGTTGGCCAGTCGACACCGCGCCCACAGCGGCTCTGCAGACTCACCACGACGGGCGCCAGCAAGCTGGGCCAAGAAGCTGAGAGCCTGGGCTTGGTAGGTCGAGATGGTGAGGTTGGCCTTTTCGAGCTCGAGGATCTGGGCGTGGTACTTGAGCAGCGGCTCGGGCAGCGTGCTGGACTTGGCCGCGGCGTACTCGATGACGCGGCCGGCCACCTTGACGTTGGGAAACAGCGAAGGGACGTTGGCTTTCATGGTCGAGGCGAGGCGGCTTCGTCCTCCTTGCTTGTGCTGGATGTGGATCTTGGGATGCGGAGACGGATGGATGTACTTGGGCGTCTTCAGCGACGGCGCTGTGGCTGGACGCTGCGCGCGAATCGTTTCTTTTATACCTGTGCAAAGCCGTCTGCCGGGAGCGAGCTCGGCCGTGCAATGTTACGCGGAGGTGGAGGGGAAAAGGCGCGGCTGATATATGTAGAAAGGCGACTGGTGACCGGAACAGCGCCTGCAGGAAAACAAGAGAATGGGCGAATTCGGGACGACGACAAGAACCAGCCTAAGCGCAACAGCGAGCTGCTCGTCCGCGGCATGATGTGCTTGCTGCCCCACGGGGCGCATCCTCCTGCTAGCTGTGGCATGTCGTTCTGTCGTCATCGGCCGCCGTGGCCCGCCCGTTTCGGCCAACGAGGTGGCACTAGCTGTCGCTAATCCGACCAATGCATGTGGCAGCCGTAGGAGAGGCCAAAAGCAGCACGCGGTCCGGCATATATCCGCCTGTCGCCCGGCTTCGAAGACTGTCAGTGTCGCACCGTATGTGAAGCTGTGGAAGAGGCAAGATACAACAAAAACCCGTGCTATGCAGGTAGTGCCGGGGCCTGTGCCTGGGACAGTTGACCATTGAGCCTGGCGTCGACGCTTGGAACGATGCTGTAGCTTTGCTCGCTTGAAGCCTGCTGGGTTGCAAGGAAAACAGTATTTTGTAATAGAGAAAAGCAGATGGAAAACATAAAGGCTCAAGTCAAAGCATATCATCAACACAGATACTTGCCCACGCTCGCGGCTGCCTGGACGCCTCCCGCGCCGACCTGCACAGAGTGCTCGTATCATCTCGTCTTGATTTTGCGTGGTTGCAGCTGCGGTAGCTTCTCGGATGCCCGAGGCCGGCGCCACGAAGACCGCATGGTCATTCACGCAGCGCTTCTTCCCTGCTGGCCCAACCCGCCCCCATCTGCCTCCGGCCATGTGCTCATCGCCGACGGCCTAGCTCGAGTCCTCGTCCGACGTGGCCTCAATGTTGGCTTTTTTGGGCGCCTTGGCCTTCTTCTCCTTTGTGCTTGCTGCTGCCTTGGACAAGCTCTCGCTGGCAGCGGCGCCGCCGTCCTCTGCATCGCTGACTGTGACGCCGTCGTCGCGCAGTGCCGCGTTGATGTCGGGGATGGCGCGGACCAGTGCCTTGTATTGGTCCAGGGAGAGCGAGATGCCCTTCTTGCCCGGCCGCATCTGTCCGCCGCTCTCGTAGTACTCGCGAATGTTAATCAGCGTCGTACTGCGGAAATGCGCAATGCCAATGCGCCGCATCCTGGACAGCTATGATGCCAATGGAGTCAGCACGGGTTCTGTCCCTGCCAGCGAGCCCCGTCCCCGACAGTGTCTCACCTCCCAATAGGTGTTGCCTTCTTGGTCTTGTTCCCTGACCGGCGCGCCTGGGCTGCCTTTTTTCTTGGAGGATGCCACGTCGCCGCCGCTCGTCTTCTTGGCCAGCTTGCCCGCGCCGCCATCCGTCTCGGAGTGCGACCGCTTCTCGCCCATGTTGTCGGCTCAAAGTTGTCGAGAGGGGGGAATATGTCGGGGTGGCTCAGAATGATGTCGAAAACGTACGGGAGGCCGCGCAAAGAAACGGAAGGAGGCGATGTGAGCACGGTTTCGTCCAGGCCGTATTATTACGAGCCAAAGGCGTTGGAAAGGAAGGAGCGACGGACGTGTCTGTCAACCGTCACGGAAAGCAGGAAGGCACAACTGGAACAACCGAGACTGCGTCCGTCGACAGCGATGCGGTAATGACGGGCGATTCGGCAATGGCAGATGCAGGTGCTCCCTGTCGATGGCTGCATCCAATGCTTTTATCGCGTCGAGCGCATACGCGACGGCGACCGTAAAGTGGTTCCTCGTTGTGGCGCGCGTGCCCTATTAAAGGCTACAAGTACAAATAGCGAATAGCGGGGTTTCAGAGCTACTGTCAGGCTAGGCCTAGCGCCCTCGTGAGCACAACGTCGCATATCACCTTCCTCTCTGGTTCTACTAAGGAAGCTGACGGAGGAAGGCACCAACGGACGAGCTCGTTCCTGCCACGGTCGCCACGGTTGCCACTGCTGCGAGCATCCCTCCGCATCCGTGAAAAAGGCGTCAAACCGCCCAACTTACAACTTCGCCCAGGCCTCGAACCAACACGCCGCACGGCCTCCCACAACCGCCACCATCCTGATACCAGCACCATGAAGGCCGTCATCGCCGTGCCCGCCACGCTGGCGCTCGTCTACCGCGCTTACAGCAAGAAGAGCCTTACGCCGGCCGGCATCGCGGTGGCCACGCTGACTGCCATTGCCCACGCCGTGCATCCGTGGAACCTGCCCTTTGTGCTGCTTGCCGTCTTCTTCCTCGCTGGCTCGCGCGTGACCCACGTCAAGGAGAATGTCAAGGCAAAGCTGACCTTGCCGGCGCAGGGCCCCTCGTCTGGAGGTGGCGAGGGCCCGCGGACGCATGTTCAAGGTGTGTGCTTCTTCTCTTTCTCTTTTTTTTATATTTTATTTCTTCATGCCAATGCACTAACCAACACGCCCAGTGCTCGCCAACTCGCTCGTCGCCTCGGTCCTCACCCTCCTCCACGCCTACCAGCTGCACCAGCGCAAGGCTGCCCTTGTTGCCGTCCAGTCCGGAGACGCTGCTGCGGCTGCCGACCTCGAGAACCTCGGCAGCCTCTGCTACGCCTGGCGCGGCGATCTGCTCGTCGTCGGCATCATTGCCAACTACGCGGCCGTGGCGGCCGACACCTTTTCTAGCGAGCTCGGCATCCTCTCGTCCTCGGCGCCGCGGCTCATCACGTCGCTGACCCTGCGCAAGGTCCCGCGCGGCACAAACGGCGGCGTGACCCTGGGTGGCCTCGCTGCGGGCCTGCTGGGCTCCGTCGTCGTCGTCACGGCCGCCATGCTCTTTTTGCCGCTGTGCACGGCCGACACCGCGCGCGAACCGCTTCGGTTTGGCACTGCTGCGGCCGCCGCCACCGCCACGTGGTCTGGCGCCGACCGCCGCGCGTTCATGTCGTTTCTGGTGCTCTGGGGCGTGCTCGGCAGCTTGCTGGACTCGGTCCTGGGCGGCCTCTTCCAGCGGTCTGTGCGTGACTTGCGTAGCGGGAAGATCGTCGAGGGTGAGGGCGGCTTGCGCGTGCTGGTTGTCGAGCCGCCGGGTCAGCACATGCACCGCCAAGACGACAACGAGGTGCCCCACGCGCAGCGCTTCGATCTCAACACCAAGCACCGCCGGCCAAGCTTTGGCGACAGCAGGCCGAGCCGCGTCGTCGAGAACGGCTGGGACCTGCTGGACAACAACGACGTCAACTTCATCATGGCGGTCACCATGAGCGTGGGTGCCATGGCTGTGGCCGGTTGGTACTGGGACGTGGACCTGTCGAGCATATTCCGGCCGTGAACGTCTTTGCAAGTAACAAAACCGACCGCAGGTCTGGCTATATCATACATGCTTGATTTGGCTTAATAGACACGCTCTACGCATAACAGTACGTCTTTACGACTGGGCTTGGGAAGACCTGGATACTATTTCTGCTTTTCTTTTTATTCTCATGTACCAAAATAGCAGTTCGTTTTAGATTTTTATCTGGAATTTCTGTGTTGTGCAATGCTCATGGTACTGTAGAGGTCCTCTATGGAAACAAAAAGAAAAAAACAAAAGGAACCCACTGCGTTTTATCCCCACGTCTCGTTATATACTGGCAAGAAAAGAAAAGGGCATACATCAGGAGAGAAGAGAGGCACACGAAGAAAGATACCCGGAGAAAGGGGGGAAAGGAATCAAGCCAACTCTCAGCAACACCAGAAAAGAAGACGCGGCAGCAAAGGCTTAAAAAGAGACGAAAAGAAGCGGGAAGAGAGATGTGGCCAATGTATTCTCAATGCGACGATGTGGAAGAGCATAGCCGGGGAAAATATGGCAACGGATTACATACGTCGACGACACGGGATATGGCAACGGCCTACTTCTGGAAGAACCAGCTCGATCTCTTATTCTCGCTGGCCTGCAGGTTGGCGACAGTCGGGTTGCCCGCGGGCGCGCTGTCACCGCCGCCGCCGCCCCGGAGAGGCTTGGCAATGCGGCTGCCCGAGAAGCTGAAGCCACCGCCGGCATTCGTCGGCGACGCGAGGCCGCGTGTGCTGCCGGCCTTGGCGGCTTCGAGGCGCTCCTTGACAGCGGCCAGCTGGACCTCGAATCTGAAGAAACAGTTATTAGCATGAAAAACAAAACAAAAGAAACGGCGTGCATGTGGGGAGCGTACTTGTGGTTGGCCTGGGCCATCTTCTCCTGGCTGTCTTGCAGCAGGCTCTCGAGGCTCTGGATGCGCTCGTTGCGGGCAATCAGCTTGCGCTCGGCAATGGCGACCTCCTTCTTGAGCGACGAGTTCTGTTCCACGAGCTGGCGCTGCACGTGCGTGAGCTGCTCCAGATTGCGCTCCAGGAAAGCCATCTTCTTTTGCTGTGCGCGGTTGTTGCTTGACCGCAGCACGTTGTTGTACTGCTCGCGGGTCTCGTCGAGCGAGATCTCGAGCTCCACCACGCGCTCGCACCGGTTCTGCAGGTCGCGCATGAGGCTCTTCTTCATCGTGTCAAACTCGGCCATTTGCTGCGCCACCGTCTTGCCGTTGGCCATTGTCGCTGCTGCCGCCACAGGCGTGCCGTTGGCGGCACCGCCTGCTTTGAGCTGGCGCTGCAGGTCCTCGATCAGCGCCCGCATGCGCTCGTTCTCGCTGGCCTTGCGGTTCGCTTCCACCCGGAGATCTTCCAGCAGCGTCTGCTGGGCCTCCTGGCGCTCGGAGAGCGATGCTTCCAGCCGCGCCCGCAGCTCCTCGGCGTCCTCGGGTCCCAAGTTGCGTGCGATGAGGTCGTCGTACTCCTGCTGAAGCGCTGCCAGGCGGGACTCGAGCTCGGCGCGTCGCCGTGACTCGGACTCGCTGGACTGTGCGCTGTATGCGGACAGCTCGGCCTGGCGGACCACGCCCTGTGTCTGCACCAGCTTGGCCCGCAGCGCCTTGATGTCGTCGGGCGGCACGGGGTCACCCGCGTTGCTGAGCTCGTGCAGCGCGTCAACGCTGGCAATGGCCTCGGCGATTGTCTTTTCTTGGTCGCTAAACACATCGGCGCCCAGATCGAAACCGGCCATCATCTTGGCCATCTTTTCCGCCTTCTTCCTCTCCTTCTCGTCCAGCACTGCGGTGGTCTCCTTGGAGCTCATCTTGACGTCCAGCAGTTGCTGCTTCAGCTCGTCCAGCTCTGTCGTCAGCTCCGAGTTGGCCTCCTTCAGGCCGTCTATGGTAATCTGCGCGTCCTTGCCCTCGAATGTGAGGCGCTCCAGCTGCATCTTGAACTCATTGACGTCGCTTATCAGCCGCTCGTTGTCCTTGCCCAGTTTGCTGTCATGCTCCTTGACGACCCGCAGCTCCTCCCTGGCCTCGGCCAGCTGCTTCTCTGACATTGCTGCCTGGTTCTCCTTGTCGGCAATCTGGTCTTGCAGCTCGTTTTCGCGTCGCAAAAACTCTTCCCGCTCGTCCTTGTCCATGGGCAGGGACGGTGTGCCGGCGCGCTCTGTGATTGCCGGCGTCTCTGACCGGCTTTCGGAAACAAGGCGCGATGGTGTCGAAGGCCGCGGCGTGGTGGCCGCTGAGCTGCGAGCAGCAGCAACGCCAGCTGCCGCGGACGATGCAGCGCTGCTGCCGTCTCGTAACAAGAGCTGGACCCACTTGTCCCGGGGCACGGTCTCGCCGGCACGCCACAGCTGAATCTCGCCTTCGAGGCTTCCCATGTAGGATTCAAAGGTGGTGATCTGGGTCTTGGCCTTGCCGAGCAGCAGCTTGAGTTCTGCTGGGCTGAGCTCGGCGTTGACTTTGGCCTTGTTCTTGATCGATTTTGCGCGCATGCCGAAGCGCAGCGTGCTGAGCGTTTCGGCATCGTTGTACGAGCTGGGGGAGCAGTTGATAATGAGCGTGGTGCGGCTGTTGCCACCGAGCGACTCTTGCAGGATACGGGTGAGCTTCGAGTCGCGGTAGGGAATGTGCGAGGATTTGCCGTCGGTCAGCGAGTTGATGACCATGCCGAGGGCACTCAAGCTCTTGTTGATCTTCTTGGCCTCCTCGAGCGTCTGGCCGCTGGCGCCCGTCTTGCCAACCTTTTCCGAGCCGGCCAAGTCGACGAGGAACAGCTGGCCGCTCTTGGCCGAGCCGGTCTCGACGTTCTTCTGGGTGATGGTGACGACGAAGATGGAGTGTGAGCGCGACGACTCCTGGTTCATGTTGGTCGCGGCCACGGCGCGGGCGTTGCCGCCACGGCGCATGACCTCGTAGACCTCCTGTACACTGGACACGTAGATCTCGAGGAGGCCTTTGACGTAAACGCCGCGGTTCTTCTCTTCGTGCACCGGGAGGTTGTCGTTTTGCGGGGCCATCAAGTCGCGGATGCGCTCCATGTAGATCTCCATGTAGCTGACGCGTACAGTGTACTCAATGGTGGCGGGGCTGGCGAGGATGCTGGCAAAGATCTGCTCGACAATGCGCGGGATGACACCACGGCCCTCGCTGTCGTCGATGCTGGTGCCCATCATGGTGTAGGACTTGCCGGCGCCGGTCTGGCCATAAGCGAACACGGTGCCATTGTAGCCGTTGAGAATATCGTCGACGGTGGACTTGATGGAGTAGTCAAAAATGTCGGATTGCTTGCTGTTCATGTCAAACACGCGGTCGAACGTGAAGGAGCCCTGCGCTTCCCGTGACTGGAGGCCATGGAGCAGTTAGTCGCGGCGGCGCAGTCGTGTCAGTCCTCCCTCGTTCTGTACATACGTCAATGGTGAGTGTGTCGTCGCCGTCGAAGCGCACGATCGGCTGGCCGCCCGATTCGAGCTCGACCCTGTTCTGGGGCCGGAACCTGGCCACAACCTTGATGCTGTTGGCAGACGACATCTTGTCGGCGACGAGCGTCGTCGTCGAATCGCCGGGTTAGAGGAGGATATCGTGGCTCTGGGATCCTCTCGCGGAGGGAGCGGTCATCCACTGTCGGGGCTGTCGCCGGGACTCGGCCGCAGGCGGAGACGGGGAAGTGAGACGGGCAAATGTCGCGATGTGCAAAAGACCAGGATCGAGGAGGGGGACGACAAGAGCTCCCTTTTGGGCGTATGCACGTGAACAGCCCCGAAAAAAGACGCAGGCTGGCGTCTGCGAGTAGGAAGCTGAGGCACGAGAGTCGCGGTCGAACACGGGGCTGATCCTGTTCTGAAACGCAGCGGGCGAGGAGAACGAGACCAGGGGAAAAGAGGGAAAATGACGAAACAAGGCCGGATCGACGACGAGCGGTGTCGTCGTTGCTGGCGCAGAGTGTGGAGAGAGCAGATGAAGTAACAGACGAGTCTAGCCCTCTCGACGCGACAGCAAATAAAGAGTGACTGGCATAGAGTGGCGGAGGGGATGCTTGGCCGAGCGAAAAGGGGAAAAAAGTCGCGATTGCGGGATGAAGATAGTAAAATTGGGGGAGGGGAACCAGTTGGGCGGTGTTGACGCCCCAGGCGGTCGCGTTGGGCGGCCAGGCGGTGAGCTATGCGTACTTGTAATGTGGTTTATTTACTTTCTAGCGTATTTCTGCCGGGTTCCTATTACGGCGTCCGAAAACAAACAACGCTAATTGCACGCTAGGAGTTAGGGGCCGACGCAACTGAGTAAATATGTACTGCTATTAACGCGTCTCGTTTTACGTACGGTACGAGTACGTGTACGAGTACTCCCTACATACTGTAGTGTAGCTCTGATATCGTGGGCTTCCTATTTTGCCGGTAGCTTCGGGGCCGAGGCCTCGGGCTGGACTCGCAGCTGGTCCGTATTAATACACTGCAGAACATAAGCCGAGTACGGCACAATTGTTTCTAGAGATTGGCATGCACGCTTTGGAGTATACCCTGTTAATTGCACATCTTTGAACCATCTCAAAATGAAGCGAGAATAGATATACGAATGCTATGTACGCTGAACAGCATTGGCCCCGGCATGACCTCCGACCCATGTGGTATCTGCGGTGAACGTCACAGGCGAGGCCATGCACATGCCCCAAAACGGCCCCAAAACGCCCAAAACGCCCAATCAGCTGCCGACGGGCTGCGTCGAGTATCCTGGCTCCCGATACGCGTCCGCTCCTGACCGGGCCCGTAGATTGTCGACAGATCATGGACGGCCAAGGGCACCGGTCCGTGGCGGCCATATTGTGGCAGATAAAGTCGAAAGGAGCGCGAAAGAAAGAAGACGGCAAAACAACATAAACCAAGCAAACGGCTAAAACAATGCTGAGAAAAAGACTTGTGCGCCCGTCTTGGCAGTATGCGCGCTGTGGTATCGTGTCAATGAATGTGTGCGTTGCACGTGCGGGCGGTGCTCTTGGTGCCCGGGCCGGTTCAGTCGTCCCAGCTCTTCTCCACCGTCTCGCGGACCCTCTTTGTGTACTCCTTGCGGCTGTCTTTGTACAGGTTCGAGGCCTCGACGTTGGCTGGCGAGCTCGTGTTGGGGTCGTTTAAAAGACTGGAGGCAAAGTCAGCACGGCGGCCTTTCTCCGTTTTGACTGCACGGCCATTCTTTCTCTCCCGGGCCCTACCTCTGGATGCTCGTCAAGACAGCGGCGACGTCGTATGTCGGGCTCCACCGGTTCTGCAGAATGTCGAGACACAGCTCGCCCGTCCCGTACACGTTGGGGTGGAACATGGTGCTGAGGAACTTGACCGACGGCGGCTTGTTGGGGTATTGCTCGTCAAAGGTCATGACAAGGCGAAAGGTGCCGTCTTCAAAAGGCGTGTCCGCGGGGCCAATGATGACGGCATTCCTGTGGCGCTGGTCAGCCTTGGGCCTCTGGGCGTCGTGGAGCACAAGACTTACCAAGTCATGACATTATCGGGGATGGGGGACGCAGAGACACCAGCCGGAGGGTCTGTCTGCATGCGCTGCGGCCAGCTGGTTAGCAGAGTGCGATTTCGTATGCAAGCCGGGCGCCGGACGCGGAGCCGTGCCCGCCGTGACGTACCTTGAAATCGCGCATGAGGCGGCGTCTGGCAGCGGTAGACATGGCGGCGGGAGAGGCGGACAATTATGGAGGCCGTGTATTGCGGGTGGTCGAGTGTCCCTCGGAGTGTTGGGCTAAACGATGCGATTGAGAGGACGATTCTGTGGACGAGGAGGGTGTATTGCTTCAGATTCCGCAGGACCGGAGGGAATGGAATCACAAGAGTTGGGGGGCTTTGCGCTTGGGTCAAGAAGCGAGGAAGAAGGCGTGCTTTCCGTGGACGGCTGGGACGACGATGACTTGGATCACCGGTGGCAAAGGGATTGGGGCAGCTGGGCCTATTTGCAATCAGAGCTGCGTCTTGCCGCCAACACACGTGACAGCGCTCCGAATAGCGGCAGCGGGGTGCAACAGTAGTGTCACGTGGGGGTTGTTAATCGGAGCCCCACCCTATTAATAATAGCCGAGAATACATGAACACCTTCATCGCCGGACTGCATGCCACGTGCTGGGGCCTGGCTTGCTCAGCGTTGAAAGGCACTGAAGACGCTGGACGCTGGGAGGTCGAGAGAAAGAAATGATGTCAGCTTTGTCGCATTCAAATGGCTGCAGCATTGGTCATCGTTTGCAGGTGAAGGACCTGGCGAATGTACCGAGTTTAGAGCCCGTCTGGGGGTTTTAACTGCAAGCTCGGCTAGTAACGGGGCAAGCATGTGCCGCGGCCAGACTTGTGGCAGTCCCGACAACTCGCCTCGCCCACATTCCCGAGTACGCGAAGACGGCGTCTTGTCTTGCCCCAGAAAACCCAAATAAGTAGACTGCGGGCACCCCGTATTTTCCTCGAGTCGATGCACCGTGATTTCGACTCGTCTTGCTCTTGTTTCGAACGGTGGTTGCCGCTCTCTTCCATAGCCTCTCGTCCTCCGCCTCGGCCTCCGCTTCCGCCTCCACATCCACCTCCGCTTCCCCACACACATCACGATGACGTTGCAGAGAGTCCGCCCGGCGGTTGCCCGCAGCGTGCGGGCCGTGGCCACCGCTCGCTCGTTTTCTGTCCAGCCGGCCCTGCGCCGTGATGTGCGGGAGGCTTACATTCTGAGCGCATCGCGGACACCAACAGCAAAGGTGGGTGGGCAGACGGGAAGCTTTTTTTTTTTTTTTTTTTTGCTGACACTGGGCCATCTAGTTCAACGGCGCGTTTGTGAGCGTGCCGGCACCGAAGCTGGGTGCCGCGGCCATCAAGTCGGCGGTCGAAAAGTCGGGCATCCCGGTCTCCAAGATCACCAATGTCTACTTTGGCAACGTGCTGCAGGGCAATGTCGGCCAGTCGCCGGCGCGGCAGGCAGCCATCTTTGCCGGCCTGCCGACGGCCACCGAGGCCACGACGGTGAACAAGGTGTGCGCGTCGGGTCTCAAGGCGGTGGCGCTCGCGGCGCAGGACATTGAGCTGGGCCTCAGCGAGGTCCAGGTGGCCGGCGGCATGGAGAGCATGTCGCGCGCGCCGTACTACATTCCGCGCGCGAGCGGCCTGCCGGCGTTTGGCAACGTCACGCTCGAAGACAGCCTGATCAAGGACGGCCTGACCGACGCCTTTGACCAGCACCACATGGGCATCTGTGCCGAGACGACGGCCAAGAACTACGGCATCACGCGCGAGGACCAGGACGCGTACGCCATCCAGTCGTACGAGCGCGCGCAGGCAGCCTGGGCCGCCAAGGCGTTTGCCGACGAGATTGTGCCCGTCACCGTGCCGGACAAGCGCAAGAAGAAGGATGTCGTCGTCGACACCGACGAGGGCTTCCTCGACGTCAACGTGGCCAAGGTGCCTACGCTCAAGCCCGCCTTTCTGCGCGACGGCACCGGCACCGTCACCGCTGCCAACGCCTCGAGCCTCAACGACGGGGCCTCGGCCCTGGTCCTCGGCAGCGCCGCCGTCGCCCGCGAGTACGCCAGCGGCGGCAAGTCCCGCGTGCTCGCCAAGGTCTGCAGCTACGCCGATGCGGCCGTCGACCCCATCGACTTCCCCATTGCGCCCTCCAAGGCCGTGCCCGTTGCGCTCAAGCGCGCCGGCATCACCAAGGACCAGGTTTCTGTCTGGGAGTTCAACGAGGCCTTTGCGGCCGTCATCAAAGCCAACGAGGCGATCCTGGGCCTCGAAAACGCCAACGTCAACCCCCTCGGCGGCGCCATCTCTCTGGGCCATGCCCTTGGCAGCTCCGGCGCACGCATCCTTGTCACGCTGCTGCACCAGCTCAAGCCCGGCGAGTACGGCGTGGCGGCCATCTGCAACGGCGGCGGCGCGGCAACGGCCATGGTCGTCCAGCGTGTCGAGTCCGTGTAAGGAGGCGCCAAGAGAGGATACCCAAAGTGCGCGGCGGACGGTATGTCGAGGAACGACGAAGACGATACGACCACAATGGGCAATAGAATAAAAAGAACATTCATAGACAAGTGAATGAAGACATGAATCCAGTCTCGAACGTCTCTGAAAATAGGCGGAAGCCGTTCGTGCCAAAAAAAAAAAAAAAAAAAAAAAAAAAAAAAAAAAAAAGAGCCAGAAAAGAACCGGGGCTTACGTAGATATCCAACAAAGGTGGGTGTGTGCGGG
>JADHKR010000057.1:85089-154807 GCA_019925305.1 Sporothrix cf. nigrograna | reverse complement strand
TTTTCTTTTTTCTTTTTTCTTTTTTCTTTTTTCTTTTTTCTTTTTTCTTTTTTCTTTTTTCTTTTTTCTTTTTTCTTTTTTCTTTTTTCTTTTTTCTTTTTTCTTTTTTTTGTTTATCTTTTATTCTCGTCTCGTTCTTCTCGTCTTTCTTTTCGTTTTTTCTTTCTTTCTCTTTTCTCGTCCTTCTTTTTATTTTCTCTTTTATCTCTCTTTTCCCGTCTTTCCCTTTTTTTTTCTCTCGTCTCTTTTCTCGTCTCTTTTCGTACGTTAAAATGCCTCTTTTATTTCACACCTGGGTGAGTGTATATAGTGTCAACTATTATCTTTCTTTTTACAGCCCGGTCCTTATAGTCAACCGTAGTTGTTTGGTTTATTGTTTAGAGTGAAATACCACTTAAAGAAAGGCCTCAACGCGGCAGAGAGCATTTTCCACGTACATAGTACTCGTAACATTATGTGTGGTTACAGTGGTATAAACTCGGTGCAGTTAACAAGTGCTGGTAAGTGATACGGTAAACTCATCGAAGACAAAGAGAACATCAGTTACGTTGTTGACTTAATCAGTTTGTTTGATTTGATTTGATTTGATTTTTTGATTTAATTGTAGCGTGCAAATGCAAGCAGAACAGCCCAACCGCACAATCACAGAAAATGTACATATAGGCTTTTATGCTTTTGTCTAGTTGTGCAGTCCCAACAGGAAAAAGAGATGCAGGAACTCCGCTGTGAAGATGTAGATACAGAAAGCACCGGAAAAGAACGACCAACCGGGACCAAGAAACAAGGCAAAAGAAAAAAAAAAAAAGAAAAAAACACAAAGAAACACAAAGAAACAAAACAACAACAAAAACAACAACAACAAAAACAACCAAAAAAAAAACAAAAAAAAAAAAAAAAAACTAAGGGAATAAAAATCAAAGAAAGGACAGCAGAAAGACAACAGAAGGACAGCAGGGGTATCAGATAGGAGGAGGCTCGCGCCAGACAAGAATAAAGGCGAGGAAAAGCGGAAAGAAACGCCTAGGCTGTGGCTGGCGCCGGTTCGGCCGCCTCAGCTGGCGCCTCGGCCGCCCCGGTGACCACCCCGGCCGCCGCCCCGGCTGCCACCGCTGCCGCCTCGGCAGCCACCGCTGCCGCCTTGTGCTGCCGCGCCGCCTTGGCCTCGCTGACGGCAGCGGCGCGCGCGGCCGCGAGCGCGCGCTCGGCGGCGAGCGCGGCGTGGCGGCGGGCCTCGACGTCCTCGCGGCGGACGAGCTTGCGAAGCGCCTCCGAGGCCTGCACGAGGCCGTCGATGCTGATGGCGTGGTTGGTCATCTGGTGGTTGATGTAGGTGTAGACCTCGGCGGGCGTGGCGCAGCGCAGCAGCGGGGCCTCGTTGAGCTTGAGCAGGGCGAGGGCGACCTGGAAGAGAAAGACGCTGCCGTCGTTGAGGCAAAAGACAACGTCCCAGACGCGGAACAGCACCTCGGCGCTGAGGCAGTCGGTAAAGACGGACAGGAACCACTGAAAGGTCATGGTCTCGAGGTCGATGGCCAGGGCGTCAAAGTGCGCCGACAGGCGCGGCAGCACGTCGGCGACGTACTGGCGCAGCACCTGCTGGTCGGCGCGGCTGCCGGCCAGCGAGTGGTCGTAGTAGCCGGGCGGCAGGATGGTCTCGATGATGCTGGCCAGCAGCCAGAAGGCGTCCTCGGCCGACGGCGTGACCAGCAGCAGGTTGGCGGCGATCAGGTTCATGCCCTGGCAGTAGCCCACGTCGGGGTTGCGGCGCGCGTACGCCAGCAGCACCTCGTGCAGCTTGGCCGTGCCGGGGCCCTCGCGGAAGAAGATGTTGTCCGTCAGCGTGCGGTGGATGTCGGCCTGGATCTGCGCCACGACGTCGGCGCGGTCCTCGTGCGCGTGCGCGGCGCCGCCGCCGTGCTCCTCCGGCAGCCCGCGCCCGGCCACGAGGTCGTCGTACATGCCCGGCACGCGCAGGCTCGCGGCCCCCGTGCACTCGGCCCACACCTTGGCGCGCAGCACGACGGGGATGCCGCCCAGCACGAGCGCGCGGAACTCGTTCCACTTGGCGCGGCCCAGCTTGCCCTTGTTGCCGAGCCCGGCGACGCCGATGAGCTCGCCGTCGGCCAGGCGCGTCTCGGGCATGATTGCGGGCAGCGAGAGCCGGCTGCTGCTGCCGTGGTAGGCGCCGCCGCCGCCGCCGCCGGCCTCGCCCGCCGCCGCCGTGGCCGCGGCCAGGGCCATCAGCTCGCCCTCGCGGCGGCGCTCGGCGCGCACCTTGCGCAGAAACTCGTTCCAGCGCACGGTGCGCTCCTTTTGCAGGTTGTCGTGCAGCTCGCTGAGCTGCTGCAGCAGCAGCCGCACCGGCTCGGCGTCTTCCTTGGCGGGCGGGCGCGCCGCCGCCGCAGCCGCCGCCGCCTGCGTGGTTTTCCGTGCCGCCGCCGTGACGTCGGCCGCGGCCTCCGTCGTGCCCGACGCGATCGAGTCCGAGTCCCGCCCCGCAGGCCCTGTCCGGCCCGTGGCGTTGGCCGCCGCCGTCGTGGCGCCGGTGGTGGCGGCGGCCGTGGCGCCCGTCGACGGCGGCACGAACCCGCGGCCGTCAGACGTGAGGAAGCCGGGCGACTTGGGGCCGTCGACGCCCAGCCCCACGCCCACGCTGCCGCCCACGCTGACGTTGGTCGCCGAGCTGCCGTCGCCGTCGCCGCCGTCGCCGCTGACGCTGCGCAGGCTGTTGCTGCCGCTGCCGCTGCCGGCGACGCTCTCAACCACCTCGATGCGCGTGTCGCTCATCGCCGGCGTGTGCGACAGCAGCTCCGTCGGGAACGTGGCGATCTTGAGGTAGTCCTGCCAGCGCCGGGGCGCGCCGCCGCCGCCCGGCGCCGGCCCGGCCGCGGCGGCGTCGAGCGACGCCGACGGGCTCGGCGGCCGGTTCGTGCTGTCGTTGTCGTTGTCGTTGTCGACCGTCTCCACGGCGTCGACCGTCTCGGCGCTGTCGTCCGGCGGCGCCGCCAGGCTGCTGCGGCCGCTGCCGGCGTCCAGCATCTCGGCGTGGCGGCTGCCGCGCTTCGCGTGGCGCGCGACCTGCGCGGCCTCCCGCTGGCGCTTCTTGCGGCGCTGGTCGTAGATGAAGCCGAAGCGGTCAATCAGGTGGCCCGACCGGTTGTAGCGGCTGTACATGTGCGTCAGCGTCGGCGGCTGCACGTCCAGTGGCAGGATCGTGTCCATTTCCACGGGAAAGTAGGCTGTGCGCCGCGCTGCGCCGTCGTTGGCCGGGCTGTTGTCTATCATCTCGCCCCAGCGCTCGGGGCCGCCGCCGCCGGCGTGGTCGTGGCCGTTGAGGTGGCCGTTGAGGTGGCCGTTGAGGTGGCTGCTGCTGCCGCCGGGCCCGCGGCCGGGAATCGTCTGCGGCAGCGTGCCGTTGAGCGCCGCGACGGCGCCGGCGCCGCTCAAGAGGGCAGACGACGTCGTCCGGCGCAGGAGGGACCGGGGGCCCATGCCACCGCCGCCGCCGCCCTGCAGCGTGGCCGCGCGGGACGCGCGGCCAATGGTCGTCGCCGGCATGCTCGGCCGCCGGCTGGCGCCCGATGCCATGCGCAAGGAGGCGGCGGCCGAAGCCGACACGGCGCCGGCGTCGTTCGGGCCCGACGCGTCGCCGCCTGTGCCTCCGCCTCCGCCTCCGCCTCCGCCAGCGCCCACCAGGCGCAGGGCCAGGCTGGCCAGGGACGGCTTGCGGCCCGACGGGGCCGCGGCGGCCGAGTGCACGCTCGAGGCGCGGCTGTTGCTGCGGCCGGCCTCGCCGGGCGGCGCGGGCGCGGCCGTGGGCGGCCGGAACAGGTCGTCGGCGATGGCTGGGCGCCGGTCGCCGCCCGGCGTGACGCGCACGGCGGTGTTCTGCGCCGACGCCGCCGCCGACTTGGCGCCGCTGCCGCCGGCCGTCTTCTTGGCCGTGCCGGCGCCCCATAAATAGTCCTTCCAGCCCCGCGTGGTGCCCGCGTCCGAGGAGGCGCCGGCCGGTTTCTTCTGGGCGGCCGCAGACGACGACGACGACGCCGACGCGGCGGCGGCGCGGATGGTGGCGTCGTTGACGTAGTAGTCGCTGCTGCTGCGGCGCAGGCGGTTGTCGTCGGCCAGGGCGTCGCTGACGAGGTCGGACACGCGGCGCGCGTGCGTCTGCGCGGCCTGGGCCAGCTGCTGCTGCACGCGCGCCTCCTGGCCCTGCTCGAGCGTGCGCAGGCGCGTCTCGAGGTCGAGGCTGGACAGGCCGCACTCGTGCACAATCTTGCGCAGGCAGCGCTCGCGGTCGGCCGCGCGCGCGCGCAGCGCCAGCAGCTGCGCGTCGCGGCGCGCCAGGTCCTCGGCCAGCTGCCGCACCAGCGCCACGGCGCCGTGCGTGCCGATGAGCCGCGCAATGTGCGCGTCGTCGGTCAGGTGCAGCGCGCCGGCGCCGGCCAGCGCGTGGCTGCCCGGCAGCGGCGGCGCGTCCTCAAAGAGGGCGCTGCGCGCGGCGGCCGCCGAGGCCGCTGCCGAGGCCGCCGCCGCGGTCACCGACGACGTCGCGGCCGTCGCCGGCGCGGGCCCGGGCGCCGGCAGCAGCGGCGGCGACGGCGCGCACGGCGCCTTGGGCGAGAAGGACGGAAACGACGTCAGCGACTTGCTGTCCTCGGACGTGGCGCTGGCCGAGCTCGACAGCGCCGGCGCCGGCGAGTGGCTCTGCGCGTGGCCCTGCGAGGACGACCGCGTGGCCGCCCGGCTGCTGGCCCGCCGGCTGCCGTTGCGGCGCCGCACCGAGCGGTGGCTGCGGGACGAGGCGGCGGACTGCTGCGAGACGGAGCGCGCGAGCGGCGCGGGGGCGGCTGTGGACACGGAAGTCGACACAGACGCCGACAGCGGCGCGGCCGCCGCGGAAATGGGCGTCGTGGCCGCCGGGTGGGCAGCCGAGGAGGACGAGGAGCCGGTCACCGCGCGCGGCGTCGCGGGCGGCACGGGGGCGTCGTCGCGGTCCATGGCGCACGACCCGGCATCGGGAGGCCGCGGAAGGGGGCAGAGGGAGGCGTCCTCTGGTGGAGTGTTGGCGTCGTGGACGTCGGCGATGGAAGCGATGACGATGGAAGTGGCGAAGCGAGAGGCTGCGGCAAAGCGAGAGGCTGCGGCGATGGGACGCAGGACGCCCGTCTTTTGCTCGTCGCAGCGCGCAGTGTCTGCAGAGGCTCCTGCCGGCGAGGGCGGCAGGCAGGGCGCGGCTGGGGGCGGGAGGGCGCGAGGAATGCAGGGAGGCCGAGAGGTGGTGTTGATGGGAGACGTTCAATTCGCCGTCGAGATGAGCACAGGGCGTTCCAGATACAGCAGGTGCGAGCGCCCACAGCCCCACAGCGCGCCCCACAGGCACCGAATGCGCGAAGCCAATCAGCGGCGCTCTGGTGACCCACAGTGATGGCATCGCTGACCTCGACAGACAGCTCGGCAGACATCTCTTCGTCGTGCTCAGAGCGGGACAACATCAACAGCAGTCGTCCTGCCATTCCTGGTATGATGGCCTTTACCATAGCCAGTTCCTTTCACCGGAAGCTCACGTGCTGTGTCCGGTTGGTGAACACGACGAACTGATACGAAACCAGATGAAGAGACTCTTCGACTCTCCGTAGAGCCAACCGCCGTCTGTACGGCTGAAAGACTAGGGAACCACTGCGTTGTCATTTCTTTTCTTTGTCGATGTGTATGCTTACATTATTTTTCTTTACTCCGTCTGCTTGGTTTTGGAGCAGTTTATATGCGGCTACCCGTTGGTATGCCTTTGTCCGTCAAATGCCTTTGGAGTTGGCTTATCCTTGACGTTGAGATAAAGTAGAGCCAGCCAAATATATATACAGCATCGCTATTGCTGGCTTCCTGTCTCTGCCTCCCTGAAAACAGCCTCCCTCGAAAGAGTCTCACGGACCTCCATCAACGCCTTGCCGAGCCGGTTCTCCCCCCAGCGCGACGTGTCCGCATGCATGCTGGCCTCGCGCGCCGTGAAGCCGATGCCCCAGACGCGGTCCTCCGACGCCGCCTCGGCCAGCACGCGGTGTCCCGTGGACAGCAGCAGCGCGCCGAGGCGGCGGTTCTGGCTGAACTTGGCCGTGTTGCCGAGCACGACGACGGCGCTTTTGATGCGGTCCCACACGGCCGCGTCGAACCCGGCCGTGGCGCGGCCCAGCCGCTTCTGCTCCTTGGCGTCGTCGGTCGCGAGGATGCGCCGCTGCGTCTCGGCGTCGCCAAAGGCGCCCGCCTTGCAGTACATCATAAACTGCTCCGCGCAGTGGAAGTAGATGGGCGCCCAGCCCTCGGGGTCGGCCGCGTCGACCGGGCGCCCAATCACCGCAGACATGGCGGCCTTGCTGACCGTGAACGTGGCCGGGTACCACTGGCAGAACTCGCCAAAGGGCTCGTTGGGCTTGAAGAAGAACAGAGGCCCCGAGGACGCTGCGTCCAGCACGGGCGCCGCATCGCGTGCCCCGCCCACTCGCTTGCCGTGCGCCTTCTTTTTCATTGTCGTGGTTGTCGAGGAGAGATGGCTGTGTCGAGAAGACAATGGCGTGGTCAGAGCAGAGCCAATATCTACAAAGTACGTTTTATAAAAGAGACTCATTTGCCTGCTTACCTGATACGGAGGGCCACTCAACACTCAATGCCACTAAGCAAGCAGTCATGACTGTGGCCTGCGGGCTTTATCATCCGTGAGGATGACTACGACTGTACTTGGCAGAAGCATGTGTAAGGAGCCAATACAGTAGGAAGCCAAGTATTGTTTGTTCTTTTCTTCTTTTTCTTCTTTTTCTTCTTTTTCTTCTTCTTTTTCTTCTTCCTCCTCCTCTTCTTCCTCCTCTTCTTCCTCCTCTTCTTCCTCCTCTTCTTCTTATTCCTCCTCTTCCTCTTCTCGTGCTTCACTCCACGACTAACAGCACTGCGGCTTGGCAGTCTAAACGTACAGCAAACAGTCAGTCACCCGTAATAGTCTCAGACTCACGCATTCAAACACTCGTAGCGTTAAGAGGCGAAATAAAGTCGCTTGCTTATGCGTTGTTGCCCCACTTTAGATCCACTCTTTGCTGGTTGTGTAGGCCTCGTCCTATTCAGCCTCGTCCTATTAGAGGCCTCTACTACTTCTATTGGTTGCTGATCACTTGGTTGTCACAGGTTCTTTTATTATAAGTACCTCCTTCTCTTCTCTCCTTTCTCGTTTTCTTTCCTTTCCCTCTCGCTCTCTTTTCCTCCCTCTTTTCTTCCCTCTTTTCTTCCCTTTTTTCTACAAATTCCTTCATGGCGCATGGAAACGACATTCTCATCGACTTTGCAAGTCTTCAGAGCCAGGGGCTGGCCGCGCCCGACGACAAGCAGGGGTTCGTTCGTGTACACCGTCGACGTCTGAACAGATCCAGCGATGAGGAAAATCGTCATCTGCCGCTTGCTGGACTACACGGCCCGGCCCTTGCTCACGCTTTCGCATCGATCCCGGCCCAACTCATCTCCTACCAGACACTGCTGTACTTGGGGCTGGAGACCGCACGTGCAGACGAGCTCTGGCAGGCGTGGGAGAGCTGGCCCGAGACGGGGCCGCAGCGCGAGACAGCGGTCGACGAGGACAGCACCAGAGACACCGGGCTAGCTGTCACATTCCTCGATTTTATTCTGTGCCGCATCCTCCCGAAAGGAGCACACGACGCAGACGGCCGGGACGACGACACGCTGTGGACGCAGTGTCTCAGAGCTTGCCAAATTGACGCTGGCCTCCAAGAGGCCATTATGGACCCGGCCTTCCGCTGCATCCGGCATCAAGACTCGTGTCTCGCTTGGCTTTCAGACACCATCGACATGCGATACGCAGGGTTGAGAGACATCCAAAAAGCCTCCCGTCAACGTGCTTCCGCATCCCCTGGGGCCCGCTAACGTTGCCAACAGTCACTGTCCGAGGCCCAGCAGGCTGCCGCGGCACTTTGCTGGACCAGAGAGACTGCAGCAAGGGTGGGAAACCAGCCTGGGCATCTGGTCTTGTACAAAGGCATGGAACAGGGCTGCCTGACTGGTTTTTGGCCGGACGACAGCACGGCCGCCGACGGCGAAGACAACCGCAACCGGACGCAAGGGCTGCTTTCTCTGCCCCCTAAGCACTTTGGCGGGCGGCGAGCGCTTTACTGCTTCTCGCCAGATGCGCGTGTTGCCGAGTGCCACGCCGCGTACGCCAAGTGGCGCTCCGTCTGCGAGTCCGTCGTCATTGTGACCGCGAAGATCAAGAACGAAAGACAATGCGCCCGCTACCAAGGCCCCTCTGGAAATACCGCGATGCAATCCTCCTCATGGGCACCGCGGCCAAGGGCGCCACCGTATACGTCGAGGCAAAGTCTGTGACAGACCCTGCGGCTTCTCTCTCGGAGCAGAACTGGAAACAATCGTCACCAGCGACAGAAGAAGGAACGGCGCCTACGCAAGCGCCGTGGGCAACGTGGCTGTTCAAGGCGTCGAGGGAAGCGCCCAAGGAGCAGCACGTTTCGAGCAGAGCGGCGCCTATTACCGCGAGCAAGTCACGCAAGCCTGGAGCGTTGACGGCATGGCCGGCGGAGCAAGCAGCTATGGCTGCTCGTACAGCCTGCCTGTGCCGTCAGGAAGCGTGCCCAACACAGAGCAGTTTCCAGGCGCAGGTGCATACGCCGGCCAGACGACGGGACCCGTTGCGGCCCAGCGTGTCTTTGAGGACATGGCGGCCTGGGAAGAAATGAAAAGTTCAAACGTCCTGCGGGTGCCAGAGGAGAACAGGAGCCCGGCAGTTCAGTATGTTTTCAACGGAAGCGAAGAGGGGACAGAGTTCTTGCGCAAGGCAGAGTTTGCCGCGTATCCGCTGTCGAACGAAGACGCCGCCGCTGTGGTGTCGCTGAACAAGCCGTCCTTCTCCCTCCTGTCTCTTCTTCTTCTTTTGTTACGGCGAGGCGGTTGTCTAGTGTTGTTCGCGCTGCAAACGCGTAGGATCATGTACTGTATTGCAGTTGGTCCGGTAGTGATAATGATAATGCCAAGAATGCTGATCCCAGAAAGAAATAGAAACAAAAAAAGAAAAAAAGAAAAAAAGAAAAAACACTTGCACCATGGCTACCATACCTAGTCGAGCCCCATGAGCGCCTCATCGCCGTAGCCCCAGCCGCCTTGGCCGCCTTGGCCGCCGCCGCCGTGCGGCTTGACGCCCACGCTCGAGCTGAGCACGTCGGCCTCTTCCTCCACCTCGCTGCCGTGCCGCGGCAGCGGCATCGCCGTGGCCGCCACGCCGTTGGCCGAGATCGCCGTGGCCACCGCCGCCGTCGTAATGGCCGGCGCCGCCACGCCGCGCATGCTCGCGTCCGTCACGCGGCGCCGCAGCCCGGGCGGCCGGAAGAGCGTCGACTTGGACGACGTCGACATGATCGAGGCCGTCTCGGCCGCGTCGTCGCCCACGTCGGGCGTGGACTGCGCCGGCGCGTCGCCGTTGCCGTTGCCATTGCCGATGCTGGGGGTGCGGGCCGCCCGTCCCGCGGCCTTGCCGTTGGTCGCGGCCTGGCTGCCGCTGCCGTCCGACCCAGACGTGCCGGCTGTGCTCATTGTCGCGACGGTGCCCGCATGCGACGGCGCCGGCGACGACGACCGCTGCGGCGGCTGCGGCGGCTGCGGAGCCACCAGCGTCGCCGTGCTGGCCGCCACGTCCTCGCCCGCCTGCGACGCCGTCGTGTCGTCCACGTCCACCTCCACCAGCTCCGCGTCGCGGTACCATTTCCGCCGCCGCGTCCACCGCGTCCAGCCGTCCATGCCGCGTCGGCCTCCTTGCCACTAAAACGCGTTAGCAATCCACTTCCATTGCCCAGACAAAAAACAAGCATCTTCACAAACAACGCACCTTGTTGTCGTAGTACACCCACCCCATCCGGCCGCCCTCGCCGTCATAGTCCCACGTGTCGAGGTGCTCGCCGTGCGGGCCCGTCTTCTCGACGCGGACGGCGTCGTCCACCACGCCGTCGACGCGCCAGCGGCTGTCCTCGACCCACCGCCACTGCATCTTGCTGCCGTCTTCGACCTCGGGCAGCTCAAACTCATCCTTGGCCGGCACCGCATTGTTGTGCTCGTCGGTCCACGCCGGCCGCTCGTACGCAAACAGACTCGTCGTCCAACCCAGGCCCACCCACCGCCGCTGGTTCTCGTACAGGATGAACGTGAAGCGCACGCCCGCGTCCTGGCCGGCCCGCGCCCGCCGGATGGCCTTTGTCAGCTCCGACTCGCGCGGCGTCGACAGCCGGCGCCCGGCCTTTGTGCTCGACAGCTTCGACTGCAGCGCCGCCGCCGCTGTCGCCGCCGTCGTCGACGGGTCCGACAGGTCCGACCCGCCCGCCGTCACATACGACGGCGCCTTGGACGGCCGCATCGGCCCTTCAAACTCGAGGCCCGTCACCAGCGCCGCCGCCCGCCGGATGCTGGCGCTGCGCCACAGGATCGTCCGGCTCACGCGCATCACGCGCGAATGCCACGTCAGGATCAGCGTGCCAAACACGAGCGCCACGCGCCGCGTCGTGATGATGCGCATCGGCGGCAGTGTCAGCAGGATCCAGAACGGCGTGCACAGCAGAATCCGCACAAACAGCACCGTCAGCGCCGGCCGCGTCGTCGCGCTGGTCGGCGTGCTCTGCGTCGACAGAAAGTCTGTCATCCCCAGCAGCGGCTCCAGCAGCAGGTTGCACCGCGCCGTGAACTCGCCGAGCGTGTCGACAATCTCGTCGAGCGTCTTTTGGTGCCGCGTGCTGGTGGCGACTTCCGACGTGGTGCGCTGGTGACCGTTGCCGCTGATGCCGCCGGTGCCGCCGCCGGCACCGCCGCCGGCGGCGGCGGCATCCAGACTGCTGCTGCTCGCACCGCGCCCCTTTCCAGACGCCGCGAAGCCGGCGCCAGCGCCGTCGAGACTCTGGTTCTTGGCCCGGGTCCGGAGTTTTGCTGCCACGCCCGCGTCGCGGCCCGTCGTCTTCGCGGCACCAGCGCCGCTGTCGCCGCCGCCGCCGATGCCAAACAAAAAGTACCCGAGGCCGCCGCCGCTGCTGCTGGTGTGGCTCCGGCCGCTCCCGCCGCCACTGCCAGCGCCCGGCCCAGCACCGTCATCGCTGCTCCAGCCGCTCGTCGACAGCGGGCTGTAGCGCCGCCCGTACATGCCGCCAATCAGTGTCAGCACGAGAAAGATGGGGCCTGCCAGCCGCACAATCGTGTCGCCGTACAGCACTGTCAGCCACCAGAAAAGCACCAGGATAAAGCTCTCCCAGGGGTCGCCCGTGGTCCACGTTATCAGGCCGGCGAGCTTGTTGAGAGGCAGCAGGTAGGGATGGCTGTACGCCAGCGCGCGTGTGATTTGCGGAGGCGTTGCCAGGAGCAGCGGCGATTTCTGGTGCACCAGGATGATGCTGCGGCGCTTGGCCGCCGAGGCCGCGCTCACGCCGGCCTTTCCAGAGAGGGATGTCGCGGGAGAAAACGCGGCAAACGTCGGTTTCGGGTTGTAGTACGAGTCGTATCCCCCCCCGCCGCCGCCGCTGCCGTCGTGGTCGCCCGACGCGCCGGGCGACGCAGGGTGGTTGGAGTAGCCATGGCGGTCGGATGCGTCGGGGCGGAGGAACGAGGATCGCGGAGCGGACATGGAGAGCCAGGGGGTGTCCTATCGGCAGAAAAGCAGAGCTGTTAGATCGACGAAAAAAGAACAGCAGACGAGAGGTGCATTCAGAGGTGCGCCCGAGAATGCCGCAGAAGCGAAAAGGCCATGGGCGGCCACATGAAGGGAGGGTGCAGTGGCTGCAGGAAAACTCGATCAAGCGAGGAGAGCGATGGGATTGGAGGGTGGGTGTGAGGCGAGATGATGCTATCGAGAAAAGTGTCTTCTGTGTCTGCTGGAGCATTGACGTCGTGTTCTGGGTCGTAGCTGCCCTGGGTGCCGGGGCGCTGGGGCCCATTTTTCTTCCCGTGCCAACCCAACCGCTCGAACAGTGGAGTAATACAGCCCGACCGCCCCGAAATGCGCCAGCAAGCAAAGTGAACGTGCAGTGCGGCAGGTGGGACAAACGGCGGAAAGCACAATGGGAACGACAGCTGTCGTAGGGCAGGCGCGATGCACGTCCCAAACAGCAGGCGGCACTTGCTCCTTGTGCATGGGCAAAAAAAAAGAAGGAACGCGCGGTGGGAGAGAAAAGGGAAGGCACGTCCACGGGCAACACCGACAGCGCAAATCCCACGACAGAAGCACGTACAAAGGCAGCCATCTAACAGCGCGGGTTTCTGTGTTGCGGAGTAGGGAGGCAGCGCGGCTGCGGTCTGCGTGCAGGTCGAAGCCCGATGCGTCGTTGCCAGAAAGCACCAGGCGGTGATCACGACCGTCGCGGCATGGAATCGCCCTTGCTCGAGAAAGGGCGCAGGCCGGTCGACATTTGGGTGCGAGCGCGAGAGGGCACGTGCCGGGACGACCGGACTCGTCGACAAAGGCGCTGGAGAGGGCGGTGGCGGGGCGCGAAGAGAATAAGATACGAGTAAGGATGCGTGCAAAAACGAACTCGTCGTGTTGTCGCAGGTCGGAGAAGTGATACAGACAGCTGAAGCACGCAGGACGAAAGAAGCAGGAACGGCCATGCCAAAGCCTCGGTGTCTCGCTCTTGCCTTCTGCGGACTTGCGATTGCTGTGGTGGGCGCCTGATTCCGCCACTGTTGGCGCATCGCCGTCATTCCACGGAACCGGAGGATCCACAGCGGGCGCACTCTTTGTGCCGTATGAACATTCACATGTGATTACTCCAACCATACCGTATTTAAATAGTGCAAATCCCACAAACATGCTGTTCGTAGAGGGACACCGCCGCCTGTATATAAGAGGCACTTTTTTTGTATTTTCTACTATCAATACAGCTTTTATATCCTTGCTGGACAAAAAATAAAGAAAAATTCCCGGCTTATTAACCATACAGCACAGATCAAACTGCTGCTCTGAACGCGTCAACGGGCAGTGATCTAGCAGCATGAGCCTCGTTTGCTTCATTCTGCCAACCTCACCAAAACTGGCCTTCGATGGGAATCGAGTCATCGCTGTTGTCGTGCCCTGCAAGAAATATCAGCGTATTTTCCCCCACGAGAGATGCAGGGGTGCGCGGTGCAGACAACGACATGGGCGAAGACAAGCTGCTACACTCGGCCTCTCCGTTGTTTGATTCCGTCTTGGCCAAGGCGTCGTCTCCTGCACTGGGCTCCTCTTCGGGCGCCGTCTTGTCTCTGCGACGCGAGTCCTGTACAGCACGATCGCCGCGGCCTCCGAGAAAGCCCCAGGTCTCGCCCTCTGCGAGAAGCGCGAGAGCGCGCGACGCGGCCGGCGAGACGGCTGAGGAGGCCGGGTCCTCTCCATCGCCAGACTCATGTTTGGCATTATCGTCTTTGTTGTTGAGGAGCTCGACGTCGATCTCAATGTCGGCTCGTCGTCCGCCTGACTCGATCTGGACCCTGGCGTCGTTGCCGCTGGACCCGATCCTGATCTCGATGCTGTCTCTGGTGCTCTCGCCGCGGAAACGGTGGCCCTCGTGCTCATCCATTGTGTTCCAGATGTCGTTTCCTGGCAGGCCTCCCGTACGGTCCGTGCCGCGGTGAGGTGAGAACGGCTTTTTGCCTTCAACCGCAGAGAGTTTCTGTTGAGCCTTGGCATTGTGCCCTGAACATTCCTGCTTCTCAGCAGGGCTTGACGCCCCCCCCTCGGCACAAGGTCGCGCGTTGTCGTCATTTTGCGTTTCTGGGAGGGCAAGATCCTTTGAAGCGCTGCGAGAGGGATGGCGTGGAGGGTCTTCTTGTCTGACTTTTGTGCCCGGGACGAGCTCTGCATCGTTTCGATAAAAGAGTATGATATCCGGCTCCATGCGAGCGACAGGAGCAGCATAGACAATCCGAGGACGCTTGGCGCTGTGCAGATTGCGCAGCCCATCCGACTGGTCGCGCGTCCGCTTGCAGGTGGACAGCTTCTCGGGAGGGCTGTCCATTCTGGAGGATGCAGAGGGCTGTTGATGAAGAAGACGCAGAACACAATATGTGACACCAAAAGGACTATGCAGTGCAATGCAAGAGAGGTGGGTGAAAGGAGAAGCAGCAAAGAGTATATATCTGCCACTCTCAGTGGTCCAGCACGCTGATTCATGGCTCTTTCTCTTTTTTTGCCTCTTGATGATATACAGTCATCTAACCGGATCCAACGATGAGCCTCTACAGCTTCCGTGGCAGTGCACAAGGCCGTCCGGTGGCGCTGAACAAGTCGATGGTGGTCTATCGTAAGACGAGGCTCTGTCGTCGCTGGCGCTGATGTCAAGTTCATGTACCACGGTGTCGACATGTTGCCTAAAACGGAAGTCAACCAGCTTACAAGACAGTTTCCCACCATGACGCTCGACTATGAAGCAACGTGTAGCCTTTTCTTGTACTCGTAGTGGAGTTTGACAAGAGTACCCGTAGGTCACACCCGATCAACAAGCACTCGCAGGTTCTGCACAGACCTCACTCTAACTCGGAAAGTATGCAGCCGATGCAGACGGTACTTTGGGTCATTGGAGGAATCACCTGGCCGTATGACACAACCACCAGTAGAATACGGCTCGAGACGTAGGTCTCCTTCAGTCAGCGAGCCCTTTTGTTTTCCTGGTCTTCTTTCAACTGCCCTGTGATGGCAATAAAAGCCAGCATCTCACCCCGTCGTGTTATTCGTTTTTCTATTTTTCGTCTCGACATGGACGGGATCTACGGCACAGAGAGTTATGATGTGCCTCCCGCACGTTACGGTATTAGGCCACGTGCAGCCCCGGCGCCTTTTCTTCCCATTCTGCAGCATCGTGTAGCGTTGCGCTATTTGCCGCTGTCCCCACACGCACCTCGGGCGGATGTCTCTCCCGCTGTACTGACCCGTTTAGCGCCTATTGTTGCACGCTAGATTGATGCGTATTTTCGTGACCATCCGTGCATTTTTGTGGTCGGACAGGCAGGAAATCGTGCCCTTCTAACTCCATACTCGTTATATATTGTACTCATACACGTATGCACGTCTTTGACTTGCATACTCGTAAAAGTACTAATAGGTGCAATACTATCATACCTCGTACGTCGTACGATTCGTGCCGTTGACGGGTCGGTACGAAAAGAGTCGTACTCCGCTGCGGATCCACTGCAACGCAACAGACAGCGTCCGCATCGAGCGCAGTCGCAACAACCCCAAACGGGCGAGCTCCTCGTCGGCCGGGCACTCGTCCTTGCCCGGGTTGAGCCGATTTTCCGTGTTGCGCGTCCTGCAGACAACGATCCTGCAGTCCAACCCTGCTCGGTCTCAAACAGGAAGGCGCCGGCCGTGTCTGCTGCCTCCTTCCCTTTGTAGCTCTCCTGCGCCGCATTCCAGACATTATTCTGGAAGGCGCGAGCCAGCGCTTTCTTCTCTCCGCCGGCAGCAGCAAAAGTTGCGCCGCGGCAGCCCTTTGTTCTTGCCTGCCGTCTCAACGACACCCAGCCCCTCCCCTGCTCCGTTCCTGCCACTTGCTTGTCGTGCCTTCCGATGTAAGCGTGGGATGATGCTCCCTTGCTTGTCCGTGCTACCCTAGGCCCCTCATCCCACCCCGGACTAGTTGCGCCTTCCTCGTGCCGGCAAGATATCGCCAACGTGCTCTTTGTAGTGTCGTGTCTTCTTTTTTCCACATCTACGTGTACATTTCTACATTTCTGACTCCATCAGCACAGCCTGTACTCGTACCATTCAGGACGGCATTGATTTTGTTTTTATACTTTACATCTCTGGATCCCATCTCTGCTCTCTTCACTGTTTTTACATCGCATACGGATCCACTGGGAGCAGGACGTCGGCTGGGGAGAAGGAAGCTTTGGATAGAAAAGAAATCGCATCGTCGCCCATCAATTGATCAGCACGCCCAAAGCAATGGCAGACAAAGAAGCATCACCGGCTGCCGCCGCGCCTGCAGCCGAAGCTGCGTCGCCCAAGTCCCGCTCTGCCACGGCGTCGCCGCCGCTTGCCGTCGATATCCACGACGCGCCAATCGACGCCGAGGAAGTTGTGCGTCCGGATTCTGCCACGCCGGCGCCGAGGACGTTGTGCTGACAGCCGTTTGCGTTTCCAGGTCGACGACGGAGACTCTGCGATTGCCAATACCATGTATGTGCTTTGCGTTCTCGTGGTGCTTGAAAAGGCGTTTTGTGTCCTGCGCAGCTGACCCCGGACAGCCAAACATACACGACGTCTCTGGCTTCCAGCGTTTATGACTACCCCGTCGAATATGGGCGCCGCTACCACGCGTACCAGGCCGGCCGTACGTTGCTGTCCTCCACCCAGGCAGTCTGCCTCCTTGACTGACACTGACCAACTCGGCAGGGTACACGAGACCCAATGACGAAGTAAGCTGGCAAGTCAGAAGCGTCCATGGCAGCAGCAGTAAACTAACGACCAAACGTGCAGCTGGAAATGGACCGTCTCTTGATCATGCACACGGTTGTCACGTTGGCCATTGGCGGCCTCTACCTTGCGCCCATCGACACGGAGAAGCCGCAGCGCATCCTTGACATTGGCACCGGCAACGGGGTCTGGGCCATTGAAATGGGCGACCAGCTTCCCAACTCGACGGTGGGTTTATGGCCATGCTGTGCTCTGCACAGCCGTTGCTGACCGGTCTTGCTTTTCCAGATCATCGGCAACGACCTCAGTGCGAACATGCCCACGTTTGTGCCGCCAAACGTCAAGTTTGAGGTGGACGACGTCGAGAGCGACTGGGTCTACGACCAGCCCTTTTCATACATTTTCAGCCGGTACATGGCAGCCAGCATCAGCGACTGGCCCCAGCTTGTGCGGCGAGCATTTGAGTGAGCTGGAAAATAACACTTTTTTTTGTTTTCGTTTCTTCTGTCTGAATCGTCCGCTAACGTCATTTAGAAATCTTGAGCCTGGCGGCTGGGCCGAGTTCCAGGACTTTGACCTCACATACTACTCCGAGGATGGCTCACTGGCGGACGACAACCCGCTCATGGTCTGGATCCGCACAATGGGCGTCGCCACAAACAACATCGGCCGTGACATGTGCCCCGGCTCCAAGCTCCAGGGCTGGTTTGAACAGGCCGGCTTCACCAACATCGAGCACCGGCGGTTCAAGCTGCCCGTCGGCCCCTGGGCCAAGGATCCCCTGCTCAAGCAGGTCGGCCTGCACAACTACATGCAGGTCAACCAGGGCCTCGAAGGACTCTCCATGCGCCTGTACACCCACGTGCTCAAGTGGACACACGAGCAGGCGATGGTGGCCCTGGCGGAGGTGCGAAAGAGTCTGCAAAACCCCAACATTCACCCCATCCTAGACTTGTGAGTTGGCGCCTCGCTCCGACAGACTGCGCAAGCGGAGACTAACCTTGGTAGCCACGTTGTATACGGCCAGAAGCCCGAGTGACCTTTCCTGTCTTGTTTGCCTCTGTCGGCCCACGCATAGAAGCGAATGCCATTTAGCTTTTGAATATTGCTTTTTTGATGCCATTGGCGAGGCCGCCCCGACGTGTCTTGGACACTCGAACGTGCTACTAATATGCTGTCCAGCTGTGGAACGGGAACCCCAAGATGACGGCAAGAACGACTCTCACTCATTGATATTGACACTGCTCATGCTCGTCACTCCCGCCACGCACTCCGCCGGTCTCTGCAAGACAACTGAAACACAGTGGACAATACGAAAACACAGACAAGCGTTGCTATTGTGCACAGACTGCACCCTCATGGAGGGCGAAGGAGCTGCAAGGAGAGCGCGAGAGCCGTTGGTCCGACAGCACGACACGGCTTTGCCGATGGATGGCTTCCAGAAGCTTTCCGCCCAACGCGAGCTCTGCGTTGCCAATCACAAGAAAGCTCAGACCTGGAGGAGCTCCCTTTCTTCCCGCCAAAGCCGCCCTGGCCAATGTCTTGCATCCTCTCAATGCACAATAGCAAGAGGCGTGCGCTGTGATTGGACCGCTAAAGACGGCGGATTGGAAAAGGCCTGGACTCCGAAGCCACAACCCACTCGACGTCTTCTTTCCTTCCATCCTGCTTCTTTTGCCTCCTCGTCCCTGTTTCTAATGTTGTGCAGTTCCGTCGTCTGTTGTCTCCTTTTCGTGCGTTTATTTTCACTTGTGTTTACTTTGAGCTCTGCACCATTAACACTTCTCAGGATGCACGTTCAGCAACGCATCTCATCGGACAAAACAGCAGAACGGACTCCTCGTGCAAGCACTGACCATACGTTGGTCTTTATTTTCCTGTCTCACCGTCCTCCTTGCGACTTGCCTTCCATATGTGGCTATGCCAGACCGCGCAGTGGGTCGTCGACGAGGGCACCCACTCCATTCTGTGTTCAGTCCTCCATCATTAGTTCCAACTCACCTTTCATTCACTTTCCCGCCGGGCCTGTCTCCTCTGGTGCTTGGCAGAGCCGTCTTGTCTATTTAAGATGAAGCTCCTTCTCCTCTGTTTTCTCTCCTTTCTCTCAAACCAGAGACAGACAGACCTGTCTCTCCTTCCTCTGCCCGTCTCTTGCTGCGTCTCTCATTGTCCTTCTCCTCGAACACGGCAATGAAGGCGTCTCTTCCTCTCGTCGCTCTTGCGGCCGTTCAAAGCGTGGCTGCTCTGGATCGATGGCCTCTTGGGCTCCGTCCGCCCGGCATGCTCAAGGGCACGTTTAGCAGCCACGTTGCGTCCAACGTGGCTCTCTCCAGGGACGGCAAAAGCAAGGGCGCTTGTGGTCCCGGCAGCGGCAGCGGCCCAAACACGACTGCGCCCGTCTACGGCTGGGGCGCGTTCCAGCAGCTGATTGACCACGACAACCCGGACCTCGGCACGTTCTCGCAGCGCTACTGGTACGGCACCGAGTACTGGTCCGGCCCCGGCTCGCCGGTCATCCTGGCCAACCCGGGCGAGCAGTCCGGCTCGGGCTGGAACGACACATATCTCACAAACCAGCGCATCACCGGCCTCTTTGCCGAGAGCGTGGGCGGCGCCGTCGTCATTCTGGAGCATCGCTACTGGGGCGAGAGCTCGCCGTATCCGGACCTGACGGTGGAGCACCTCCAGTACCTCACCATCGACAACGCCATGCGCGACATGGCGTACTTTGCCGAGAACTGGGTGCCGCCGTTTGACACGTCGGGCAAGAGCAAGCCGTCCAAGGCGCCGTGGGTCCTGACGGGCGGCTCGTACCCGGGCGCGCTGGCGGGCTGGGCGGCGAGCCGGGCGTCGCGCACGCTCGAGGCCACCGGCGGCGCCAGCCCCTTCTGGGCGTACTACGCGACCAGCGGCGTGGTCGAGGCCATTAGCGATCTCTGGATGTACTTTGACATGGTCCAGCAGATCACGCCGGCCAACTGCAGCGCCGATCTCGTCAGCGTCATTGCGCATGTCGACGGCATCCTGCTGAACGGCACAAGCGCGCAAAAGGCGTCGCTCAAGGCCGGCTTCAAGCTCGGCGATCTCGAGGACGCAGACTTTGCAAAAGCCTTGGCGTTTGGCCCCATCGGCTACCAGCAGACACAGTTCTTTTTCGAGCCGTTGTACGGCTACAGCCCTTACTACATGTTCTGCGACTACATTGAGGTGAGCCTCTCTCTCTCTCGCGCACACAGAGAGGCAAGAAAAAAACAAGGGCAGTTGCTGACAAGACAGAACATGTGGGCCGACTCGGGAAACACGATGCCCGGCGCTGGCGGCGTCGGCGTCACAAAGGCTCTCGCTGGCTACGGCAAGTGGTTCCAAGAAGTCGTCCTCCCAGACTGTACGTGACCGGCCCAGGCCGCTTCCAACCCCTGGCTCTCGCTCTGCTGACAGCTCCATCAGTGTGCCAAGCGCTCGGCTACAGCGACTTCCAAGGCCTCTACAACACGGGCTGCCTGCAAAACCTCAACGCCTCCAACGCCATGTACCAGGACATCTCGCCCGGCAATGCCATCAGCCGCCAGTGGTGGTGGCTCATGTGCAGCGAGCCCCTGTCCTGGTTCCAGGACACGACGCCGCCCAGCACGGGCCGCCCGTCCATCGTGTCCAAGCTCGTCGACTACAACTACCACATGGACATTTGCAGGGTGCAGTTCCCCGACGCCGCCGGCGGCTTCGGCCTCGAGCACGGCAAGACGACGGACCAGGTCAACGCCCGCACCGGCGGCTGGTCTGTGCCGCCCAGCCGCACCCCCCGTCTGCTGTACACAAACGGCGAGTACGACCCGTGGCGCTCTGCCACGGTCAGCTCCGCGTGGCGGCCGGGCGGGCCGCTGGCGAGCTCGGCTGACGTGCCCGTCAACATCGTGCCGGGCGGCGTGCACTGCTCCGACGTCTACGCCGAGAACTGGAACGTCAACCCGGGCGTCAAGGCCGTGGCCGATGCCGAGACGGCGCAGATCGTGCAGTGGGTCAACGAGTTCTACCAGACCGAGCACTTGCAGAACCCGCACCATGCAAAGAAGTAGGGGAGCCGCGGGGATGTGGGGGGATTGTGTGCACGCAGGGCATGGTGGGCGACGGGAGAGGTGCACGTCAAGAGAGGATTGATTCGCTGTCACAAAGAGAACAATGAATACAATAAATGTGGAAGCTGCTTGTACACGTTGAGGGTTGTGATTACAGTAGTGGAACATTTGGTGAAACTCCCAGGGCCAATCCTTTTCCATGATGCTTTCCATACTCATACAGTCTCCATGCTCGGTCCACACCCTTCGTTTTCCTTTTATCGTTCGTGTTCATAAGGGCCAGGTCCCTCGTCAGGCTCCAGGCGAGGCTCTAGAACGCGTCGTCAATAACCGAGTCCTCGTGGTCGGCGTCGAAGCCACTGTCGACATTGTTTGCCCCATTTTCAAAGTCCTGGCAGGGGCGGGCGTTGGTGTTGATGGACTCAAGGTACACTGTCAAGGCGGCAGTCCGTGAATTCTCCTCTTCAGTCACGGCCATGCTGCACTGGATGCGGCTCATAATGTCCTTGCGGATAGAATTCAAGCCCTTAATGCGGGCAAGCCCAAACGCCTCAGAGCGGAGAATGTCTGGCGCTAGCTTGACGTTTCCATGGAATTGGGCCAGGTGTACGGCGTCTTTCAGCTTGCAGATGCTCCGCTGGAGGGCCTTGTTGCGGCCGACGATGAGTTGCTCCAGGTCTGTCAAGACGTGGAAGTTGTTTGTAACATCTTCGCCGGCCACGGAGGCGCTTTCGACCTTGATGCAAAGCTCGACTGCTTTCTTCAGAAGCCCTGCGAGATTATTGGCGCGGAAGATTGCATGGGCTCTGTAGGCGTCCAGGACGGCGGAAGACACCGGCCTGGTGACCAGTGCAGAGCCGACGTCTGGCGCGGCCGTGTTGATGGCGGCCGGGAGGCTGGGCGTCAAGGCCGTTTCATTCTTGGCTTTGTGTTCCATCTTAGACGGAAGACGGCAGAGAGTTCAGGGACGAGTGTAGCTGTGGTGGACATATATAGGTGCTCTTCAATACGCAGTCAGTGTCTGTAGACGTTTAGTTAGAAAAGTAAATAGACACGCAAGTGAAGTGTAAAGAATGAAGCTTGGAGTGAACAGCAGACTGGAAGAACTCACTGGAGGCTGTGTCGATGTTGGCTGAAGGTTGAAAGAGAAGAAAACAAAACAGACGCGTGGGGCGGGGGTTGCTTTATATGGATTTCAAAATACGTGACGACACTCCACAAAATCTTGTTCAGCAGCTGTTCAGCAGCTTCTCAGCAGCTTCTCAGAAACCTGGAGGCTGTCTGCCCACACGGTGACAACAATGGCAATGACAATGGAGACTATTATAGGACAGAGCCATGGAGCTTCCAGGATGGCCAGCAGCCACAGCTCTTGTGTAAATCACTGCCACGCCGAGACGTCACTGCCGGCCTTTTACATGAGTTGTGGTCAGCTATTCAGAGCTTTTATAGAGCCCGGTTTACACAGAATGTACCGACGATTCGAGGCCGTCCCTTTATCGCCATCTCAGAGTCTTAATGAGTGGGTCTTCCAACAAGTTGCGTACATGCTATCTGCTTCCAGCTGCGATATCTTTGCACGAACGTCCATATTTTTGAGTATCAGGTGAATTCAAAGACACTATACAAAACGGCCTGCTTCTGGCCGGTAGATGAATGGCGAGGGTCAGTCCCTCCGGCCATTGTTGCGCAACGATGCATATAATCCAGGAAACGTCGAGTTTGGAGCATCCACACCGAGGCCTGGGATTGTGTTCTCCTCGAGGCTGCCGAAGCCGGCTTGAGATCGCCACATCAGAAAGCACCGGCTCCACTGGCTTGCCCTCGCAAGGGCTCTCTCCCGCAACAACAATGAGGAACCGAGGCGAGTGAATACGACTGTTATGGCAAACGAAAAAGTGGAGATTCACCTTGTCATAGTTTTAGGGTGGATCCCTTGGTGTTACACAGCCGTTGCCTGGCCGTGTATCCGGCTGTGGCCAGCCGTACATCGCCTTGGGCAGATGCTCGCGGCACGATGCTGCGTTTTGGGAGAGGCTGCAAGACCATCAGCGGCACAAGTCTGGGCAAGGGTCGAGACGTCGGGTAATCCCACTACCACAGCGGGTAAAAGTGGATACACCGACTTACAGGAATACAAACTGGAGCATTCGCAATCCGCCATACCCGCGGCAGCCGGTCCTTTAGCGGTGGACAACGAGAAATGGCGTCGCCAAAAGACAACTGACAGGTGACACTGAGATGGGCGTGACCGCAGTGGATTTTTACGACGGTATTATCTGAGATATTACCAGCTGTCTTCCGAGACGCTTTAGCTGCCACATCAGGAGTCAGTCAAGACAGTTTGAATCCAGAAGAATACATCAGAAGAATATGAGAGGAGCAGAGATCGTTTTCTCTCCGTTTGTACGTAGAGGCGAGGTAAAGACATATTTGTCAGAACGCCGTCAGTCTTGGGAACTATCTCTGTATGTACGCGGCGCCATTCTTTGTCCGCTGGCTCAAGGCTCCTCATCGTTGGGTAGCTGGTCTGTGGAGACTGTCCTTCTCACAATTCGACCTATTTCTCCCTGCTTTCTTCTCTACAGCTGCATTTGCTCTCCCGCTTTCTACTCTTTTCGAAATGCAACCCAACACGACTGGTGCCGTCATGGATCCTCCTATCCCTCCGTCGCCCTCGACTGTGTCAACACTCACCGACCTGTCTGATGTGTCGGAACTTTCTCAATTTGAGATCAACGACACAGCCACCAGCGCCGCGCCCAACGACAGTGGCACTTCCAAGGAGCCAACCGACGTTGCTTCCTCCTTTCCAACGTTTACTCTGGCCAGCGCCAAGCCTCGGGTCCAGAGTCGCGGCAAGACAGCTCGTGGCAGAGTCTTCAAGAAGACCAAAGGCTCGTCTGGCCGATCTGCCCTCATCAACAAGGTCAAGACTCTGAGCAAGGCACTCTCCGCCAAGGAAGAGGAGCTGGGCCGGCTAAAGAAGGTCGAACAAGAACTCAAAGACGCCCAGCTTCACTTGTCGCTTCTCAAAAGCCAAGTCAAGAGCCTCCAAAAGATTGTTCAGTGCACTGCCAAGCCGGAGGACGACGAAGACGGCCACAGCCTCCAAGACTGGGACGATGACGAGGAAGACGACAGTGAGGACGACGGTGACAAGTATGTCCCCATCTATTTCTCTACAGCGCCCACATTCGTGACTCGCCTTGGGAAAAAGGCCATGAAGCATTGAGCTAGATGCAATACCCCGGACAGAGGCTGGCGAGGACCTGGAAACGAAGAGTGAGGGACAGACGAGGGGCGGCGACTGCGGTTCGTCTTGATTCGACATGCAGGTTGGGGGCAGCTCATAGTGTTTGCGTGTATTGCTTGATATAGTGTAAGCACATTCTACTTTCCCAGTCTTGCGGCCACCAACAGAGGAACGGTGCTAGACTGATCATCATTCATCATCACTGTTCACTATTATCCTTTGGGACGTCAAATTTGTTTTTCTGATATTTTATTGCAATCTTGAGATGACCAGCATCTCTATTTTTGTAACAGAAAAACGGCATCCCCACAATCCACCAAAACTGCTAGACAAAGGGAAGGGAAAAAAAATCAAACGAGTGACGGCGCTCATAATGCGCACACTTCTGTACTCACCGCTTGTTACCTTTGCAGACCTAAACGGTAAAGTCAGCCTCGATGATCGAGTCCAAGTCCGCGTCAGAGATACTGTCCAGGTCCAAGTCAGAGACATATTCAGAGTCCGCGTCGGAGGCCGGGGAGTCCGGGCCAATGGCAAAGTCGGGGCGGACGTTGCGAGTCTGGCCCGGCTGCTGGCCGGTGAACGGGTACGGCGAGACCGGGTAGCGGCGGCGGGGGCGCACGTCCTCGGCGGACTCGCCGCCGTCGACAAAGTTGACCATGGGCCGGCGGGGAGAGGCAATGGTGCTCAGCGGCGACATGTTGTCGGCCAAGAGCGGGCCCGGCGAGCCAGACGACACGGAGGAAACAGCGGCAGCGTCAGACACGTTCGAAGCCGGAGGGATCGGGTCCGCGGCAGCGATGGGGACCGCCTCCGCGTGGCTGGCGGCGTTGGCAGGCATGTGCACCAGCGGGTTGAAAGACGGGCGGAACACGGGCGAGAAGGGGCAGATGAACGGAGAAAAGCCAGGCAACTCTCCGCTCGTCTCGCGGACGATGGGAGCCGGCGGCGGCGGCGTCGCCGGGTGCTCGGCAACGGGGATGGCGAGGAGGCCACTGCGCGACGGCGTGATGATCGTCAGCCGGGGGCCGCGGCGAAGAGGGCGCGAGGCGTCCGTCTCCGGGGCGGCCAGCCGGGGGAGCGGAGACGACATGCTGCTGAGTCTCTGGTGTCTGTCCTGGAGAGATTAGCAAGAACTGGAGGGAGGGGGCCACTTACCTGGGACTTGCAACCAGCAACGGAGCAACGGCAGCGAGAGATGACTCTCGGCTGCTGTTGTTTGCAAGAGAGGCGAGTGGTTGTGGGTTTGTTGGTTGTGTTGCTGCTGGTGACCAGAAGAGAAGCGTTGACTATGGTCAGGGAGCGTCTCTTCTTATAGATGACGAGACAGGCGCGGGCTGTGCAATGCACAAAGAGCCGAACAGCTGTGGACAAAATGCCATTGTTGTGTTCTTTGAACAAAGTTTCAGAAGTGCCAACGACAAAGAATAGCACTCTCAAAATAGACGCTCTTTGTTTCTTCAACACGTTCACGAAACAGCTGCAATCTTCTTCAGTGAACTTGAGCAGTATTTTTTAGTGCACAAGAGAAGTCTTTTGTCCAGACACAGTGGCCGTTTCCACCATGCTCGATGAGGAGGACACGGAGCAGACTCAAACAGCAAAACAGAGACGAAAAGAAGGCGACTGACTCGACTTGTGTTGCAGGCCATGCTGGGTGCAGGACTGCACAGCGTCGCGTGCGAGTCATGCTAGTGCGAGCCATGATGGCTGGCAGAGGCACAAAATTAAAAAGGGCAATAGAGAGCTGTGGTGAAGAGAGTCGCTTGGGTTGGCGTTTTTTATTTTATTTTATTATTTTTATTGCTGGGCCGGTGAAAATAGCGCTAATGCGTTGGGCAGGCGTTATTTAGTGCGTCTTAAGGCTTGGCCTCTATTTGGACAGGCGCGAGAGTACTACACAAATGCGGGGATTTGCTCGTCTTTCTTTAAACAAGACGTCGTACCTGGGACATTTCTTCCTTGGCTGGGACGACTCGAGTCGTCGATCGAGCGTCGATCGGGCTTGTTGTGTGGGACTGACGAGTCGTTGTATTGACTTTTTATTTTTATATTTTACATTTTATATTTTTTACAGTCTATATTTTTGATTATTTCCCCCTCTTTTCCATTTCTATTTTCTTTCCCGTGCCTGCCACTTGTGACTCGCATAGGGCACGACACAAAAGCCAGGAGACACCGCAGGACGGAGACACAAAGGCAAGAGAAGAGAAGCAAAACCCCGCCAAAAAGACGTCCAGCTTTGATGCAATCGGCGCCATTGCTTGCGTGCTAGACAAGCGCCGCTAGGACATGCGACGTCGTGAATCCCTGCTGCGCGCCGGGCGAGTACGAGGCGATGCATTGGCGCCGGTGGTGGGTGCATTGCCAATTCTTGCGAATTGGGGGCAGCAATGTCGAATCGATGTCGAAACCAGCTTGACGTGACGATAACGGGGTCGAACGAGAGGAGTGAGAGACGAGAAAGACGGGAAAGGGAGGAAAACGAGACGAGGAACGACAAGAAACAAAACAAATTAAAAAAAAAAAAACAACAAAAACAACAAAATAACTCAACCACGACAAGAGAAAGAAACAGTATCGAATCTCGACTATCGACTATCACTATCATTATCATTATCAACATAACAGTGACATCACACCTCACCCGAGTCATGACCTTTGCTGGCCGCTGACCGTGTCAACTGTACCGCCCGGCCTGTTCGCCTCGTCCCCGATGGACGACGCCCTCCACATCCGGCCCGTCAAGACGGACGGCCGGTCCTCGGCCACGGCGTCGTCGCGCGCGGCGGCCAACCTCTCCATGGAGCGCCTCTACCGCAAGCGCGCCATCGACCGCGAGAACCAGCGCGTGCTGCGGCAGAAGAACAAGGCGCGCCTCGCCGAGCTCGAGGCCGAGGTGCGCGCGCTGACGGAGCGCCTCGCCCAGGCCGAGGCCGACAAGGCGCAGGCGGCCGCGTGGACGCAGACGTCGTCGTCGTCGCTCGAGCCCATCATTGCGTCGCTGCAGTCGCTGCAGGTGTCGCTGGCCTCGGCCTCGGCGGCGGCGGCGTCGTCGGCCGGCAGCGACGTCAGCAGCACGCCCGGGTCGTCGCCCGTCACCGCGACGGCCTCGCCGGCGTCCAACGTGGCCGCGCGGACACCCGTGTCGTCGCTGTCGCCGTCGCCGGCCGTGCACCCAGACGGCGCGCACGCGGCGAATATAGTACGGGCGCCGGACCAGGTGATGGCGGGGACGGAGGCGGCGGCGCTGCCGCCCAGTGGCGTCGGTGTCTGGGGCACCGGCGTCTCGGTCACTGTTCTTGTGGACGACGGCAATCCGTGTCCTGACAGCGACTGTGGGTTTTTTTTTTTTCTTCTTTTTTTTTCTCGTATTCTTCTTATACTCCGCTGACCGTCAGTCTCTCTCGACATTGACCTATTGACGGGCAACCCGAGCGTCGCCGGCGACGCGCCCGGCCATCCGCCGCCCCTCTACCCGCAATTCCCGACCAAGCTGCCTCCGCTGGCCGGCCACCACCCTCACAACCCCCGCAAGCCACCCGGCAGTGTTGACGCGCAGGCCCCGGCTCCGCTGGAGCCGTCGGCGGCCGGCCCCAGCTCCCGGCGCGACCCGCATGACGACGCGGGCGCCGCCTATCTCGCGCGCGTCGAGGCCAACCGGCTGCGCGACGCCTCGCCCATCTGGGCGGCCACGCCCGCCTACGCGCCGCCCACGAACAGCGTCGACGAGCTCATCCTCGGCCTCGTGCACAGGAGACGGCGGGGCGAGGCCGGCGCTGCTCCTACGGCGCCGACAGACGCGGCCGGCACGTCCCCGGGCCCCGCTGCAGCCGCAGCGGCGGCAGCGCGCTCCGCCTCTGTGTCGTCCGCGTCGCCAGCGTCGCCGGCGTCGGCGTCGGCGTCGCCGGCGCCCGACGAGCTCGCGCACGCGCACTTCCCCAGCGTGCACTCGCTGCTCAACCCGGTGCTCTACGAGCACGACCGGCCCACCGCATCGTCCACACTGGCCCGCCACGTCGCCAGCACCGTCACGGCCTACGCGACGCCCGAGAAGGCGGCCCTGCTCTACGTCATGTCCGTCTACGTCCGCTGGCTCATTGCGCCGACGCGCGCGCACTACGACGGCATCCCCGCGTTCTTGCGGCCCACGGCCGCGCAGCTCGCCGTCCCCCACCCCTTTTGGGTCGACACGCTCGGCTGGCCGCGCGCGCGCGAGCGCGTCGTCAGCCGCTTCGACCACACGCGCTACCGCGACTTTGCCGGCCTCTTTGTGGCGTCGTTTCGCATCGGCTGGCCGCACCACGACCTCGACGGCATCCTCGAGGGCAGCCCCGAGCGCGGCTTCGTCCTGTCGCGCGCGTTTGTCCAGCACGTGCGCGAGCCCCGGAACTGGACGGTTGGGCCCGAGCTGGTCGAGGCGTTTCCCTTTCTGGAGGGCGCCGTGAATGTGCGCGGACGGCCGCCGGTATCGTTTTGAGGGGGGTGCTTTGACGGGTTATGACTGGCGTTGGGGTTGGTTGTTTTGATGGGTGCCATTGTTCTGCAAAGACGCATGAGAATGGCCTTTACGGACTTGCCACGACGGGACAGGCTTGCAGGCACTCGCATTTGCTGCTATTGTTCTGCTGCAATTGCCGGCCACATTACCACTTGGCCTATATCGTCTAATACCTTGTGCGGGTGTGTTTTCGAAAGTAGGGACATGTCTGTCAATATCTTGTCGCTGTATTTTCCGTCTGCTCTCTTGACTCCTTTAGTCCTTTCACGTCCACTCGATCCAACTCGCATTATGCTGCTCCTGGAGGGAGATGCAATGGTGGAGGGATAAAAAGAGAAGACGGTCTTTTCTCAGAACATGCTGGCCGTATCTAGACAAACGTCGACGTGACGAGCTCGCTCGCCTCACCCAGCAGAACGCTTCTCGCACACGTCTTTTTCGTCTCCAAAACAGACGACCGCTCCGTTCCAAGGCTCGACAGTTGTCATGTCCACGGCGAGTCGTGACATGTTGTTCTTCCATCGCTCCTTCCCAATCGCCCAGAGATGGCACGTGCCGCCATATCCCGTGTTAGTGCCGCGCTAGCATGACTCGGTCTTGCCTCTGCGCTAAGACGACATTGCATTGTTCACACGGCGTCAAGTTGACAAGAGACGACGACGCGAGACGAGACTACGACGCTTGGACGAGACGACGAGAGCTTGAGGATGTCATCAGACCGAAGACTTGTGTACGTTGAGCTCGCATGGTGTTGGCGTCACCTGTTCCAGCGAAGCACTGTAGTCCACTGTAGCCACTGGAGGCCACTGTATTAGCCTCTCCACTGTAGCCTGCCACAGAGCTTTTTAGCGTATCGATCGCAGCCAGTGCTGGCCATCGGACGCAATGCCGCCCACTGGAATTAGCTTAATTTTATTAGCGCCACTGGAATTCGGGCACTAACACTTACACGAGCCTCGGATCAACATCGCGTCCTGCGACGACATCAGGAATGCAATCTGCATTCATCGGGCCTCCCCAGACCAGGACGGCGCGGCGGCGTGGAGAAGACGCGTTTTGATGAGGGCGCTGTAGCTGACGGCGCCGAGAGGACGCCGTGTGAATGGTAAACAAAGACGTGTCTCACGGCTTTTTTTTGTATTTTCTTTTCTTTTGTTTCTTTCTTTCTTTTCTTTTTCTTCATTTCTTTTTCCCCTGGTCTGTTGTCGTTGTCTGTTTATCTTCGCCTGCCGCCGCTCGTCCTCGCTCTCCTCCGCCATGCACCCGTCCTAACCATGCCCTGGCTCGCGCGGTCGCCCTGGCCCTTTCCGCGCTCTCTCGACAAAGCATCGCCATCTCCGTCGCCGCCGCACGCCCACTGCCACCGCAGACACTGCTCCTCGGCCGCCGACGACGGCGAGACTCTGTCTGCGCTCTTTCTGTCGCCGCTGTCGCCGCTGGCGCCCCCGTGGTTCGCCGAGGACGACAGCCCGGGCGCGACGGAACGGGCAGAAGACCCCCCCGAAGACCCCCCAGACCCCCCCGCGGCCCGCCTCTCGGTCGTCTCCGGCCTGTCCATGGCGTCCGCGGCCACCGCGTCGACGACGACCACGACGTCGACGCTGCGGCGGTACTGGTCGCCCTCGCCGTCGCCGCCGCCGCGGGCGTCGCGGCGGTCTGTCTCGGCCACGCTGACGCCGTGCTCGTCGACGGCCTCGTCTGCGTCGTCTGCATCCGCCGTCTCGGACGCGTCGACGGCGCCCTCGACAGCGCCCTCTGTGGGCGCCTGCTCGTACGCAGAGGGCCGCACGGGCACGGCCGCCCTCCATCTGCCCCGGCCCCGGCCCGCGCCGGCCTACACGTCCGGCCACGTCGTCACGTACATCCCGCCGCTGGTGGACGCAGCCGGCGGGACCCTCTCGCGCTGGCAGCGGGCAGCTGGCGCCGCCGCCGGGATGACGGGACAGCCGCGGCCTGTGCCCCGCGTCACGCGGACCGGGCCCGGCGACGTGCCGCCTGGGCCCACGGCGCCGCTCTCGCCGCGTCGCCTGCTCCTCGCCGACGTGCTGTGGCTCATGCGTGCCGCGCCGGAGCTGCTGCGCGTGGCCTGGGCCCGGGGCGTGGCGCCGGTGTGGTCGCCGCGCAGCGACGTGGCCGACGCGGCCGAGGCGCTGCTGCAGACCGGCCTGGCCGCGGCCGAGCTGGCCATGCTGGCGGCCGCCCCGGCGCTGTTTCTGTGCCTGCCGGGCGTGCTGTTCCTGGCGTGGCTGGCCGGCTGTCTGGCCGCGGTGCGGCTGGCCGCGTGGCCGCTAAACGGCGGCCACGCCCGCACGGGCGCCGTGTATGCCTGTCCGTGGCGCCTCGACGCGGACAGCGACGGCGGCGACGGCGGCGACAGCGGCGCGGACGACGACAGCGACGCCGACGAGGGCTGCCGCGATACGTGGTTCTTTGTCAGTGGCCTCGGCGCAACGTATGTAGCCTCCTCTCCTGCTCTCTTGGACACCACCCCTAACACGTCAGCTCCCGCTCGCTGGCCAAGACCGGCCCGCGTGTCGCCGGCGTCTTTGGCCGCCCCGTGACGCTGCTCCGCCCGGCCTACACCTACGGCGCCGTCGCCGACGTGCTGCTGGCCCTGCTGCAGCGGCTTCTGCTGCCGTTTTGCGCGCTGCCCAGCCCCGGCGCCGCCGGCCTCTACTGCGCGCTGCGCCAGGCCCTCCGTGCCGACCGCCGCGGCCGCGTCGTCCTCCTTGCCCACAACACCGGCGCCGCCGCCGTCGCGCACGCCCTGGCCCGCCTCGCCGGCGACGTCGCGCCGGCGCGCCTCGCCCGCCTCGAGGTCTACACCCTGGGCTCGCTGGCGCCCGACTTTGCCGCGCCGCCGGCCTGTCACGTCGAGCACCTGGCCCTGGCCCGCGACCCCTGCGCCCGCTTCGGCGTCCTGCGCAGCGTCCGCGACGACCTGGCCGGCCGCTACTGCGGCGGCGTGTTTGTCGTGGGCGGCCGGCAGCGCAGCGCTGCTGCCGGCGGCGGCCCCCATCCTCATCCCGGGCCGGGCTCTGCCGCCGCTGGCCGCGGCCGCTCCTTCTCGCCGCCTCTCTCCGGCGCCGTCGGCATCAACACGCACAAGACGCGCAGCGTCTCGGCCACCGCGGCCGCCGAGGCCCACGCCCGCCGCCAGCGCATGAGCTTCCCCCTGTCCTACCAGCAGCTCCAGCAGCGCCGCCTGAGCCTGAGCCTGCACGGCGGCGCGGGCGGCAGCGTCCTCTACCGGCGGGCGGCCAGCACGCCGGGCCCGCCGCCCAGCATGCAGCCGCCGTCTGTGTCGCCGGCTTGGCCGTGGCCGTGGCCCGTGTCCTCCTCGCCCGTCGCGCTCTCCGTCGAGGACTACCTGACCGCCCTCTTCGGCCCCGAGCCGTGGTCCATGCGGCCGGACCCCGACGACTTTGACCGGAGCCGCGACGGCAGCCGCGACGGCCGCCTCGCCTGCGACGCCTTTTTCCTCGACGCCGCCATCCGCGTCGACCGCGAGCTGGCCGAGCGCCGCGAGCTGGCCGCCATGGCCGCTGCCGAGCCGCGCAGGACAGCCGCCGCCCACGGCAGCGGCAACGGCGACAGCAGACGCCCCGGCGCCCACCACCGCCTCAGCTGGACCGGCCTCGGCGCGACGGCAAAGTACGGCACGGTCCGGGGCGGCGTCGGGACAAGCAGGGCCGCACGCGTCCGCCACAACGACGGCAGCGGCGACGACGACGAGGCCTCGCCGCTGCGCGGTCTGGAGACGGTCCGGCGCGTGTACCGGGACTGCGACGGCCGTCCGGGGCGGGAGGTGAGCGTTCTGGCCGGCTACTTTTCCGACGCCGTCGTGCGGCACCGCGAGCAATTTTCTTTTTGAGTTTTTTTGATAAACGGTTTACGGCGTTCGGCGTAATCTCTACTTTTCTTGCGCATAATACGGGGTTTGGTTTGAAGTCTCATTTGATACACAACAATACGGCTGCCGTAGATTAATAGTACCACCAAAGTGCGAAAGTCAACTCAAGTCCAAGGCAGGGATGCAAAACCGAAGAAAGAAAGAAAAAATAGGAAAAAAGGAAAGAAAAAGAAAAAAAAAAGAAAAAAAACATTGCACAGATATGGGTATAAAACGCCGTACACATCGAAAATGCAATGCTGTCGAATGGTCTGGTATATCGCAAGAATTCAACGTGTAAATGCTGGCCAGGAAAATCAACGCCTCGTATGCAATGTGTCGTCGTCGTCGTTGTCGTCGCGTCGTCACGTCTGTCTGCCCGTGTTCGGCCTACGACCACCACGAGCTGGAGCTGCCCTTCTTGCCGCCGCGGCCCGGCATCGGCGCCGCCACGCACGTCTTTTCTGTCGCCTCGTCGGCCGTCTCCAGCTCGATGCGGTACCGCCGCACGCTGCCCGTGTCGTCGTCAAACGTCACCCGCCGCTTGGCCTTGGGCACGAAGCAGTCGGGCACCACGTGCCGCATCACCCAGCCCTTGAACCCGCGGCTGGCCGCGTCGATCGCCGCGTACTCGAGCCGCCGCGTCTGGTCGCTCGTCCAGTAGTGCGTCGTCTGCGGCGGCGCCGGGTAGACGGCCGCGCCGTCGCCGTCGTCGACGCCGTCGGTGCCGTGGTCGTACCCGTAGTAGCCGTACCCGTCGTCGCCCGCAGCCCCGTGCGGGTCTGGCGGCGGGAAGTAAAAGTACGACGTCTGCGCGCTGTGTTTGCTCGCAGTGTACGGGCCCGGACCCGCGCCCGCGCGGCTGTAGCCGCAGGCCGACGGCGTCACGGTGATTGGGTGTGCGTGCTGCACGAGCGGCGCGCGGCTGCTGAGCTTGGACTTGGGGGCGCGCCGCGCGGGCGGCCGCGCGCGGCTGCCGGTGCGGCTGGTCGTGCTCGATGTGGTGGAGCCGCCATGCCCCCCCCGGCTGCGTGGCTGCCGCTCGTGCGGCGTCGTCGACTCGTACCCGGAATCCTGGCGGTGCATTTCAGTCGACGGCCGGTCGGGGCCGGCGTCGCCAAGGCCGTGGACAGACTTGGACTGCTGCTCGACGGGGACGGGATGCTGCGTGTGCTGAAGCCGCGTGTCGCGGGAAGCAAGGCGTGATGTGCTGGAGCGAGGGCTGGCCCGGGACCTTGACGGAGACGGCTGCCCGCGAGGCATGGCGTACAGAAGAAGGCGCAGCGGAGGCTTGTGGCCAAAGAAAAGAGCCGAAGAAACGAGGACAGTCAAGGCCGAGAAAAAAGCACAACGCCGACAAGAAGCACAACGAGCGGCCTTTTAACGGACAAAAACAGATGAAAAGACAGCGGGAAAGGCTCGCTGGAATCGAGGCCTGCAAGGCGGTGGAACGGAACAGCGGTGTTGCAGCTCTGTTCCAGACAGTGCAGTTGCAAGCGACAGGACGGGAGTAAACAAAGAGGCAGTCAGCGGTCAAGAGAAAGAGGCAAGCTGAAACGATTGGAAGAGCGGGCGACGGCCAATCTCATGCAATGCAGGCCGTCCTCCTGCCGACGACGATCTGCCAGGAGAGATAAACGTGCCCCGACAACAACCTGTCTCGAGCTTCACCAACTTGCGGTCTGGGCGTGGGTACGCCAAATGAATGATGGAGAATGTGTAAGTGCGTCCAATCGTGTTGCTCGCGGTGGGTTTGGCAGTGGGTTCACGTGGCGGGCTGGCCAGGGCCGGCAGCGAGCAGGCCAGTCCCAGCGAGTGTTGTCGCGGCGGCGCTGAAAGACGGTGACAGAGATGCTGTGGTCAGTGCCGGTCTGTCGGTTGGTTGAGGTCTTGTTCGTGGACTGGCTCTTGTGTTCTTGTGTTCTTCTGTAGAGAACGGACAGGCTGTCGAGAACAGACAGATTGCTGGGATTGTCTTCGCTTCGGCTCCCCTGTTTGCGTATTTCAAAAGAGATTTCGGTTGCGTCCCCCCACTTGACCTGGATAACGTCTGCAGAAGAGACCGAAATCGCCAGTGTCAACGGCACTGCAAAGCACAGGAGACATGCAGAGCAACGTTGGCGGACCAGCGCTAATGCGGTGCTCTGCAGCGCCTGCACTCACGCTTGCACGCCTGCAGCGGTCCAGACAGGACGGCGGCCCTCGTCTGTCTGGCGGAATAAAACGCTGCAGGCCGGCAGACCAGAGACCGGGCCGCGGACGGAACGGTCGCGGCAGTCGGGAGACAAGCGCGGAGAGCGCGTCGAGGGAGGAAGAAGATGAAGAAGATAAGAAGACAAGAAGAACAAGAAGATGAAGAAGAAAGAAAAAAAGAAAAAAAAAGAAGAGCGAAGAAGAGCGAAGAGGAGCGAAAGACGAATGAAACGAAAAGAATGCGCAGAGCTGTCTTTCCTTTCCTTCTGGTCAATCTCTTGTCCTGACCCCGTGCTTCCCCTCCTTCGATGCCCTCCTGATCGTATCAGTCGCTCGCCGACCCGAAAGGCGGTCAAGTCGTCAAGATAAAGAGCTTCAGGCGTACTGGAAGTGGGCGTATGCGTGCTGGGATAGTGTCAGCAGAATGAGGAAAGAATCGAGGAAAAGGGCACAACGACAAAGCTGCTGCGTGCTTGGGATTTAACTGCTTCGAGGGGCAGCAGGAGAAAGTGAAGCCGGCCGTCCAGACGGATGGCCGTGTCGGGACACGCCTGCACTGTGACGGGACTTGGGTGCCAAGACCGAAGCGGGTCAGGTGCGAATGTGACACCGGCGAGGGAGCAGCGGAGGAGTGCCCCGGTTCGCCAAAACGACTGGTGGCTGTGGCGGCTGGTGGTTGTTGGATGCAACGAGGCCCCGATATCGCTTAGGCGGAAGCAGGCGGGTGGTTGCAGCGGCGATGCCTTGGGATGTCCACCCGCCACGAAGAACAGGAAACGCAGCACAGATAACAGGGTATGGCGACACAAAACAGGCTGTGCGTTCGGCAGGGAACACGGACACGTACTCGTATGGATCAGGGAGTCAAAATACAGCGGGAGGCCAAAAGACGACGTGAACGGCCGGAAAGCTAGCGGGGGGCCTGCGGGAGGGGCCGCTGGGATCGTTGTCTGTGTAATGCGAGTACTCCTACGCTGCGGTCGAGGGGCAAGGTGTACGTACGAGCAATAGCGGCCGGTGGCTAGAGAGTTGCAGTGAGTAAAGTCGTGATCGTGAGAGCGAAAAGAGACGGCCGACTCGAGACGTCAAATTCAAAAGAGGTGGAATGGACAGGGGCGAGAGGAAAGAGCGACGGTCGTACCTGCATCATACTCGTATTGCGGTAGCAGTCACAGGCCAGACAAACGGAAGGAGCAAGACAGGGAAGGCACGGCCACGACTGTCCTCCACGTGCGTCGCTCTCCTCCCGTCTTTTGTCTGGCAGATCGTTTTTTGTCTTGTGCTTCCTTGCCGGCTCGGCTTCTGACCGTGGGGCGTGTCGCGACGTGGCGGTCTTTCCAGGGCGTCGCTGTCCTCTTTCCTGATTTGCCACTGTGCACCTGCTGCCAAGTGCAGCAAGGGAAGGAGGAGGGCCAGCAACGGAAAGCGCAAAGGAAGAGCACGAGTACGTAATCATGCACCGTCGCCCGAGGCGTGCTGTTCGACCGCCAATGGCGACGCCGTGCAGGACACCACCCGGGCTTGTGTGTTGCCGAGTACACTACGTATGTACTGCAGCAACGTCTGGCACTGCCACGACGCCACAAAGGCAACAGGGTCACTGTCTGAGGCTGTCTTCATGTGACTCGGCCTGAGACGGCCTTCTTGGCACACTGGCGAAGCTTTCCGAAACAAGTCGAAGGCGCCGTAACCACTGGCAAAAGTCCAAGCACACGCACGTTGTACGAAGAGACCACCAACGTGGCAGACCGTCTCGCAAAGACGCTCAACGCCAGCCACGTGTCGGATCCCTTCTGCAGTCCTGTTCGCTGCAGTTACGCCTACATATCTCGCACTTGCAGTCATTTACCTCTTGGCCATGTCGCTCCGCGCTCTTTGTAGGCTCTTTATGTGGCACTGCCGTCTGGGGCCGAGGTCGGTCGCCGTTGTGGCCAGCAACTGCACGTGTCAGGACGAGGTGAGCTGTCTCGGCCACGCCCGCAGCGACAGCCGGCGTCCAGGCCACGTGCTCGCCGTCGCAGTCCGAGGACAGGATACTCGAGTACAGTTTTCTTGTGTCTCGCGTCCTGACGTCTCAGACAGACGAGTGCAGAGCACAAAACAAGCGTCGACCGTGGATTTAGTGTTTTCGGGACGGTCAGCGCTGTCTTACACTGAATTGCCGGTTTTGGCAAGCGCAATATGCTTACGTAATACAGACCCATTACATAATCTTCCGAGAACGGCGCGGTTTGCTGCGGCTTTCGACTCTAGCTTGGAGGGGTCTTGAGGAAAAAGCTGCCCATCGCGTCAAGAAAATCGAGCATCAGACCGAGCGAGCATCAAAACCGAGCGTCAGAAACCTCGCCCACACGCACACGACGACGCAATTGCCGCACCAACACATCCTCAACGCGCATCATGACCCCCCCTGCCCCTCTCGGCACGGCCAAGCTCGCCTTTGTGGGCGGCGGCAACATGGCGGGCGCCATCATCGGCGGGCTGCTGGCGCGCGGGTTTGCGGCGGGCAACATTTCGGTGGCGGAGCCGTGGGAGGTCAACCGGGCCAAGATGGCGGCGCTGGGCGTGCACACGACGACGTCCAACGGCGAGGCGGCGGCGGGGGCGGACCTGGTGGTGATCTCGGTGAAGCCGCAGGTGGCGGAGACGGCGTGCCGGGACCTGGCGGCGGCGTGGGCGGCGCCGGCGGCGGCAGACCGGCCGCTGCCGCTGGTGGTGTCAATCGCCGCGGGCATCACGCTGGACAGCCTGCGGGCGTGGACGACGACGGCGGCGGGCCGCGTGCCGCACGTGGTGCGGGTGATGCCCAACACGCCGGCGCTGGTGGGCGAGGGCGCGTCGGGGCTGTACGCGGGCGACGACGTGACGGCGGCGGACCGGGCGCTGGCCGAGCAGCTGATGGCCAGCGTCAGCAAGGCGACCGAGTGGGTGGCGCGCGAGGCGCTGCTGGACGTGGTGACGGGCCTCTCGGGCAGCGGGCCGGCGTACTTTTTCGCCATGGTGGAGCACCTGATCGCGGCAGCCGTGGCGCAGGGCATGCCGGCGGACCAGGCGGGCCGGCTGGCCAAGCAGACGTGCCTGGGCGCGGGCCGCATGCTGGTGGCGTCGAGCGACCCGCCCGAGCAGCTGCGCAAGAACGTGACGAGCCCCAACGGCACGACGCACGCGGCGCTGGTCAGCTTCGAGGCGAGCGGCTTTGCCGAGACGGTGGCCAAGGCCGTGGACGCGGCGGTCAAGCGGTCGGTGGAGCTGGGAAAGAAGTAGGTGGGTGGACACGGCAGACGGTGTACGGCAGACGGGTTGTGCGGGCAATGTTCGAGGAGAGACAGAACGTACAAAGAGAGAACGTACGAGTACAAAGAGACAGACGAGACAAACAACGAGACAAACAGATAGACAATACCCAACACCAACCCTAATTGTCGCCCACCGTCGCTGGCGGCGTTCCTGGCGTCACCTTGAGGCCCGCCATGTCCTTGCCGAGGCCCGTAAACGGACAGACGCCGGCCGTGGGCGTCGCCGCGCCGGTCCCGTCCTCACCCTCCCCCTCCGCCCCCTCCCCCTCGCCCTCCTCGGCCAGCACCTTTTTGCCGTGCAGGTAGCCCTCCTTGTCGACGAGCGTGCTGTAGTCCATGCCGTCGGTGTACTCCTCGCCGTCGCGCACATACCACTTGGCAAACAGGTCGTTCTGGATCCACACGACCTTGCCCAGCGCCTTGACCAGGCCCATCTTGCGGCCCATGGGCAGGCGCGGGTGGCTCAGGATGGCCTCGGTCAGCACGTCCTGGATCAGCGACAGCGTCATGCCAATGTGCACGTACTCGACGTGCAGCGGGTGCGCGCGGCCCAGGCCGACGTGCATCATGCCGACCTTGTCGAGGTACTCCCAGAAGCCCATCTGCGACGGGTCGCTGCACAGCTTGGCCAGGTACGCGCGCAGAAACAGCTTGCGGTGCAGGATCTGCGGCGAGTTCTCGTCGGGGATCTCGTCCATCGGGCCCTCAAACGACGTCGACCGCGTCTGGAACGCGCGCGCCGTGATGTCGTACTGCAGCAGCTTGCGGTACACAATGTTGGTGATGGCGGGGATGAGCACCTTGATGTACTTGGCGCCGCTGACGAGGTGGTCAATGTCGTCTGGAGTGTCAGCGTCTTTTGTGTCCTTGTTGCGTCCCTGTGGCGGCCTTACGTACTGCTGTTGAAGTCGAGGAAGCTGTGCAGGTACTGGATGCGGGCCTCGAGGTTGGTGTAGATGTCCTTGCGGTCAATGTGCCGCATGTCGATTTTGCGTCCAGACATGGTGGGCGTTGTGTGAGTCGTGGGGGATGTGAGTCGTGATGATCGTGATGATCGATGATCGATGATCGTGATGGATGCAAGTCAGCAGGCAAGACGCAGGCGTTGTCTGCTCTTTATTGTCTTTGCCTTCTGCTCTTCTTCTACTAACTTCACTCTACGAGTACTCGTACTCTCATTCTGCTCTCTCCTCTCTACTCTCTACTCGTACTCTTCCACCTCCGGTGGTGTGATGTCAGCTTGGGCCACCTTATGACGGCACGCTGGCCTGATGCAAACACGCCACGCCGTCGCCGTCTGGTCAGGCCACAACCGTGCGGAGACGAGGCGTTTTGGTGATGGCCACGAGTACTCGTGGATATTCCTTCTTTTTTCTTTTTCTTTTTCTATTTCTATTTCTCTTTCTATTCATGTTATCCTTGTATCCTTGTGCGCTACAAAAGTAGAGATGCTGATTTGCCCGGTTGCAGCGACCTGAAACATCGGCCCACAGCGCCTTTTAGCGCCTTTAACGCGGCCAGCGCACGGCCCAGCCCGCCTGAATGAGCCTTGCTGTCCCGGATGCCTACGGCAGCGCCTTCGCCTGCGGCAAAACGCCGCTGCAGTCCGTAAGCCCGCCGAGGTTCTGCACGCCCAGCAGGCTCAGCCGGAAGTAGGCCGTCGCGTACGCGTCCGTCCACCGCGCGTGCGCGCCGGCGCCGGCAAAGGCCGCCCACAGCGGCGCCGTCGCCGCGTCGGCGGCCAGCGCCCGGTCCGAGGCAATGCGGTAGACGCCGGCCGGCGGCTCGGCGGCCGCCGTCTCCGCGTAGATGCGCGTGTCAAAGATGCCGTCCGTCGTGTCCTGCGGCCAGCCGGCGTGTGCCGCGTCCGCAAAGTACTGCCGCGAGACCGTGTGCGCGCCGACGAGCGCCACCAGGTCCGTCGCCGACAGCGTCTTGGCCGCAAACATGGCCACAATGTGCGACGCGTTGGCCAGCGGGTGCGGCACCAGGCCGGCCGGCGGCGCCGGCACGCGCCCGTCGACGTCCGGCCGCCCCACAAACGCCCGGATGCGCGGCCCGCCCGGGCACGTCACCGCCGCCACCAGCGCGCCCACCTGGATCAGGTCCGCCACCGACACGCGCCCGTACGGCCCGTACGCCCGCTGCCAGCTCAGCACCAGGTCGGCCACGTTGCCGAGCCCGCGGTTCTCCGGCCGCTGCAGCTCGCCCGCCGACAGCAGGATCGACCCGTCCGCGCCGCCGCTGCCCACGCTGCCGTCCGCCGCAAACGCCGGCACCGCCGCGTCCGTGCTCCATGCCGCCGCGTCGTGGAACCCCAGCCGGATCGCGCTGCGCGCCAGCGCCGAGCAGCGCCGCCCGCCGTCCTCGGAAAACGCCGCCGCCATGGCCGCCGCAATGTAGCTCCACACGCAGCACGTGTCGCGCCGGCACGCCGCGCTGTCCACCCCGCCGCCCGCCGCCGGCCGCGCGTACACGACGCTGCTGTCGACCACCGCCGGCGTGCGGCCCTCGAGGATGCTGCGGATCGTCTCGCCGGCAGGCGTCGTGGGCCCGCCCGCAGCCAGGTCGCCAAGCAGAATGGTTGAGTGGCCGCCGGCGGCGGCGGCATCATCTCGAGGGGCCTGGCTGTGCACGCCGCGGACATGGCCAGCGAGCCCGGGAAGGGCGACGGCCAGTCCCTGGAAGCAGAGGAGCGAAACGACAAGACCTTGCCGCAACATGGTGTGATGCTGTGATGGTGATGCTGGTGTTGTTGGAGGATATTCTGATACTGTTGTCCCTGGTGCTGCAGTCGGAGGATATGCCGATGCGATAAGAATGGCCAATGGCGAGAACGCGGCACCAGACGTCTGTCGTTGTGTCGATGGCGAGGCTGAATGCTTGGCATCTCCCGAGGAAAGAACACAAAGACAGCCACCGTGCCGTTAGACCGTCGCACGGTAACGGCTGTAAAAGTCAACAAACAAAACGGAAGGCGCGCGGAGCACGGCAGGAGCCAACGCGAGCATGGTCAACACGGCAGGAGCACGCGAGCGGTTAGTAAGCAGCAGAACATCACGGCCAAGACATCATCACAGTCATCACAGAGCAGCGGGAGCGGTTTTTGTGCAGCTGCCATTTGCAGCCGCAGGCGTTTTATTGGGGGTCCTGGTACACATATCAGACAGATGCAAACCTCAAGCTCTACGTACGGAGCACAGGATTGCGGGCCAGCGAGCTCTACATAAAGGAGCACGCAGTGGCCGGGGGCCGGCGGGCTCTACATAAGGAGCACGCGTTGGCGGAAAGGAAAGAGTGCCGGCGAGCTCTATATAAAGGAGCATGCAGTGGCCGGGGGCCGGCGAGCTCTACATAAGGAGCACGCGTTGGCGGAAAGGAAAGGGTGCCGGCGAGCTCTACGATAAACGGAGCACGCATTGGCGAAAAGGGCGGGACGTCTGGGCGGTTGCTCTACAAGATCGGAGCACGGCCGTTCCGTCCCAGGGAAAAAGGAAACCGAGGCAAAATAAAGCAAAACAACACAACACGACATTCTCCAACGGGCCCTCTCTCGGTCCGGCCACGCGGAAACAAGAGGCCAGGGCTGCCTCGATGCCAGCGGGACGCTACCACGCTCGTCTCACACGACCAAGGCTTGTGAAGCATGCGGACGCTCACGCCGTGCGGTCCATGCCGGTCGAGCGGCCGACGGGGTCCACGGCGTGGTCGGGCTGCGCCTCGTCCCGCTGGCGTTGCGCCTTGAGGAGATCCGCATTGAGAGCGGCCAGGTTCCGGCCCTCCCACTTGGCGTTGTAAAACGTCAGCAAGCCCTTGAGCTTGATGAACGAGTGGTAGTATGTGAATAAGATGTAGGCCGGCAGGATCGCGAGGTCCTGCGGGTGTCGCCAAAAGTAGGCAAACGGTTTTACCATCTTTGCCACAAACATCCAGATGGCAAGGGGCAGGAGTGCCCAGAAAAGACTCTTGCACGGCGTCCCGTCGACACCGCACGTGCCCCGCTGCCGGCCGTCGTAGTTGTAGCCGGACAGGTCCGACCGCGCAAATGCATAGAGCAGGAGGGGGTCGTATAGGGCCGCAAAGTTGGTGAACAGCGACAGGTACACGGCGTAGACGGACCACGGCTGCGTCGCCCACACGTGGGCCGACAGCAGAGACACCGTGTTCGACCGCCACGTCGTGCGCACCCAGCGGATGAGACCGCCGCGGAACTTGTCGGCAGAACCAAGAGACGTGGTGATGAGCGTCTCGGGACGATACTGGATTTTGACACGCCACCCGTGCGCAATGCACCAGCGCGTGACAAAATTGTCATCGTCCACAGCGAGGGGCCCAACCAGCCCAAAGAAGAAGTAGTCGTTGAGAAATCCGTGGACGAACCGGGGGTCCTGGACAATGGCCGCGCGGATCAACACCGTGCGTCCACTCACCACGAACACACCCCCGTCGACCGCGTTGGACGAGCGGATCTCAAAGTTGTGTCTCTCGAGATAGAGACACTGGATCATGTTGACGATCCGGTGCCACAGGGAGGCGTGCTGGGGCTCGCGGATCACACGCTTGTTCGTGCCCACGATTCCCACGCGGGGGTCGCGCTCAAACGCCGGAAGGGCGTACTTGAGGAACGTGTTTCCCCAGAGGACGTGGTCATCCATAAACACGACAATGCGGGTCCGGGCGGCCCGGGCACCCTCGATGACTTGGATGCGTTTGTTGGCCTCGGTCGAGGCGAGCACGTCAATGTCGACACCCGCACACTACTGCGGAAGACCGGCACGCAGCTCATTGATGATGGGTATGGCAGTGGCACGCAGCATCTCGCCTGCCGTGACGACAATCACCCGCCGGGGCAGGTTGCGGACCACCGAGATGAGGCCGCCGCGGAAGTGAGCGTTATTTGGATCGATGGTCGGAATGACCACGGTCACATCTTCGCCCGTGATCGTGGGATTGCTGAGAGGCTCGGCACAGCGATACGCCCAAAAAGACACAAGGTGCACCACCTGGCGCAGGTATCTCCAGCAGAACAGGACGAGGAATGCAATGGTCCACGGGTACTAACCCTTGAACCATGCTTCGATGCCCTCTGCCGGACACTGGAGCACCGGGAGAGAGGGGGCGGCCATCTTGCCGGAGTGCAAGAGACCGCGGAGGTTGAGGTTGAGATGGGGATACCAGAGAGAAGAAGACAAGGAAACGGGGCAGAGAAGTTGAGGAGTGGCGGAGGGGTGAGGAGGAGGGAGATGAGAGAAAAGTCAGAGGGCATCTGGCTGCATTATATACACGACCAGCGGAGGAACGGAGAGCGGAGGAGACTGAGCTGTTCAGGGAGTTGTTCAGAGCTGTTCAGGGAGCTGTTCAGAGCTGTTCAGAGCTGTTCAGAGCTGTTCAGAGTAAACAAGCCGCTCGGGGCGTCAGTGCTTGGTGTCTGCACAGTCGTGGTAGAGTGTTTGGGCACTTGTTGTCAGTTGCTCGGCCAGCATGGCAGAGCATTAGGGCAAGCATTGGGACAGTCGATTCAGCGAGCAGAGCACGCGCACGGGTTTGCTTGTCATGTGCTTGACGAGGCAAGGAGCACATAATTTTGGTGTTCATTGTTGACGTTGTTCTTTGTTCCTTTCAGCGAGGGATGAACAGATTGTCAGCGAGGAATGAACGGACTGTCAGTTGACCACGTTATGAACAGACATGGAACTATATAAGGTAGTTCACTGTTGCACCGCGTTATGAACAAGAAGCAATCAAAGGTAATTTCACTTGTTGAAAGTCTATTCTTTTTCTTTTTAGAGAACATGTTGAATGTCCATCAACCGATGATCAACTAATGATGGCCTCTTGGCCGTTATAGCCGGACGGCCTGACGGTCGTTAGGACAGTCTGACGGCCTGGCGGCCGTTATGATAGCCTGACGGCCTGCGGCCGTTATGATTGCCCTACGCCTCGTTCTCCTTCTTCCGCAGGTCAAACACGCGCAGCGCCTCTTCGGCCGCCTTGACGCCGCTCAGGGCCATGGCGCCAAACGTCGGGCCCATGCGGTTCGCGCCGTCCACCTCGGACAGCTCCATGCCGCCGACAATGAGGCCCGGCACGATCTCGCGCGTGTTCTTGACAATGGCGTCCTCGGCCTGCTGCATGTCGAGGCCGCGCATGCCGCCGAGCCGGTCGAGGCGCTGCATGCTGACGAGCCGCTTGACCGAGAAGGCGCCCATGGGCCCGTCGTGGCCGGTGGTGGAGATGACGACGGGCGCGTTGATGGTGTTGGGGTCCATGCACGACTGGTCGTCGTGGTGCAGCGCGACCAGCGTCCAGTTGGTGACGACGCCGGCAATGCGCACGCCCGCGCCCGCGTCCGCGCCGCCCGGGCCCGCCGGCCGCGTGATGAGGTCCTCGACGGCCGTGGCGTTGAACAGCTTGATGTTGGGGAAGCGCAGCACCTGCGCCAGCAGCGTGGCCGTGAACAGGGCGGCGTGCTTGACGACGACAAAGGCGCCCTCGTCGTCGTACGGCACGCCCACCTCGCGCAGGAACGCGTCGGCCGGCTTGCGCATCACCATGGCCGAGAACAGCTGGCCGCCCAGCCACGCGCCGCCGCCGGGCGCCACGCCCGCCTCGACCAGCGCGATGCGCAGGTCCGGCCGCAGCTTGCCCAGCGTGTACGCCGCGCTGAGGCCGCACGAGCCGGCGCCCACAATCACAATGTCCGCCTCGGCGTACGCGTCCAGGTCGGCAAAGTAGCGCCGCGTCATGGCGCGCGACACCTGGCTCTCGCGGATCGGCGCAAACGCAAAGCCGTCGTCCCAGCGGCCCATCAGGCGCCGCACCTCGTCGCCGAGCGGCGTGGCCGGGGGGGACGCGGCCGCGTCGGCCGTCTTGGCGGTCTTGGCGGTCGCCGGAGCCGCAAAGGTGCCCGTCTTGGCACCAGACTCGTCAGGGGACACGGCAGAGGGGGCCATTGCTGCGGGGCGGTGACTGCGTGGTGTTAGAGGCCGTGCCGTAGCACAACGCATATTATGACAACGCAAACGACGGAGAGGGGAAGCAGTCATGATCCTTTCGCTGGTATTATCCAGATCAAGTTAGGGCCGTATAATCTCAGCCATGCTGCCGCCGTCTTGCTCTGCGCGACGTGCGTCGGCGCGTGGGAGACAAGGCCGCGGCAGCAGGCACCGGCTCATGCATAATGCTTTATCATACAGTTACCCGTTGCATAAAGATCATCTTGATTGGACGCATCGCCGCGACGGCCATGGCAGCTTGGAGGCTGGGTGGTGGACGGTGCCTACATGTCCTGGGCATGAAGACGGTCAGTACTCTCAGCGGGATGCAAATGCCATGACGGGACGTATGTACTGAGTTGACAAGAATGAAAGACTCTGCTTTGTTTAAGGGTTGAATGGCGGAGGGACGTTGCTGAAGGAAAATCAGAAAAGAAATGACGGGAGGGCGTATTTAAATACTCGTATAAAACCCCTCACCGGGAGGGGTTGCTGATGCGAGACCCAGTGTACTTGAGTGATTCTGGCTTGGCCTGCCGGTGTCGGCGTTCCTCCGCGACATAACGCCGTCCGAACAAGATGTTGATATGCTTACTTATATATATATGTATAATATATATAAATATATAATATACATACATATATACATATATTACACATATACGAACCCGTTACAGATGATGCCGTTGGCGAGAAAAACAATGCTGTTTTCTCCTGCTCGCTCTTCCCAAGGACCCCGGGTGGCATCGGCACAGCCTGATCGGCTTTCGGCTCACACGGATTGTCAGTTCATTGTGGTTATTCCTTGGCTTTAATATAGAGTGGGGCTATTCCAGACAACTGCCCTGGCAAATACAGACGTCTGCAATGGTGTACCTGTCACCGCGACGTTTTCACCACGTGCACAGAATTCAAGTCGACCATCTGCAACCAGCTGTCTGCAAAGATCCATCTTATGAATTCGAGCTCAAGCTCACTCTCAACAACTCTACGGAAGTGGAGACCCGTACTTGACTTCCAGCCAATCACCGACCGGTAAGCGATCCACTCAACCCAGGGAAGGAGCTCTTTTCTCTGCCACGAGAAATCCCTGCGGCCATCACTGTCGTCTCGCCCTCCGGCGCTTCGGCGTCTTCGGGAAGAAGCTCGCCTCGCCCGACTGCAGCCGCCACTGCGCATACACAGCCGACGCCTCCGGCGCCGGCTGCACAGGCCGACGGGCGCTCTCCTGCGGCCGGGCCCTGCCAAACTGCGCAGACGCCATGGCCTGCAGAGCCTCGTCGACGGTGCCCTGGCGCGGCTCGCGGCCAGCGGCAGCAGCAGCCGCAGCCGCACCGCCGCGACGGCTGCTGCCGCTCGGCATGTCGACGTGGGTCACGCCGCGGCGGAAGAGGTCCTCGTGGTGGTCGCGCAGCGCCTTGGCCTCGCCGGGCGTGAGCGCCCACGCCGAGTACCCGCGGCGCATGCTGTCGCGCACGGCCTGGCGCAGCACGTTGCAGAAGACGGCGCGCGTGGGCACGGCCACGCCCATGGCCGCGAGAAAGTCGGGCCACGCGCGGACGGCCTGCAGGCGGCGGACCTCGGCGGCGAGGCGGGCGGCGGCGCCGGGCGGCGGCGCGCCGTGGCGGCGGTCCAGGCCGTCGCGGACGCTCGCGAGCGGCGCGGCGACGGCGTCGGCGTCGGCGCCGCGCGCGGTGCGCCGGAACAGCTCCATAAACATGAGCAGGCGGTACGACGTGGCGCTGCCGGCAAAGGTGTGGTGCAGGCGGTAGGCGCTGACGGTGTCGTCGGGCTCGAGGTGCGCGAGCTCGGCGCGGCCGGCGCCGCGGCGGTCCAGCAGCCACACGACGTTGCGCGTAATGGCCTCGGTGATGATGGCCTTGAGCAGGCCCGCGCGCGACCGGCCGCCGTCGGTGACGCCGATGGCGCGGTCGTCGGCAATCAGCAGGGCCACGAGCAGCATGCCGAGGTTGGGGCAGTCCTCCTTGGACCGCCGGTTGTCGACGTAAAAGGACCGGATGCGGCGGTTGGCGTCGGCCGCCACCTGCGGGTGCTCGGCGGCCAGGCAGACGAGCAGGTGGAAGAGGTGAAAGTACGACTCTATGGCCTTTTCCGACGCATGCCGCAGCGTGCTCTGGACGGCGGGGGGGTGGCTGTAGCCGCCGCCGGAGGGGTTGTCCATCTTGCCGGCGTCCTCGTTGAGCCGCACGACAATCTCTGTCATAAAAGCCAGCATCACCTCGCTGGCCCGCGCGAGGTCGGACGTGCCGGTCCCGGTCCCGGTGCCGGGCGGCAGCGGCAGCACGTCGTCGGCAATGGCCGCCAGCGATGCGACGGCGGCGCCGCGCACGCGCAGCCAGTGGCGGCGCGACAGCGGCAGCGGCAGCCAGTGGTGGAATTCGATGCCCTGCAAGGAGCGCCGCACGCCCAGCGCAAACGCGTCGCGCGACAGCAGGTCGAACTCGGACGCCAGGCGGCACCGGCCCGTCCCGCGCGGCGCCATTGTCTGCGTCGACACGCCCACGCCGAGGTCGCGCTGCATGTACGACGCCTTGAGGCAGAAGCACTGCAGCTCGCGCTGACGCAGCACGTCGTGCAGCGCGACCAGCCTGCGCACGCGCGCCGACGCTGCCGCCAGCGCGCCGAGCGCCGGTGCGTCGAGCTCCTGCACAACGAGCAGCAGGACGTCGTCCGCCAGCGTGTCGATGGAGCGGCCGCCAAGGACGACGGCCGGGGTGCCGGGCGGACCGGCCTGCTCCGTGGCAGCGCCGTCGGCGTCGTCGGCGCCGGCCGCGCGCAGCATCGCGGCCTCGCTGTGGGTGTCGTAGCAGCACCGCTCGCACCTCCACCGGCCGCTGGCCCGGCCAGCCGGGAGCCCCCGAAACGCGCTGAGCTGCACCGTGTTGCCGCTCTCCTGCTCGACCGAGTCGCTCGCGAAAAAGGACAGCAGCTGGATGGCCACCCCCTTGAGCGTGTACGCCGACGTGTAGCCCTCGACCGTGTTGAGGATCGACGCGCAAATGTACGACCCAAACACGTTGGGGTGCTGCACGTCGGGCGTGTCCATGCGGATGGACGGCGGTTGCACCGGGTACTTGGCCGGGAACTGCACAGTTAGATGCAGCGGGCGCGGGCCGTACGCCTCGGTCGTCAGCAGCAGGCAGGCGGCGCCCCGCAGGCCGTCGGGGCCGTCCACGGGCGGGTGCAGCTTGATGTTGGGGTAGGCGGGCGGCCGGCACAGCTCGGCAATGTCCATCAGCAGGCGGCGCTCATACAGACTCTCGGCGGCGGCCGTGGAGCCGCGCTGTGTGGCGTTGCCGGCCATCTTGCTGTTGCCAACTGGGTCTCGTGGAAAAGAAGGAATCAGCCAGAGATTGTGGATGTCGGTGGACGTTCTGGATCGAAGCTGGGAGTTGCAATGTTGGGAAAGGGACAGACAGACGGAGCGAGCCAGGCTATATATAGACATTCTGTCGTGGCCGTTGTCTAGAAATTTACTGATATCCGTGCCAACTCCGACGCACTCGCCGCTGAGGCCAAACGCCAGGGCATCAACAGTGGGTTGAAGGTGAGGCCTTCCAGATTAGTGGGTCCCGTATAAGTGCTTGGCCTCATGCAAACAAAGCAACGTGTGTCTGAACATCGTCGCCTCTCAAACGAGACTGGACTGTGCCTGGAATGACTTCTACGAACTACATCAACTATTTCCGTAAGAGCCACAACTGAATACAATGGCCATAACCGGGGCATAGCGAATTTGGGCCAGTTTTCCACCATGTGCCCCTGGACTGCTCATCTTTAGTCAAAGGTTCAATATACTGCGGCGTTGGTGTTTTCCGACGCTGAACGTATCCTCTCCGCAAGCAGGTAACACTGCGGCTCTTGTTCAGCCTCGAGATATCGATTTTGTCTCAACACGAAGCAGAGCGGTTCAGGTTTCCCATGAGGTCAGTCGGGGTAGAGGCCAAAATGCGAGTGGCCTTGGCATGCTGTGTTGTTGAGAAGCTGTTGAAGAGTAAGATAAAACACGGCAAAAATAAGAGAAGTTTTAAAAAATCCAAAACAGCTTGGTAACAAGATTCGAGTGACAAGAAAAAGATGCACGTTGTCATGGCCGTGACGTGACGGCCGTTCCAGGGCGACGCTACTTGGGCCCTAATAAGGGCTTATCTCCGCCAAAATTATTTGTTACTGCCAGTTTGGCCGAGTGGTTAAGGCGGTGGTCTTAAGCTTGGCGCTTAGCACACCATTATCGAGAGATTCACAGGTTCGAACCCTGTAGCTGGCAAGATTTTTATTCGTATTTTAAGCGTTTTTTTTTTACTACGGCAAAATACAAAAAAAAAAATCATAAAAGGGAGAAGAAAAAGAAGAATAAAATAAAATAAAATAAAATAAAAGAAAACCGCCAGGGAGTTTGCAAATAAAGAACAAAAAAAACTTTAGCTCCGATACGGGGAATCGAACCCCGAGCTCGACGGTGAGAGCGTCGGATGTTAACCATTACACCATATCGGACGGTTTACAACAATTGAGGATGCCTTCCACCAATATAACAAGCCACCTGTTTCCCCATTTTGCAAATAAAACACACCGACTGAATATAAACAATGGAAAGCCGTGTATTTGGTATTCGCAATAACAACGCAACACGCTATGAATAGTTTAATTAAAAGCAAAGATTACCAACGATTAACCAAACAGAAGCAGACCCTGGCGCCTGTCGCTCCAGCCAAGTCAGGCTTTCACCAAAATCGCCTCACGAAAGAATGCCAAACTACCGGCGTCGTTTTTATAGCTGCTGCCGCCCGCTCCCATCCCCCGATCATGGCATCTCGTAGCGCGTCTCCACGGCCGGCATCTCGCTGATGGTCGGCTCCGTCGGCGGCGGCGGGCTGCCCGAGTAGACAGTGGTGTCCTTGGCGCTGCTGTAGGGCGCGTCGTAGAGCTCGGACGGCGCCACGGGCGACGGGCTGGTGGGCGGGTACTGGCCGCCGAGGTTGGGCGTCGGCGCGTAGCCGGCGGGCGCCTTGGCCATCTCGGGCGACAGGTAGGCCGCGCTGCCGGCGCCGGCGCCGGGTGTGGTGGCGCCGGCCACGGAGGCGGCGGCCTCGCGGTCGGCCTTTTGCTTGTTGTTGCGGCGGCGCACAAAGAAGAAGACGAGGCCGATGGCGGCGAGGCCAACGGGGACGCCGATGCCGACGCCGACGCCGACGCCGACCTTGCTGTGCGAACCGCCGCCGGACGAGGCCGTGTCCGTGGCCGTCGCGGCCGTGTCGGTGCCGGTGGCCGCGGCCGAGGACGCGGTCGTGGAGGCCGATTCCGTGGACGTTGTCGACGTCGTCAGCGTCGTCGACGTCTTGTGCGTCTTTGTCGACGACGACGTCGTCGAGGCCGCGACGCCAATCGTCGTCAGCGCCGTGGGCGTGGCTAGGAAGTCAGCGGTGTCGGGGGAAAAAAAAGAAAAAAAAGAAAAAGAAAAAAAGAAAGAAAGTGGCTCCTCACAAGCAAAGTCAATCAGGTCGTAGCCGGTGCTGCAGTTGGCCTCGCCGAGGCCGGTGCTGATGCAGTAGTACAGCGTGTCCGAGTCGGGGCACTTGCCGACGCCGTTGCCGCCGGCAACGTCGTCGCGGTCCTCGTCGACGCACACGCTCGGGCAGTTGCCGCTGCGCCACGTGCTGTCGGTGCAGGAGCCGCGCACGTAGGTGCTGGCGCCCGACTTGAGCAGCTCCGAGCCCGTGGCCTTGCACAGATAGTACTGCGAGCTGACGCCAAAGCACGCGTAGCCCGTGCCGCAGCACGCCGACTCGTCCGTGTCGCTGGAGCAGGGCGTGTCGTTGGCGGTGTCGCCGTTGGGATAGTAGCACGTGGCGCGGACGGCGGCGGGCAGGTGGCCGAGCACGACGAGCAGGCCGGCCAGCAGAGCCGGCGGCGATACGGACGCCGAGGCGAGACGCATTGGAAGAGGGACCCGAGCAGATCAGGCGGTCAGCGGTCGAAGGGGGGCGAGGACGAGTGACGACGGAACGGACACAAACAAAGACGGAGAAAAAGGAGAAAAGGAAGAGAAGATGGGAAGCGGAGGGTATTTGGTCCAACACGTGCAGGGAGAAGACGGACGGCGGCCACCTTGCAAGGCGAGGAGAATCCACAGCAAGTGGATTTGTTTGTCCCTCTAGCCCGGTAATAACACCATGTACATTACATACTCCTAAGATTATTGCAGTCTTTGTGCAACACGCCCCCTGCCGGGAATAATACGAGGATGTGAATCTCGCACCGCTCGCGGTCCCTGTGGAGTGGCCCGCCCTGTTTCCTATTCGTACGGCGTGGTCGAGGCCGGATGGATGCCGGGGTCTTTTCGAGCCGGCGCCATCGATCGACAAAGCCTTTTGCTCCTCTTTTGTGTCCAGCTCGGCCAAACCAGCCCAGATGGGAGCATCACCCGGATAAAACAATCAAAAGGAGCCAGTAGTTCTGCGCTTGCTCTGCGTCCGGGCCTCGCCGCCATGATAAAGAAAGATGGCGTTGAAGAGGCTCTGCACGAGAAGAGCGCGGCCCCAACAAAGCCAACGGTCGCCACCAAGCCACAGCGGCAGCAACCGGTGCGGCAGACGTCAGTGGCGTCCCAGTGCGGCGTTGAAATGAAGAAACGCATGTACGTACATATACTGTGGGTGCAACTCAACCTGCCGCTTCTGGCTGCAACAACCCGGTCGAGGCCCTCTTTTCTTTTCTTCTCTCCTCATTGTTTGGCTGCCTCTCCGGATCCTTCACACGATCCCTGCTCTTTTAGGTCTGACATCTTGTTGTCAGACTGTATCATCCTGCGAGCAGGCCCCTTATTTTGTACGGCGTATTTCGAGAGCCTTCAAGAACGAACCAATGGCTTTGCCACCTGCCTTTTTCCACTCTCCCCGTCGATGGCGCAGCAACATGCCGGCCTCAGCCACGATGCCTGTGGTCAGCCGGGAAGAGACAGTGTGAGGACGCACGCGTCGTTCTGCAGCGCTTGTCCTGCAGCCCTACGTTGCATTTGTCGTTTTCTTTCCCGCCTTTTTGTTCAGCAGACGGTACTCAGTTCTGACAGAGGTAAAAGCCTAAACGGGTTAGACATGCGTCGGCGTCGCATTGTGAGAGAAAATAAGCAATAGGTAGTAATGTGGTACGTCGTAGGGCGTTTCAGCTGGTTTTTTGGTTGCAGCAGTTCGCACGGCCCTCATAACACTCCAAAGATGCATGTTGATCCAATAAGGTTAAAGAAGTGCAGGCGTCCCGTTCGTGCCGCAACGGTGTTGCGGTTCCCAGCATTGATTACAAAGGAGGTAGCGGAAACAATGACAGAAGAGAAAAAAAAAGAGAAAAGAAAAGAAAAGAAAAAAAGAATAAAGAAAAGAACAGAAAAGAGTGCGCAGACGAAACAGAAAGGATGCAAAACCGGTTTCGCCGCCTACAAGGGGCCGTGCAGCTCACTCCTCCTTGACTCCCTGCTCGTCGTCGTCGGCGTCGTCCTCCTCGACGGCCCAGTCGCGCCAGCCCTCGCCGCGCACCCAGCTGACGCCCTTGCGCCACGCGGGCTCGCGCACGGCGGCGGGCTGGCGCTCGTAGACGGCGCCGGCCAGCAGCAGCGAGGCCACAAAGACCAGGACGTCGGCGCCCTGGGACGCGGGCCGCCACCAGCGGCGCTTGACGCCGACGCGCCAGGCGCTGTCGAGGCTGGCGCGGGCCGCGTAGAGAAACAGGGCGCGGCCGTGCTTGCGCTCGACCCAGGCCCAGAAGCCGGCGACGAAGCCGCCCAAAAAAAAGCGCTGCGTGGGCAGGACGCGGCGCGGAAGCCAGGCCTGGAAGAAGCACACCGACGCCCACGCCGTCGACAGCGAGCCCGTCAGGAACGTGGCGGACCGCAGCGCGCGCGCCAGCAGCCGCCGCAGCGCGCGCACGGGCGCGTGGTAGACAGCGGCGGCGCGCGGCAGCTGCAGCGCCGTGTAGAGCACCAGGAAGAAGCGCGCGTACGCCGGGAACGCGCGCAGCCAGTACGTCAGGAACGTGCGGCCGCACGACGGGTCGTCGGGGTGCAGCGTCGCGCAGCTCAGCGACTGGATGAGCGGGTGCGCGCGGCCCGCGAGCGGCGTCACGGCGGCCATGGCCGCGGACGCCGCAGACGCCGCCGCGGCCGTGGCGCCCGGGGCCGCGGCCGGCGGCGACGGCAGCGCCAGCAGCTGGCTGACGTCCTTGTTGGGGAAGAGCGCCGGCGACGAAAAGACGGGCCAGTAGGCGCGCGCCATGGCGGCCAGGGCGTCCAGCACCTCGTAGGGGCCGGGCCAGCTCAGCGCCATGGCGGCGGGGACGTCGGGCGGCGCGGCGTGCAGGTACGTGTCGGTCGCGAGCGTGCGGCCCAGGACCAGGTTGCCAAACGGCATGGGGAAGCAGTCGCGGTCAAAGACGGCCGCGTGCAGCAGCTGGCCGAGCGCAATCGGCTGCAGCATCCACGAGCCCCACCACCACGGCCGGGCGCGCGGCCGGGGCACCAGCATGACGCCGTTGGCGCCGGCAGTGGCAGCGGCCGTGGCGCCGGCCAGCAGCTTGTCGACGCCCGAGGACGCCGCCCCGGCCGCGGCGCCGACCGCCGAGCGGACGGTCACCGGCACCATGTCCACGCCCCAGATGGCGCCGGCGTCCTCGGCGGCGTTCCAGGCAAATTCGAGGGCACGGCACACGGCCATCACGGCCAGCGTCATGCGGAACTGGGCCGGCGCAATGCCCAGCGCGAGGCCGGCGAGGGAGGCGCCCGCGGCCGGCGCATACGCCGACGTCAGGGCCGCGGCTGTGCGCGGGTTGCGCAGGCGGAACGGCAGCGCCGCCGGGTCGAGCAGGTGTGTGCGCAGCCGCGTGAAGAAGCGGAAGAGGAGGCGGTAGAGGAGGAGGATGGCGGAGAGCGAGAGGGAGAGGCGGACGGTGGGATACGTGGAGGGCTCCTTCTTTTGTCTTGGTTGTTAGCGGGAAGAAAAGGAATGGAGAGAAAAAAAGAAGAAAAAGACAAAAAACACCGACAGAGAGAAAAACCCACGAACCTTGGCTTCCCAAACAAACGGCGCTGGACTGCCTCGTACAGCTTGACGCCGGCGGCGCTGGCCATGAACACGCGCAGCGCGTGGCGCACGGCGCGCGCGTTGAAGTCGTCGGCACCCACGATCGCGCGCGGCGTGTCGGGGTCGGCCAGCTCCGGCAGCGTCTCCTTCTTGGACGGGCTCGCGCCCGCGGCCTTGGCCTTGGACGGCGGCAGGGCCGACGGGCCGTTCATGATGCGCGCCACCTGCTCGACGGAGGGCGCCCGCTGCCGCACGAGCCGCGACTTGGACAGCACGTATTTGTGCAGCGCGGCGTACTCGCGCGCCGAGATGGTGTAGCGGAGGGCGTTGCGCAGGATGGCGTCGCGGGGGGAGGGCGTCGACGAGGCCGCTGACGAGGACGCCGCCGCGGCCGGCCTCGGCGCCGTCGCCGCGCCGGCGGACGACGCCATGCTCGGAGATGGCAAGGCGCGGGCGACCAGCACGCACGACCGCCGACGATGCGGTCTCCTTGTCCGGTTGTCCGGGCTGTTGAGGGTCCGGGCGTTTGCAGTGCCGGGCGCGAGGAGGCAAACGGCGGCGGAGGCAAACGGCGGCGGAGAGGAGAAAAAGAAGGCGGGCGGCGTTGGGCGTCTGCCGCAGAGAGACGCGTGCGCGTAGATGGGCAATGTGCGCCGTGGACGGCCGAGAAAAGACGGCCCGGGTCGATGTGCAGGCAGACAACAGGAACAGGACGCGGCGGGACGCAGAGGCTGATGAAGATGGGCAGAAGAGGGAGATAATACGACGCTTTTCGCTTCGGGCTGGAATGCGACGATAAGGGGAAGGAGCAGTGAGACGCGTCCACTTTAGTGCAATTCACGTGCTTTGCGTGTGGGCGCATTGCCAGTGAGCACGGCGCAGCGCGAGGAAGCCTCGGCTGGGGGGCTCTTGCCGTTTACTCGTACAAAGTAAGACGTAGGGCAGGAGACCCGCTTTTCCGCATTCTTGCCGCGCCAAAAGAGGAAAGAACAAGGCGTCCATTCCATTTCGCGATAATCATCCGTGCGTGCAGCGATCGTCGGATGACAGGGTGGCTTTCGATGCACCGACAGAGGACAATCACGAAGCCGACGCCGGCCGCACACTGTAGGTCGAATAGAAGCTTGTATTCCTCGTGGGTATCAACAGGTGCACACGGCCGGCAGGATGTCCCCTTCCCCGCCCACTTCCTCCGGGCGTGCTTTTATCCCCATCTTCTCCAGGTAACCCCGTCTCTTCAGCCTTTGCGCTGTGCAGATAACTTTTTGACGCTCGTGAATGTGAAGTAAAGAGAGAAGAGACGAAAGAAGAAGAACAATGTGAAGTAAAAGAGAAAAGAAACGAAAGAAGAACGAAGAATGACGAAGAAGAAGAAGAAGAAGAAGAAGAAGAAGAAGAAGAAGAAGAAAGAAGAAAGAAGAAAGAAGAAGAAAGAAAAAATAAGAAAAGAGAAAAGGAGAAATAACGCAGTGCCTGGCTCGCCGGCCAGTATTTTTCTTGCCTCCTTTTTCAGCTGCTTTTCGGGCTTTCTCATGCATTTTTGGTTCCTCCTGAGCTTTCCCCCCGATCGCCATGCCTGTTCAAACAACGCAGTAAAAAGCAGTAAAAAGCAGTAAAAAATAACGAGAAACGGGACAGATCTGCAAGTTCAACCGAGATAGAAACAGAACGAGGTGGACCAAACGCCAAGAGGCAATGCAGCGCATGCTGGGGACAGACTATGAAAAAAAAGGCAGAAATGGCAAGACGCAAAACAAAAAGTGCAGATGCCGAATACGCTCCGTTTGCCCAAAGACACTTGTCCGGCAATACAAATACAGACCGAGGAAAAGTAAAAAGACAAAAAGGGAGAAGCAGAGGCAATGCGCGACTGTGCAGCCTAGCGAGAAGCTTCGGCGTGCGCCCAGACGCGCACGAGCTGGCCGCTCTCACCGTGGTACATCTCCTTCCAGCCCAAGACGTCCCACTCGCCGGCGGCCAGTCCGGGCGTGCTGCCCTGGGCCGGCGGCGGCGGCGGCGACGGCTGCTGGATGCGGCCGAGGAGGGCATGCCGCTGCTCGGGGTCGCTGGCGACGGCGCCCGCGCGGAGGGCGTCCAGGGCCTGCAGGCGGCGGCGCTCGCGCTCGTCGACGACGGCACGCGCCACGGCGGCCAGCTGCGGCTGCTGCGCGAGAAGGTACTGCAGGATGCCAAACGGCAGATTGGCCAGGACCCGCGACAGCACCGCCGCAATGTGCGCCGCGTGCGCCGCGCCGGCTGCGTCGGGCGATCCCACGGCGCCGCCGTTGACGCCGTTGACGCCGCCGTGGGCCGCCTTGCGGGGCAGCGGCTCGTCGCTGCGCGGCGCAAAGTCGCCAAAGACAATCTTGGGCGACCGCACGCCGCCCTTGATCGCGCTGGCAGCGTCGCTGGCCGTGCGCATGGGCAGGCTGACCGAGCCGGCCGAGCGGGCATGGATCCCGTTGGTGTCTCGCGCAGGGACCTCGTCTGCTGCCTCGACAGGGCGGGACGACGTGTCCACGGGGAAGCGGAGCAGCGTCGAGAGGGCGTCGGTGGTGGTCGTCGCAGTCGGGGCTGTAAAGACAAAGTCGGCCGGAACGCGGTGGACGATAAAGTCGACGGCCTGGCGCAGCAGGCGCCGGACAGCTACGCCGGCACCGCGGCTGTAGCGCAGCTGGGCAGGCGCAAAGACCGGCCCGCGCTCGCCCACGTTGCCGCTGCTGCTGCTGCTGTCTGCGGCGTTGTTGGGGAACGACGCGCCGTTGAGACAAAAGGCCAGCACCTTTTCGAGCGTGCCCCAGCCGAGCAGCCGCGCGGCCTGCTCCGCGCCCTCGTGCTCGACGTGGCTCAGCATAAAGAGGCAGCCCGCGGCCAGGTTGGCGAGCGCCTTGTCGAGCGCCTGGTCCGGCGACGCGGCGCCCGCGGTGGCGTCGGCGAGCGAGAAGCCGTAGAGGGAGCGCACGGCCTGCACGGCGGCGTCGAGGGAAACGTACGGATCGGCAATGTGCACGGGCAGCGCGAGGATGGGCAGGTTGTAGGGCCCGTTGTGCATCGTGCCGGCCTCGGAGCGCAGCAGGTGGCCGATCAAGTAGCTCTGCGCCAACACGCGCCGGTGGCCGGCAAACACGGACGTCTGCGGCGCCGGCGGATCCGCCGCGTTCGCGTCGGCAGCCGGCACCGGCTTGTGCAGGTGCAGGATCAGGTGGCAGTCGGCGGACTGCGGGTTCTCGAAGCCGCCCTGGATTTCGTTTTGCAGCTGGTGGACGATCTGGACGTTGAGGGGGTGGGCCAGGTGGTCGCGGCCGCCGCCGCCGCCGCTGCCGTGCCGTTCTTGCGGAAAGCTGCCGGGCGGGTAAAAGGGCGGCGACAGCATCGAGGACATGGAGTCGTTGTTGCGCGGCGGGATGTGGCCGTTGTTCGGGACGCCGGGCGGCAGCAGGTACGGCGGCCCCGGGTGCGGGAAGCTGGGCCCCTCGCCCGCGTTGTCGGGCGAGTGCGACCCGTGGTAGCTGCCGGGCGTCGAGGGGTTGAAGCCGGCCGAGGACGGCGTGAAGCCGTTGACGTCGCCGACATGCGGCGCGCCCGGCGGTCCTTGCCACTCGCCAGGGCCCATGCCGGGCATGCTGTACGGGATGAACGGAGGACCGCCCGGGCCGCCCGCGCCGCCGGGACCGCCCAAAAGGCCCGGAGGCGGAGGCAGAGGGCCGAGGCCGGTCGGGGCAGGCGAGGCGTTGTTGGAGTCGTGGAAGGCGCCAAAGGTGATGCTGCCGGCGCTGGGGTGGGCCTGGTGGAAGCCGGGATGCGGGTGGCGCGGCGTGTGCAGAGGGTGCTGGGGCGGCGGCGGCGGCGGTGGGTTGGCCGGGTGTCTCGGCGGTCCTGCACGGTGCCGGGCCGCAGAGCCGCTCTGGGCGTGCGGGGGAAAGACAAAATCGGGGACGGCGTGGCCGTTGGTGAGGAGGCCGGCGGCCGGTCGAGGGCCGGAGGGCGGGTGCGGGGGATGGGCCGGGCCGACGAGAAGGGGGGCGCTGGCCGGCGCGTGTCCGTCGGCCGGCGCAGGAGCGTGGGCCGGGGGAGCGGCCGCGGGACCGGCCACGGGACCGGCCACGGGCGTGTTGACGGAGACGGACGACTGCGGTGTCTTGGCCGCGGGCGAGGACGCGGACGTCGCCGTGCCGTGGGCGGTCTGGGGCGTGGTCGCGGCGGAGCCGGAGGAGCCGTTTTCGGCCGCGGCGGACGCCTCGTGTGGTTTCTGGTTCTCCTTGCCGGCCGGCGCAGCCACGGCGGCCGTTTGCGGCCCGTCCTTCTTCTCCGGCTCGCGGCGTTCAGAGAGCGCTCTCTCCCTCTCCGCCTTGTCCTTTTCTTTCCGCTCAGCGGCCTCCTGCTGCTTCTTCTCCAGCTCGAGCCGCTGCAGCTTCTGCTGGCGCTGCTGCTGCTGCTTGTGGACCAGCGGCAGCGGGATCACGGGGACAACCGCGGCCCGGGCGTTCTTGAGGCGCCCGGCCGGCTGGGGGGGCGGCGGCATGCTGGCGTGGGGATCACAGGGCGCGAGGCGTCGGGCGGTGTTGTTAAAGTCGGTTGGATCGGGGGATGAAAGGAGGAGTCGTGACGTCGTGACGTCGTGGTGTCGTGATGTCGTGATGTCGTGAGGTGGATGCAAAGCGCGTCCGGGCAGGGCCTAACTAACAGACGGTTAGTGTCGTTGCACAGCGGCACGGAAGCCGAGCACAGCGTGGTGGCTCGGACCCGCGTCGTCGCTCGTCTGCGCCGCAGCTGGTCTCGCTGCCGCCGGCCTCGCCGGGCTGCCGGGGCACGTGGCCGGTGTTCGCAGGGTGACGGCAAGGCCGCGGCTTTCCCACAGCGGACGGCAGCAGGCGGAACAGACGACAGCAGAAGCGAGACAGGCCGAGAGGCCAGGCCGGGCTGCGACGATGCAATGCTAGAAGATGGACTCACCGGCAAAGACAGCGGAGCTGCCCGGGGGGGAGGGGGGGGGCAGAGAGAGCCTAAAGGAGCGGGCGAGCGCCAGACGGACGGACAGACGGAGCAAAAGGAGCGTGTGCCGCACTGATGCTGCTGGCCGGCGCGTGGCAAAAGGCAGAGCGAGCTCGGAGCAAAATGAGAGGATGGTGACGGGGCAGAGCAGACGCAATGCCGGGGCCACGCAGGAAAAGGAAGGCAAAAGGAAGGCGACGAGGCCCGCTGGGGAGTCACAGCCAGCAGCTCAGACAGACGAGCGGTGAGTGCGTCGCGGCAGACAAACGCTGGCGGGCGGGAGCTGGGCCTGGCAAACGCAGAGCGGCGGCGGCGTGGCGAGCGAGGAGGCAGCGAGGAAGCGCAGAGATGCGGAAGAGGAGGCGGCGAGACGTGGAGGGAAACGAAGCGCCTTGCCGGTCGGGCTTTCCCTAGCATTCTCTTTTTTTTTTCGGTTCGTGCTTTCCTTGCGTGGCCGCCGCTGTCTGCTTTTCTGCTCTTGCCTTTTTTTTCTGGGCCCTTTTTTCCAACTGCCAGGTTTTAGTGCCATGGCCGGTGGGTCTCGTCTATTTATTTCTCAGCTTTGCATGGCGCTGGGCCAATCAGCGTGCGGCATATGGAGTTCTTGACCGGTCACGTGTTTTCTGCTGAGCCGCTTGACGCAAGAGGAGGGAACAGCAGCGAATACAAGACTGGAGAGCTGGGATCGTTCCGCACCAAGCCTTGCCCTACTCAGCTTTGTTGAACGGTGAGCTCAAAGTGAGACGGCGACAACACCTTGAGCAAGCTGACGTCATAATCGCCGGCATGAAGATGATGCCGAAGATATGGCGACTGTCAAGTCGCTTTGTTTCGTGTTCAGGTGCTTTGAGTAGTGATAAAGAAGCCTCATAATGTACGCTCAATAGTCCCAGCAATGGCATTACTGATGGCCAGTCACCGCGGCCACCGTCAGGGGCAGATCTTGCAGTTGCACTATATCGCCGCTCCGGCTTGCATCACGTTGTCGAGGATGATATCACAAGAAGTGCAAAACGCCTGTCTGGCTGACGAAAAAGTATAAATAGCCCGGCTTTGCCTCTCAGGAGCATTCCTTTCTTCCTTCTCTCCAAGCACACGCTCGCCACGCCCCTGTCCACACACGACCGTCTTCCAACTCCTGCAGCCAGAAACCACCACCACCACTACCCTCGGCACTTTGAAAATGTCCGGCCAAGGCGACAAGAAGCCCGACCCCGTTCCTGCTCCGGCCCCCGCTCCAGACAAGAGTGACGGCAAGGGTGACGGCAAGGGTGACGGCAAGGGCGACGGCAAGGGTGACGGCAAGGGCAAGAACGGCAAGTGACGGCAAGTCCGAGCCCCGAATTCCTCGAGGGGACGCCCTTGAGAGACGAAACAGGCCGTTCTTCTTGTACAGAGAAGCATCTGAGGCGATGACTTTTTTAGATAGGTAGATAACCGATGCTTTGTCCTAGCAACTGTGTCGGTGGACAGCTGGGAAGAATACAATGCAGAGTATCCGGTCATTAAGTCCCAAATCGTGCATTAGTCCACTCGGGTCTGCCATGCCAGTCTTTATCAGGGGTTGAAGAAATACTTTTACGCATTAAGTCGAGAAAGCGCTGTTGTGGCCGCCGCTTTTGGCGGTCGCTGTACGCGTAGGCACCATGACACTGCGGCACATATTACCTGTCGCCGAGAGGTACCTAGAGAGCAATGCCTAATAACATAAAACTAGCTATTTTTAAACCTCATTATCCACGCTCACGGCTCTTTGAGTCCCCCCACCACCTTCACAATGCTCAACCGTGAAGGAAACACCAAGGACAGTCCTAATATGTGAGATGAAGAGCTTGCAGTCGCTGCAGCTGGCCCGGCTGACTCGTATGCTTGTCTGCGCGGTCGGGACCCTAGGACACATAGTCGCGGGGTGCTGCAGTCTCAGGTCCTGCTGCACCCACTTCTCCGGCTGGTCGACGGTTCCGGCTCTAAAGAGCACGCTCGGAAGAATGACGTGCTGGCTAATATAGTAGGCTATGAGCTTCTTCTCGGCATGCGAAGCATTATATGAGCCCGGCCGCCCGGGCTCATCACGGCCGTCCTCGGGTAGGGCATATCCGATCAGTTGGCACAGCTCGAACACGTGGACTCGCCAAAGGCGGTTGTCGAGGACGTGCTCTACGGCAAAGTCAGTGCGCCAACCGCTGGCGGCACTCACGACTGGGAACAGCTTGCCACGGTCAAGGCGCGCAACAGTCTTGCCCCAGTCCGGGACGTTGTATGCGATGCTCTGAACATAGTACTCGATCTGGATGCCCAAGCCGGTGGCCTCCATGACAAAGTGACCAAGCCTGGGCTCATTCGATGAGCCTGAGCTCGCTGTTTCTTCTGTCGCTGTGACGGGTTCAAAGGCCTGGAGCTTGATAGAAATAATACTGCGGTTTGTCTCGGCTTCGCCACTCTCTAAGTAGTGGCTAGACTTTTCTCGCATCCTCGCCGTCCTTTTCGAGGGTCTCGAGTAAAAGTAGGCGCCGCGCCCCTTGCGGTCTTTTGCGCGGATCTGCTCCGTGTTCGAGCAGAAAGTTCACAGCCTTCAGCCGTCCCCAAAGCGCGGCCTCCATCAGCGGCGTCCGTCCGCGCTTGTCAGCACTGTTGAGGTCCCCACCCTTGGTATAAAGGAACTGGATCATCTTATCATGGCCTTCGGCTGCGGCAAAGGCGACACAGTTGACACCTTCCTTTTTTTTCCGGCTAACGAACGGGTCATCCTTGTACGTCTCTAGCAGGGACGCAACTTCGCGTAAGTTATTGCGGATACAATGTGAATTGAAGAGACTCTGTCGATGGCATGTATCCTGCATGAGCTCTCTCCAAATCGCATAGGACTCTAGTGTTTCCGCATCGCTGATACCAAACTGCTCGACTTGGTCCCCGAGTGTTTGCAGCTGATCTCGATTGGTGTCGTCTCGCTCTGCTTGTCTGCTTCGGAAATCCCTGTTGGCTTCTTCGGCTTCCTCACCCTCGCCGTCGTCATCGTCTTCCTCGCCTTCCTCGCCCTTGCTTCCTTCATCCTCGCTCTCATCCTCGTCGTCATTAGGTAACGTGACGCCGACCGTCACGAAGAGGCCCCTTTCTTTGTCGATTCTATAGGAGTATTGCGCTTGAGCCTGCTCTTCGAACGGGTAGCATAGCTGGTAGTCCGCTGAACTTAGGTGGCAGTGTGCCGCCCGAGTTTGACCTGTCAGCGGAGATCGGACGACGCCATGACGATGGTACCCCAGGCAGTAAGGACAGACGACGCGCAATGACTCGCTCCCCCACTCCGTGACGAGCGCCAGGGGGATCTGGCGACCTCGGCTGTCGAGGATACCGTTGGCAAGGGGTGGATTGTGTGCCGTCATTAGGCGATGGTGTCCGGCGGCTACAGCTTGGTTTGTCTGTGCGGATCTGCAGTAGTAATGCTTAACAGGCTGGCGCTATTCTCCAAGAGTTCAACTAATGAGCGTTGTACTCTATCAGGTCAAGTGACTATCGTAAGTAAATATGGCGCCTCGCGGCAAATATGTTGACCCTGATGCGGGCGTAGCCACGTTCATGGTATTGCTGGTTTGGCAGTGGTTGCAATGGCTGGCCGCCTCAGGCAGCACAGCCGGAGCTTCAATCTATTCCGCCCGGAGGCACTAAGCCTAAATGAACACTGCTTACATAATTCTTTGCTTATTTAATCAACATCCTTCTGTTCGATCACGGTCTTTTCCTCGCTTCTTCGTATGTTTACTATTCCTTTCAGTCCTCCTCCTTCCCTGCTTGTTGACTGGGCAGATTGATCTCTTGAAGATCCTCCTCCAAGTGTTCAGGGTCCTATAGCTGGTGCCTGAAGCCGGGTCTACTGCCGATGGGTTGGTGGGTTGTTGGCGGGCGTTGTTGGCGATGTCGGTGTAGTGTTTTGTGTGTTCTTCTGGTGTCGTTTATCCTATGTCCGGTTCGTAGTTTAGTCTTTCCGTCACCAGGGCATATTTGATTGTAGCTCGTACTGCTTTCATGTCAGGTGTCCAGTTATCTTGGTCGGTCGTTTCCTTGCCCCCTAGGAAGAAGGACAGGTTCCCCATTTTTCCGGCCGCTCGTTCTTAAAGAAGCTGTCTTTATATATCCCATTGAGTGCATTTAAAGAGGAAGTGCCTGGTGGTCTCTCTCGCCCAGCCACACTGGCAGATGTCTGTCTCCGCGGCTCCGATTTGGTGCAGGTAACCATTGACTCGCGCCAAACCTGTCCGCAGTTGCGCCGGGATGCGGGCTTTATTCCGTTTAAGGTTGTCGTATAAGAGCTGAGTGTGCCTGCCAGGAAGGGCTGTGTCGGCCTTCCTCGAGTACTCTCCTAACCCCCTTTAGGATTTCTCGTTGTCGTTGTTGTTCCATGATGATTTTGTTTTTGACTGTCGTCCGGGCTTAATCGTGTGGTGCGTCCGGGGTGGCGTTCTGTTAGGTGGCCGACCGCGTTTCTGCCTTGGCCCGCTTTATTAAGTCAATGTTGGCCTAGGCTGGTACCGCCCGTATAACCACTTTGTTATTGTTTACCTTAAGGCGTTAAACTTCTCGAAGGGGTTTCCAGACAATATGTTGGCCCGATCGTTGGCTAGGGCGGTTTATCGTTGACAGTGTTATACGGTTACTTATCCAGACAGTTATTGTACGGCCTACGGCCGTGTCCGGGGCGGTCCTTAGTCCCCTTACTATAGCCTCCAGTCCGGCATAGTGTGGATTGAGTTCGCGGCCCCAGCGTGGCGGCGAAGGTCGTCGTCTCCTTCCTTTGTCCGCAGCGTACATTGTCCCGTACGGAGACTCCGATCCCAACCATCTCATTTCGTGCTAATGTACTTGTTGCGATCATAATGTCCATTATGTCGTTCATCATTGCCGCTGCGCCTTCTTAGTCTAGGCCCTGGTACACCTGAAGTCGTTCCTCCCACGGCGGCGCCGGGAATGGCTTGATGCGCTCCATCCATAAAAAATGGCTGGCCTTATAATGGCTGGTACAAAAATGGCTGGTATGAAAGGAGGCTATCAAGAACCACGACTCCGTACAACCCGGCACTATACGACTGTTTACAGACGGTAGCGCGATCAACGGACACGTAGGTGCGGCCGCCATTGCACTTACACCAACGGGAGGACTTGGCACGCAATACATGGGGCCAACGACCACGTCAACGGTATACGCGGCTGAACTTTAAAGAGTTGCTCCTAGCCCTGTAAATCTTATTCGACATCTATAAGACTGGCCACCGTCCCGGGACGTGTATTATCTTTACCGATAATCAGGCTGCCCCCCGGGCAACTTAAAACCTTAAGTGCCTTTTGGACAATATATCCTAGTAAAATTCCTGCGCACCCTGGACAAACTCCGCACACTGAACTGAGACATCTAGCTTTATTAAATCCTTACATACGTCGGTGTGCCGGGCAACGAGTGGGCGGATTAAACGGTAAGGACGCGGCCAAGTGTTAAACGCAACAAGGTTTTTATAAAACGCTAAAAGAATTAAGTTACCATCGTAAAGAAAGAATAAAACAAAAAGCCGGCATTCTAGTGTAAGAGGGTGAGGGTTGAAAAGCTTTATAACGAGCAGTGAAAAATAAAAACGCTCGAGGAGCGACATCAAAGCGATGAGTTAATAAAGAGAGGGGGAAGAGAAGGGAGCCACGCAAGGATCCTCGTAAAGACAAGTACAGGTGTAAAAAGAAAAAAAAAAGGAGGAGGCTTGAGGTGGCAAAGACACGGTTTGGGAAAAATATCAAAGCATAACACTGCAATGAAAAGCGGGAGAGAAGGAGAAAATGAAAAGAAGGAAAGAAGTCAAGAGTACAAGAGAGAGACGTCGAGAAAGAAGGCCTGTATGTATATGCGGTCGTCAAGGAGGCTGCGAGAGCGGGCCAATCAACAACGAATTTCGGCCTCACATTTCCCGTTTAGGACAGCCCACTGTGGCGGCCACAAAGCTTAAGGTTCAAGTTTTTAAGGAGATTTTTTATTTTCAATTTTTTTTGATACTTTCAAGAATTTTTACATTCTCGAGAAGGGAAGGGGAGTGCTCTGAAAGGGAAGGTGAAGTGTCTAGAATGGAAGGGGAATGCTCTGATATGGGAAGGGGAAGTGTCTGAAAGGGAAGGCTGACTGAAAAACTGACCTACTGTTGCCAAAAAAGACCAGGTTGCTCAAACGACTCTACCCCTGTCGTGGACACTCAACGGAAGAAACTGCGAATAGTCAGCCTCGTATTGCCCGGCTGGTTGTTTCTAGACGAGTGGCGGTTGTGACGGTGGCTGTGACGGTGGCTGCGATGGCGGCTGTGATGGCGGCTCTGATGGCGGCTGTGGCGTCGTTCACGATGGCCGTCGCCGGGGCTTCCCTCCGAGCTGTGGCCGCGGTGACGGTGGCTGCGGTGGTGTCCATTGTGGTGTCCGTGGTGGCGGCTCTGGTGCCGGCTCTGGTGTCCATGGTGATGCCTGTGGTGGTGGCCGCGGTGATGGCTGCTATGCCGGCGGCTGCGGCTGCGGCCGCTTCTGTGGCCGCTTCTGTGGCGCTCCGTCTCGCCATGCGACGTCTTTGTGCGGCGCGGCTTGTAGTAGATCTCCTCGTGCTTGATGTACTCCCGGTAGCGGCCGCCCGGCGTCTGCTCCCGCATGCGGCTGCCGCCCAGCACGCTTTCGAGCCACGAGGCGCGTCGGTTCGAGCCCTCGGAAAGCGACCGGTGGCGGTGGTGGTGGTGGTGGTGGTGGTGAGAGCGAGAGCGAGAGCGAGACGCATGGCGAGACGCGTGGCTGGACGCATGGCGGGACGGGCCGTGGCGATGGCCGCCGGTCGACCGGTACAAGTTGTCCGGGTGGTCGGCCGTGACGACGGGTGCGCCGCCATAGACAAAGCCAGGGGGCAGGCCGGCAGACGAGAACCGCATAGGGCCAGGGCCAGGGGTGCGGCCCCGCGAGACGCTGCGGGACGGGTGCACCGACGGAGCCCACGACGGTGCCCAGGAACGGCTGTCGGATGGCGCGATCGAGCAGTCGCGCGACGGGTTCGAGAAGCCACTCGAGACCACCGACGGGACACGCGGCGGGACACGCGGCGGAGGCCGGGGATACGGGTACGAGGGTGCATACGACGAGGGCGCGCCCGAGTGGCTGCGCACGGGGCCAGACGAACGGCTGCGGCCGCCGAAGCTGGGGCGGTCGCCCGGGTACTCTGCGCTGATCACGTTGGCACCGTTCAGCATGTAGGGCTCCATGAACTCGTTGCGGCGCGGCTGGGGGTACGGGGGGTGCTCACGAGGGTGGTGGCAAGGGTGGTGCCCGCGGAACGTGGACGGGATGCTGGGGTGGCTGGCATGGCTCGCCCGCGAGAGGCTTTGGGACCGGACGCTGCCCGTGTGGTGCGATCCCTGGGGGGCGGGGAATGGCTGGGGGCCGGGGAATGCCTGGGGCACATAGGCACTCTGGGGTCCATGACTCTGGGGTCCATGAGAACCCTGCGGTCCCGGAAATCCCTGCGGTCCGAAGAATCCCTGCGGTCCATGGACACTCTGGGCACCGTGGGATCCGTGGTGGGAGGAAGAGTCGTGCGACGAGGGGGGCGGGCCCGTGTAGACGCCGTTGGTGTACTCGTCCGAGTAGTCGCGGAAGAATGCGTTCCAGTTCTTCTCAAACTTGGTCAGGCCCTCCTCGCTGGCCGGATCGTACTTGACGCGGGGTTTCTTCCAGCCAGGCGGCTTTGGGCCCGTGTAGACGCCGTTGGTGTATTCGCTCGAGTAGTCCTTGATGAAGGCGTTCCAGTTCTTTTCGAAGCGCGTCAGTTTGTCGTCGTCAGAGCGAGGCTTGCTGCGGGACTCACCGTGGGATCTGCCGCCGGACCAGCTGGGCCCGCCGTCGTTGCGAGTGCGGCTGCGGCCGCGGCGCTCCGAGTCAGAGTCATCGGCGGCGCTTCTGGGCCGGAGCACATACTGGTCGTACGGGGGAGCACGGCGGCGTCGGCTGCGGCCACGGCGCGATCGGCTGCGATCGCGGCCGGACACCATGTTGTCCGGCCTGTTGGGGGGACGCGGTTGGATGTTCGATGCGAAGGTAAAGGATAATCGGGTTTTGTTTCTTTCTTTTCTTGTCGTTTGCTTGTGATGACGAGAAAAAGAATACCAAAACAGCTGTCTTGTGTCCGAATATATACACTTTTACTCTACCGACGGACAGTACATGAACAAAGACGTCACGCAAGGCTGAGAACAATAGGGCGTTGCTGTTCTTTGTTCACGCGGACAGTTGACGTTGTCCTGGCACAGCCTTGCCGTGTTAGTGAAGATGCGGGCCCACTTTTAAGTGAATTCTTTCTCTGACAAGCCACCTGTCTATGATCAGACGAAGCATACTCGCTTGCGGCGTATGAGCATTTCTACTTGTTGCAAGTACACCGGCCATTATGACGATAGTGGGCTTAAACATGCACGTAGACGAGAGCCCGTGGACAGAGTGTCATTGGAAGATCCTGGACTGTACCAACGACGTATATAGTCGCCGGGCAAATGCGAGTGGCAGGCAGGAGACACTTGATCGTCGGAGATGGTTGGAGAGAGCTTCTGGGTTGATATATATGGTCTGCGGTCGTGCTGCCGTTGTTCTGGGGCATGTGTAATGATTTCTCGCTCCCTATAGCGTCTGTTGTAATTTGTTTTCCGGCCATGAGAAGGCGAGCAGAAGTAGATGAACAACCGCAGAGGACATCGAGCCCCATCTCCACATCCTCTTAGCATTCCGTCTTGCGGTGCTTTCGTAGTACAAAAGGCTGGAAAGAGGACCGGGGAGGATCGGGGACTTTATACTTTTCCAGCACCGTCAGGACCATCCATCGATACGTAACAGGTGACTTACTATCGTGTTGTGACAACGCTCGTGACAGCAGTGCAGGAGCAGGAACTGTAGACCGCTGTATCATGGCACGGCGGAAGGCAGCGCGTCAATCGTCCCCCCGTCATGAAATCTATTTAGCTGTTGGACTGGAAAGCACACACTGTATCTGCCACTTTGCAATAAATGGAGCCAAGCTCCCGAGGGACGTCTAGCATTATTCGCGTGGCTAGGTCGTCTGTGTGGCTTGTGTGAGCGCGTATTCGAGTCGGTTGAAGAAAGCTATTCTCTTGACTTTTGGCTCACGTTTTCCCGCTTTCTGCTTCGCTGAAATATTGTCCAGTAAAACAATAAAGCAGCGTCTATAACGTCATAGAATTCGAGTCCACGACTCACGCGCGTCCAAGCCCCTTTTCAGCGTCTTTGTGGACAGGTCAGAATGGGCTCGGAGATGTATTCCCAATAGGCCATGCCCAAAATGGTGACAATATTCAGCCAGCGAGCGTCTAGCGATTAATCTCTGCGCCGGCAAAAGAACGACGTATGTGCGAGCTCCGCGTGGGAAGTCTGTGCCGAGATTTAATAAGCCGTTGTGTTTCCCTTTTGCTCTCCTCTCGCCTGCTGCTCTGTTTTCGCTACAGCTGTCGTTTGTTTTCTCCTTAACACACTCGTTTATTTTGTCTTCTTCGTTATTCGTCTTGCACATATTTTATTCCTTTCGGCATGCCTCCACTCGTTCACAGCCGGCTCAAAAAATGAAGTTTACGTCTGTTTTAGCGATCGTCTTGGCAGGCGCTGGACTGGGCGCCGCGTCGAGGTGCAAGCCCAGTGCTCCAACCTCGTCGTTGTCCGCGTCTGCCTCTACCACCGCGTCGGCCTCGTCCACTTCTTCGACCGCTGCGTCGTCGTCTTCCGCCGCGGCATCGTCTGCTGCCGCCGCTCCGACCTGCGGCCCCGGCTCCACCGTCATGGGCGGCGGCACCGACATTGCCAACAGCGGCAGCTGGAGCATCAACACCAACGGCTACAACGCCCAGGACACCATTGAGACCTGCAACGGCTGGGCCACGGACGACTGCATCCTGTTCTCGGCCGCGGACGGGTCGTCGGCGTACTATGTCTTTTTCTCCTACAACACCGCCGTCGAGTCCGGCACGTCGTACGTGTACACCTTTGAGATGTCGCAGACGACAGGCGACGCCAACAGCTACGCGGTCTACACGAGCAATACGGGCGCCACCGAGTACGTGACGTACACTGCCGGGGCCGGCGCGTGGCAGACGGTCACCCTTGCGTTCACGGCGGTGTCGAGCGGGACCAACGTGAACATTCTGGCGCAGATCTCGAACGCGGCCAGCCAAGTTACGTTTGGCAACTTTAACCTGTACAAAGCGTGCTTGGACTGAGGATAGAGACGGGTGGTTTTTTTCTTTCTTCATTCTTTTATTCTTTTATTTTTTTCATTCTTTTCTTCTTTTATTTAACCTTTACTTTTCAAATACACTCTTCAGACTTGGTGGAGGTATGCAGATATGCACAGCCTGTCATACAGTTTGTCATACAGCTCGTCATCTCTAAACAAGTCACTGACAAGGACAGCAAAGTTAGAAGCCAGCGCTGTTCTTTATGGCTTTGCGGATATATTGGAGGCCATGGCCAGGTTAAATGGAAAACAACATTGCCGTTCATTTCTTTCTTCTGGAAACATCTCTTCGTCAAACGTATAGACATGTAGTACATAATCCTGACTATAAGTATTAGATGCTGCCGTCTTGAAGCTGCCCTTTTCGTTCTCTGCTTCAAACGCAGAAAGGGGAAAAATGAAGAAACGTCTTGCGCTAGTCCCGAAAAGGCAGTATTCGGCGTATTTACTGGCCGAGGCACTTCACTCGTCTCCGAAGCTTAGCCAGGGGCACAAAGAAATCATAGCTTGGTATTATGTATTGCAAGTCTGTGGCGCCCCTGTCGCGCCGGCCAGAGTTGCGGTTATCCCCGGAACACAAAGGACGTACAAAGAATTCATCAAAAGGAAGAATTGACACAAAACGCCATCCAGTGCCGGCCATGACAAGTACAAGAGGTTGACAAAAGAAAACGGGACAGAGCAGGACGCCGACGAGAAAAAGAAGGTCGAGCGGGA
>JADHKR010000057.1:0-84989 GCA_019925305.1 Sporothrix cf. nigrograna | reverse complement strand
AGAAAAGAAAAGAAAAGAAAAGAAAAGAAAAGAAAAGAAAAGAAAAGAAAAGAAAAGAAAAGAAAAGAAAAGAAAAGAAAAGAAAAGAAAAGAAAAGAAAAGAAAAGAAAAGAAAAAATAGAAAAAAAGAAGAAAAAGAAGAAAAAATACCACGCACACAACCTGCCCTCATTTTGATGCAGACTTGGCGCGCAGCTCGACAAAGCTGTACCAGGCGGCGCCGGCCAGCGAGACGACCATGCCCAGGCCGTTGAGGGGCCCGATGGTGACGTTGAAGAAGACGATGCCGAGCAGGACGGTCAGGCACTGCTTGACGTTGCCGCAGACGGTCATGGTGAGGGCGCCGGCGGCCTTGTTGGCGGTAAAGGACGACACGTTGAGGGCAAAGGCGAGGAAGCCGTTGCCGAGCAGGGCGAGGGCCATGCCGGCGGGGGAGAAGTCGGCGACGGCGGATGCGGACGCGGACGCGGACCCGGCGGCCGCGGCAGCAGCCGCCTCGCCGGCGCGGCCGGTGACGACGGCGGTGGCGCCGGCAACGGCGCCCGACAGCTCGCCCGAGACCCAGCTGATAAAGAGGGCCTGGAGGAAGGCGAGCGGGGACATGCGCATGAGGGTCTCCATGGGCGAGAGCTTGAGGGCGCCGGTCATGATGCGGTTGGTGGCAATGGTCTTGGCGACGGCCAGGACGACGCCGAGGAGGGTGAGGACGAAGCCGGCGGCGGTAAAGTAGTAGTCGCCGTACGTGACCATGCCGACGCCGAGGACAATGGGGATCAGCGAGAGGTACGTCTCGGTCGAGTACGTGCGGCCAAACAGCACGCGGTAGGCCGCGACGGTGATGACGGGCGTGGTGGAGCGCATAATCTGGTGGAAGGGGACGGAGACCATGGCTCTGCGAGGTGTCAGCGCGCGGCGAGGCGGGTAGAACGCAGACGAAAAACCTACAAGGACACGTTGGAGACGGCAATGTTGACGGTAAAGAGCACGGAAAAGGCCAGCAGCTTGCACTCGTCGTTCCAGGCGAGCGGCGTGCGGGCGATGCTGCCGCGCATGCGCAGCAGATAGCAGCCGACGGACGCGGAGCCGGTGTGCAGCGCGGTCAGCAGCCACGGGTGCGGGAACTTGCCGAGGATCAGCTTGTTGTAGATTGTCAGGGCGACGTTGCACAGAAAGTAGAAGCCCAGCTGGGCCAGCTTGGACTGCAGCGAGACGGAGTCCTCGACGGTCGGCGGCGGCGCGGTGGCATCCTTGTCCTTGCCGTGCTGGCGCTCGAGGTCGTAGTCCTCGGGGTCGGACTGCGGAACGGGCTGGTGCGTCGTCATGGCGGCGAGGGCGAGGGCGATGCGAGGCGAGGGTGAGGGGCAGACGGACGAGAGGGTAAGGTAAGATGAGGCCGCAAGAAAGCTCGTATCGCGTCGTGAAAGACAGAATGCTGAACGAGACAAAAAAGTAGAAAAGGTACGAGTAATACAGAGCACGCAGTAATACGAAGTAGCCCAAGACCGTCGTCAGCCTGGAGCGTGGATGGTCGTATATTAGGGCCGCATGCAGCAGAGAGATTGGACACGGCCAACGCTACGGATCGCTGGTTTCTTGGCGGCAGTGATGGCAGCAGGGTTAGCGGGCATGAGTGGGCAAGACGAGCAAAAGTGGAGGATGGGAGATGACCTGCAAACAGAAGACAGGGGCTGAGGGAACGGAGGAGAGCAGAAAGGTCCAGAACCAGCCCCTGTTGACGGTTTGGCGTGCTTGGCAGAATATGCATAATGGTGGTAATACAAACGGCGAGGACGAAGACGAGGATGAGGACGAAAGACGAGGGCAAGACGCGGACGAAGACGAGGAGAGGCCAGATCAGATACGAGTGCAAAGACACTCTTGCGCCGTCTTACTGCCACCGCCAGCGGACGAGGGGACAGCAGCACAAGCAGCATTCCAGGCCACCAGCAGTCAGAAGCCTTGGAGAGGGGAGGGCAGGGGCTAGTCCGGGCCCCTATTTGCGCCTTTGCATGAGTAGCGCAATCAGGCCTCCTTTTTCTTGCTAGCCGGCTGTCTTTGCCGCTGGCTGGAATGCTGCACGGGCTTGGCGGTGTCCAAGACTTTCCCTGGTCGATTTGTCTCAGTCGTTGTCGTTGTCGTGGATTTGTCCTCGTCACTGTCTTTTTCTGTCCCTCGCTTGTCTCGCATCTCGCTTGTCTCGTCTCTCGTTTTCCTGGCTGTCCCTCGTTACGCCGTCGCCGTCACACTTCTGCCGTCGCCGTCACACCGCCGTCGCCGTTACACCGCCGTCGCCGTTACACCGCCGTCGCCGTTATACCTCGCCGTCGCACCACGATACACGCACAACGTCACCGCCCGCCATGCTCCGCCTGCCGCTGCACCGCGTGGTGCTCTTTGCCTTTGCGGGCACGCTGCTGCTCGCGCTCACAGTGTACCAGCGCGACCGGCTCGCGGCCGGCTACGACAACGTCGTGTCGACGGTCAAGTCGACGGCCGAGTCGGCCGGCAAGAGCCTGCCGTTTGGCGGGCCGGCGCCGCCGCGCGACAACTACATCTCGGTCTGCCTGGCGGTCAAGGACCAGCGGCTCGACCTGCCCGAGTTCCTGCGGCACCACTACTACAACATGGGCGTGGGCCACTTTTACATTATGGACGACGGCTCGCAGCCGCCGCTGTCGGAGATGACCGAGGCCGAGCTGACGATCCCGCGCGCGGCCGTCGAGTTCCACTACTTCCGGCCGGAGCAGCACGTGCGCTGGATGCAGTACACCATGTACAACACGTGCGCGCAGCTGGCGCGCAACTCGACGACGACCAACACGACGTGGATGGCCTTTATCGACGCCGACGAGTTCATCGACGCGCCCGGCCCGCAGACGCTGCGCGAGGTGCTCGAGGACTTTGCGCGCGTCGAGGCCGTCGGCGGCGTCGCGCTCAACTGGCGCGTGCACTCGTCCAACGGCCACCTGACGCGCCAGCCGTCCGTCCTGGCCGCCTACACCGAGTGCATCTACGACGACCCCGAGCACAACGGCAACAACACCAACAACCGCCACGTCAAGTCCATTGTGCGCGTCAGCACCTTTCGCCAGCCGCGCGACCCGCACTCCTTTTTCCTCACCGACAACCACTACACCGTCGGCGAGCACGGCGACGAGGTCACCTCGGCCCTGCGCGCGCCCATCACGCGCGACCGCCTGGCCCTGCACCACTACGCCGTCAAGAGCAAGGCCGAGTTTGAGGAGAAGATGCAGCGCGGCAGCGGCATGTCCAACCACAAGGGCTGGGAGGCCTGGGACCTCTACGAGACGCAGATGCCGCACGTGCCGTGCACCGAGATGCTGCGGTGGGCGAACACGTAGGGTGGAGGGTGAAGGGGATGATTTACGAGACAGCGGGCTTTTCTTTTTTTGTTTTTTTTTTCGTTTCGTTTTTTTTTTCTCCTTTCCTGTTCCTTCTCTCCCAATTCCCGCTTGTCCCTTCTGTTCTTCGTCACGGCGTTTCGATACCACTCGTACATAATCTTAATACGACATGAATACTCTTCCCCTTACTCCCATGGCCTCTTCTCCCTTATCCCTCTGTTCATCTCCTTTGTCTCATCGTCTTTGTGGCTTTGCCGGCCCGGCCCATCTGTGGCTTGTTGGACAGCCACGATCCTTTTCGATGAACAGGCAAGAGCGAGACAACACATTCGCGTCCGCCCCTCCCTGCGGCGCGTTCTTTCCCTTTTTCCCAATGCGGGCTTTTGTTGCTTATCCACCGTCCGATATGAAGCCGCGCTAGTCGCACTTGTCACTGTCATCAGCATTTAGCCCCGTCAGGGATTGTTACGCTTATAAAGACCCACTAAACGACCCACAGTGGCGTACCAAGACCCACTCACTGGAAAAATACGAGTTTGCAAAAGCCGCATTGATATTGGGCTGGTCTCGGCACTATGCAAAATAGGGGCAGCTCGACGCGACTTGCCATTTGACATTCCGTACGGAGTCACGTGTGTTGATGATGTCAATACGCAAAAGAGCAAAAAAAAAAATAAATAAAAATAATAAAAAAAATAAAAAATAAAAAAATCGCCCTGCTTCGATGGAGAGACCAACACCCCGGCTCACTTTGGCGTCGCCCCGCTGCCGGACTTGGACCGCGTCGGCTCCGGGATCCGCTCCGGCACCCAGAACGAGACACGGCTGTCGCGCGCCGGGGGCCGGTACGGCGTCGCCGGACATGGCCGCAGGCCGTCGCTGCGAGGAGCCGTCCGCGGGATGCTCGGGCTCGGCCGCTTTGTCGACGGATAGTAGATGTACTGGTAGCTCATGGTCAGCGAAGAGGGGCGACAAGATGCATTCTCCTTCAGAGGCGTGGACAGAACGCTCTTTATATAGCCCCGGAGCTCCAGACGGCTCTCGACACAAGACGAATTCTCACGCTGTCACTGCCTCCCTGCCCCCCCATACAGCGCCTTGACCTCCTCTTGCATCGCCTCCAGGTCGTAGTGCCAGATGGCGTGGAAGCGCCGGGTGATCTCGCGCCCAAAGGCGGCCCCGTCCCGTCCTGCGGCGTCTGCCCACTGGAACAGGTCGACGGCCTCGCGCGACGCCTTGACGAGCCACTGCGTGCGCTCGTACCGGACCTTGCTGTAGGCCGCGAGCGCCGCCGCGACGCCGCGCCCGCTGTTTGCGTGCACCTCGGCCAGGACCGTGGCCAGGGCCAGGGCGTCCTCGACGCCGAACCCGGCGCCGGCGCCGAGATGCGGGCTGGCCGCGTGCGCCGCGTCGCCTGCGAGCGCCACGCGGCCCTTGGCGTACGCCGGCGCCGGGCACTCCAGCATGTCAAAGATGGCCCAGCGGTCGGGCGTCGCCGGCAGCAGCGACACGACGCCGCGCGCGCCCGGCTGCCACGCGGCAAACGCCTGTTCGGCGTCTCTGCGGCAGCCGCGGCCCGTCGCCTGCCGGCGGGCTGCCGCCGCGTCGCTATCGCCGTCACCGCCACCATCGCTGTCGCCGTGCCGCGCCGCGCCCGGGTCGCCAATGACCACGAGCACGTTGAGCATGGCGCCCTTGGCCACCGGGTACGTGAGGGCGTGCGCGCCGGGCCCGTTGTACATGAACCGCGTCGACGCGCGCTCGCGGCCCAGGGCCGCCTCGGCGGCGCCCATGGGCACGACGGCCCGGAAGCAGTACTGGTGCGAGTAGCGCGCGCCGCACGCGTCGCCAAACAGCTGTGACCGCACGCGCGACCACACGCCGTCGGCGCCGACGACGACGTCGGCCGCGGCCGCCGTTCCGTCGGCAAACCGCAGCGTCACCGAGCCCGCCGGCGTCGCCGCCTCGTGCACCGCCTGCAGCTCCTTGCCGAACTGCACCCGCGCCGGGTCGACCAGCGCCGCCCACGCGCCCAGGATCTCGCTCCGCCGCCCGCCCTGGAAGCCGTCGCGCCCAAGCGGCAGCCGGAATAGCTGCGTGTCCGTGGCAAACCCGTCGATCCACTGGAAGTAGTCGAGGCCGTTGGGCGTGGCCGCCGCCTTGAACGCCGCGTGCAGCGCCGGGTCGAGCATCCGCAGCGCCGCCTCGCCGTTGGGGCTGAGGCCAATGCCGGCGCCGTACTCGGAGAAGCCGGCCGCGCGCTCGTACAGCGTGAACGGCACGCCGCGCGCGTGCAGGCCAATGGCCAGGACGATGCCCGTGACGCCGCCGCCGACAATGGCGACATGGATCGGCTGCGAGGCGGGCATGGCGGCCGTGTTTTGATTTGACGATAGTGGTCTGGAAATGCGGACCGCTGTCGACGCAGTGCTTTGAAGCGGTTTGCGTGGGCGCAGCGTCGTCGTGAAAAAGTTGAGGCGGACTGCAGTATGACGAGCTCGGGCGTTGCACAAACTAGCACGCACCTTCCCTAAACGACGTGTCGTGTACGGACCGCCGGACGGGCGCCACTGGATGTCCGTACTGGAGGCAAGCGGGCTGTTTACTGTGTCCGTCGCAGCTTCCCTAGAACGACAACCTGCGACAATCATGGAAAGAGCCAACAACGTGGTGAGTACCCTATAAGTCTCTTTAACATGAAACAGCGTGTGCAACGTCTCCGATGCCGTGATGAGTATCGCCTTGCCTTGGGTTCTGGCAGCCAGCCGAGTCCAGACGGCGGCCACGCCGCCCCGCATATCTCGACGAACCCTGGCTCTGACCGCCCGTTGTATCGATCCATCTGGCCAGCTGGTGTGAGCTCTAGCTGCGGCCGTGTTGCCCGTCCGCGACAGCGCGCGTCATGCTAACATTGTGGCCCGACGGCACGTTGTCATGGAGTACTGCCATGTCGCTGCGTCATGGCATGGGGCCAACACGGTGACGCATGTTGTCATGTCAGATGAAAACGGTGACGACAGAAAGGCGCTACGTTGTCACCGCTGCCATACCGTCACGTCGTCAGGTTCATGTCGAGGGCTCTGCGATCTGTCGTATGAATAGCAGCCTTAATTTTTTTCTTCCAAGAGCTGCCAGCCGACGTCCGCATCTTCGTCTTTGGCCTCCCTTGTGCCCAGCACGCTTCCCCCCTCGTCCAACGCAGCCTCGCCATGGCCCCCTTCGCTACCCTCCTTGCCCTGGTCGCAGCAACGGGCGGTCTGGCCACGCCGGTCTCCCCTCCGGCCAACGTGACGCTGCACCCCGTCTCGCTCTCGTCCAGCGGCACCGGCCTCGGGGGCAGCTACTGCACGTACCAGGGCCAGTACTTTGAGATCTACACCGAGACGTGGGGCTCCAGCGACGACGACTGCGGCGGCGCCATCCTCGACAACCTTCACCACCAGTGCTGCCGGTGGATCCGGGACTGGACGTGTGACCGGGCCGGCCCGGACGGAAACGGCGCCAAGATGAGCTTTCGGTTCTGGTGCTTTGGGCGCGACCACTGCGTCGAGGACGCGGTCTGGCTGGCCTCGCCGCCCGGCCACCGCGAGACGGGCCTGACGTGCACAGAGGTGGCCGAGGTGGCGCGTCTGCCACAGGAGACGGGCGTGGCTGGTCGGGCGACGGGGCAGTAGAGGTGGGAGCATGTTGCTTTGTGGCGCTGGTCAATACAGTAAAGTTTGAAATGTTTTGCCAGGTGCGAGAAAAGGAGACGTGCCATGTCGCTACAATAAAAGCTGCCGTAGTGCCCGGAAAGGGCGTCTAGCCACGTGTAAAGCAGGCTTATAAACTGCACCCCAACTCACAAATCACTATATAAACAGAATATAAACAGAATTGAATATAAATAGACGCTGCCATGTTTAGCAATCTGCACTGTGAAAGACATCAACGCAGACCCCTACTCCAAGTAGTCTGGGCGAACGCTGAAAAACGAGTCGACCGTCACATTCTTCATGTCCTCGTCGCTGTACATGTTTGCCCGCACCTCCACCGTGTCCGGGGCGCTGTCCAGGAAGAAGCCCTGCTGCGCCGCCGGCAGATGCAGGCGCATCGTGTAGTTGGGGTGGGCGCGGCTCTGGTACCCCAGCCCCAGCATGATGCGGTGGCGGCTGCTGGTGTTGGGCATGCCGGCGTGCCACAGGCGCAGGTCCCGGATCAGCACATCGCCGCGTCGCAGCGCCGGCTGGACCGGCGGCCGCACCTGCGCGCGCGCCTGCTTGGCGGCCTCGGAGATGGCCGGCAGCGGCTCGCCGAGCTTGCCGTACGGCCCCACGAGATCGGGGCTGTCGGCAAGGACGTTGTCGCGCCACGTGGTGTGCGCGTGCGAGCCCAGACAGAACTCGGTGGCGCCGTTGGCGGCGCTGAAGTCGCAGAGCGGGATGTTGGCGATAAAGTAGTACGGGAACAGGGGGTGCGCAAACGCGCAGTCCTTGTGCAGCGGCTGCCGCATGCCGCCCGTGCCGGCCATGGCCGTGTTGGCCGTCAGCCAGTTCCAGATGGGACGGTGGCCGAGGTAGCTGTGGTGTCAGGGGCAAGAGAAAAAAAAATAAAATTAAAAAAAGAAAGAAAGAAAGAAAGAAAAAGGCGGCTCACGCGTTGGCAACCTGCAGCACAAACGCGTTAAAGTAGACGTCCTCAAACAGGTACGCGGGGTCGTGGATGGGCGGGCGCTGGAGAAAGTTGGCTGCAGGACACGGCGTCAGCACGGAAGGCCGTCGACGGCGGCCGGCGCACGATGCATACACTTGACGTTGTGGTTGAACTCTTGCGCCGGGTCGGCAATGCGGGCCGCGGCGTCCTCGCACATCCTGTCGTTCAGGGCGTCGACGTGCTCCGGCGCGACAACGCCGCGCAGCACGACCAGGCCGTCCTGGTGGAGCGCCTCGAGCACCCGCGTCAACGACCGCGGCGAGAAGGTCCCCCTGGCACGCTCCTCGGCCGACGGCATGACGGCCTGGGCCTCATCGTGCTCCGGTGGCGGTGTGTGCACAAGGCTGACCATTGCGGCGGCTGGGGGTGTTTGCTGGTTGAGACGGTGCCGTGTGTAGACGTGACGCACTTTGTCTTTATAGAGATGCCAGCCAAGCGGTTTCTTATCTGGAGCTTCTGACGGCGCATTCCGAGGCTAACGCAGTCGGCTATCGCATCCTCTTGCTGGATTTGGCTTTCCGATCTGTAAACCCGGACTCTTCCCCGTGTCAACACCAAAGGCGGCAAGTAGTATTTGTATATATATGGAGATGCGTAGAGGAGGTTTGAATGGCCACTAAGAGGACAGACTGCACCGCCGAGACGTCGGAAAGACAGGTGAAGGTGCTCCGACATAGGCGGTCCGTCTAGAGCCATGCTCGGCGTGGGTGTGACTTTGTGGCTTCTAAAACGCCACAAGCGCTGCGAATATCGACGGCAAAGCAAGTGATTTCTAAGAGATGAGAAGATAAAGGGAAAAGAGAACAGAAAAAAAGAAAAAAGAACGTCACTGTTTTCACTGCTTTTGGACGGCGGAGGGACACAAAGACAGAAAACTCGTTTTGTCATTTTGTCATGCAAGCCACTGAATCCTCTCACCTCGTTTCTCGTGGCTGTGCGTCAACGCCCAGTACGACACTGCGCTGTGCTTCCCCTATTGGGTGCCCTTCAAAAGAACACGTCAAAGCATCACCAATCGCGATCGAAACATTGTCCCATTCGCCGGCGGCTGAAGCAGTTTGAGGCTTAGACCACGTCGGACGCCTTCGTCTGGTGCTTGCAAGCACGGCTGGACTCCCTTGCGCCCGGCTGGTCCTCTGGCCCAGCCCCTGTTTCTCAGCCTCAAGAACAGCTGGTCCCGTCCGATTCTTGCGTCGTTCTTCTCTCCCACGGCCATAGCCCTTCCGTTCCTTTCTTTCCTGCCGCCACCTTTCCCTCCGGCACCGGCATGTCTCTGTCCGTCAGCCGGGCGCCGTGGCCGCGAGCGGCCCGCCGAACAAAGGCGTGCACCGAGTGCCAGCGACGAAAGCAAAAGGTGCGTCCAGAAGAGGTCCTGTGGCGGCCACAAGGGCTCTTTCCGGTAGCCTAACACATCCAGTGCAACAAGATGCAGCCGTGCAGCCACTGCAAGCGACGGTTCCCCGAGCCCGTCTGCGCATACGTCCCTCTGCGCAAGCCGCCGTCTGTCCCTCGACACGCGCCGCCCGTGGTTGTGTTCCCCGTCCGTCTGCCGGCCAGCACGCCACGGGCCTTTTGCGTTCGCCAGCAGGCCAGGCCGCCGGCCCAGAAGACCGGACACAACGGAGGGACTTTTTCAAGAGGCGGCATGGACACCGCCGCAGAGGACCCGGGGAGCGCAGGCTCGGACAGCCGCGCAAGCCACGGAGAGCGCGTCCTCGCCCCGGCGCCACCGTCCGCGGCCTGCTGCGTCCCAAGCCCGTGGCGGCTGGCCGGCGCGGCCGACGCCCTGGGCGGCCTGCCGATTGCCGCCAGCAAGCAGAACGCCATGCTCATCCACACGTTTGGCGAGGTGCTCTACCACCTCAAGGGCTCGTTTGACGGCGTGCCCGACCGCGACAACCCCTTTCTCGCGCACTACGTGCCCTGGTGTGTGCAGTCGCCGCTGCTCGCGCACACGTCCCTCTACATTGCGGCCCAGCCGCTGGCGGAGCGCCGCTTCCTCGACGAGGCCACGGCCACGCGCATCAAGGTCCACGCCATCCACGTGCTCAACGAGCACCTGCGCACCGCCGCCGTCTGCACCGGCGACGAGGCCCTGGGCGCCGTGGCCCAGTTCATCTCCATCGAGTTCTTCTACGGCACCGCCGCCGCCATGCAGGCGCACCTCCGCGGCTTTCGCCAGATGGTGCTGCTGCGCGGCGGCTTCCCGCGCTCGCGCGTGGGCGCGCTCGTGGCCAAGGTCGCGCTCATCGGCGACTGCATCATTGCCGTCTCGCTCGAGGCGCCGCCCATCCTCCAGGAGACCGACGACCCGCGCGCGTTCCCGCATGTCTTTGACGAGCCGCCGCCGGCGGCGGCGTTCAGCCTGGCCCACAGCTCGCCCCTGCTGCCGCCGCCGCTGCAGCTGCCCTTTGGCGTCTGCACCACCGCCCTCGGCCTGCACCCGGCCACGGCCTGGCTGCTCGACGAGCTGGCCTGTCTGATCGACGCCGTGCTGGCGCTGCCCGCGCAGCCTGCCGCGCGCGACCTCGAAGCGCTGCGCTCGGCCGCCGCCTGGACGCTCGCCCGCATCCAGGAGCTGCCGCTCAGCGCGCCCGACGCCGCTGTCGTCGCTGCCGGGACCGGCGCCCCCCAGAACGGCGCCCCGCCCGAGCCGCACTCCCTCCTCCCTCGCTACCCCGCGTTCTCGGCCTCGGAACACGGCGCGTCTGCCGCCCTGCACTCGTCAGTGCCGCCAGCGCCACCGGTAGCAAAGCACCCGCCCGCCGGGCCGCTGTACACGGCCGTCCGCCTCACGGCTGGCATCTATGCGCGCGCCATCCTCGAGCGCCAGCCCCTGAGCCGCGCCTGCTCCGACGGCGACGCCCTCGCCATCCTCACCGCCTCCTGGCGCGTGCCCCTCGACCGCTGGCGCGGCGTCGTCGGCGTCTTTATCTTTGTCATGGTCGCCCTCGTGCCCACGCTGCACCAGCGCAGCGACCTGCCCGCCAGCGGCATCTGGTCGCACGTCCACACCCGCTTCGCAAAGTCCATCCTGCAGATTGGCCTCATGAACGTGGCGCTCGTCGACTGGCCCGTCTGCCGCGCCATCATGGCGCGCACCCTGCGGCTACAGCGGTGGCTGGGGCGAGACGGCGCGGCGGCGTGAGGACGAGCGGGTGTGTGTTGGGCGGCGCTGGCAGCCGTCGATTTGTTTTGCGTAAAGCGTAAGGTTCATTCTTGCTCTGTTTTTTGGGTAGCTCTGCTTCTTTTTAATAACATTGCGACATGCTTTCTTTGACACGGCACCAACCTGGCGACGGCAAGGTCCTAGCCGTTTTTCTGGTCGAGGCTCTTCCACTGAATGTATTATGTTGTCGAGACACCACGGCAGGTTTCCACCGAACCACGTGACTCGCTCTGCGGCTCGACATGATCCCGTTTCTTTTCGCCTCCGCTGCCTGTCGCGGCATGGAGAGAACTGTCTCGAATGAGCATGGCCGGCTCGAAACGCCAAGCCGGCAGGAAGAAAGCAGAGAGAAAACACACTACAGCCCTACGCCAGCTTGTGGGCCTGTCCTTTGTAGGACGCAGCTATGGCGTCTCATTCGCCCCTTTTGTTTGTGCCTGACTTCAGCCAGCGACAATGTCGGCAGAAGACATGATGGGCAATTGCAGAAAGACGAGTAAGGGCACAGCAAAGATACCACACGAGCGGAGGGCAGCGCAGTCTGAGAGAAACCAGCAACCACGTCTACGGCGGCCAACTACAGGGCAATATTGCCGGCTGTAACGGGGGAATCCGTGGACAAAACAAAGAGCTCTTGGCAGAGTCGTTTCAAAGAGCCCGGCCAAGTCCTGCGCCGTGAAACACCCCGCTTGAGACAGTTGCCGTCCCGCTGCAAGAGGCTTAGGTCATTGCTCTATTGCAGCTTGATGGACAGCGTCTGGCAGTCAAGGAAAAAGCATTTGAATAGAACAAGCTATGCCAGCCCCGGAAAAGCGTCAATGCGTCAAGTTTGCCTGTTTGAAGTTGTGGCTTTGCCAGACACGGCCGAGGATGGAGGGCAACGGACAAAGTGGCTGCTGCGCAGATCAAACGGATGGCTCCACTTTTCTCACTTACACGGAACTTCGTTCAAGACGACAAACGAACATCCCCTTGTTTAACCAGCAAGTACGCAGCATGGGAAGAAGCCACGGCACGTTGAGGCCACGAATAAACGACACTCTGGAGAGAGAACCAAGCAACGGTGCGAGGCTACTTGAAGCAGCACATGTCCTGTCGTCCCGAGACGCTTTTCTCCTTGCATTTCCTCTCTTCTTGTCGGCTTCTGTTCTTCGTCCATTGTCGTTTTTTTCCCTTTTGCCAATTTAGAGGTGAGTTTCGAAACAACGCGGCGCAAGGCACCACAAATGACAATATCCAACACTCACCCATCCGCAGCTGTGCTCCCTTTTCTTCTCCCTCGCCGGTCGACCCATTTTCTTTTCAGCTGGTTTTCTCTTCTCTCTCCGACCTCCCACCGCCACGATGAGGTACATCACTTCGCTCGTCCTCCTCCTCGGCGCCTCACTCGTGGCCGCGGCCCCCAAGAACACGAACAAGGCCGACAAGGCCACCGCAGCCACCGCCGCCGCGCAAGCGACCGTCAACGCCGCTGCCAACGACGGCTCGGGCGGCCTCGCCGCGGCGGACAAGGCTGCGGAGGCTGCTGCCCTGGTGGCCGCCGGCGATCTTGGCGCTGCCACGACCGGCGCCATCTTCTCGTCCATCGATGCCATCTTCAAGGCGTCCGAGGCTGCTGCTGCTGGTACGACTGCCACCACCGCGGCTGCGGGCAACAGCCAAGCCACGACCACGGCGGCAGCGAAGAAAAAGGGCAAGAACAACTAGACACGCGTGCAAATGCGGATTGCAGCTCTCCTTGCCTTTTTCTCTGGCTTTGATCTTTCGGAGGACACGCGTTCGTCCGGGTTTGGTTTTCAAAAAAAGTAATTGTCCAAGTCATATATGCCAAAATAATTAAAATGTCAGACCCAAAACCATACCACATACCAAGAAAAGAAGGATTAAACTTGGGTGCACACGACAACCTATACTTGCGGCAGCGGTGTCTGGCTCTTTGACAGCGTCTCACGGAACGCCAGCTTGCTTTCTCTCCAGCGACTGGCCCGGTTGCTGTCTTGCGCGTTTTGCAGGTCGCCCGGGGCTGCCCGGTGCGCGGCTCTGGTTCGGCTCCGTCCCTCTGCAAACGGGAGAATGTTGCTGTTTGGCCGCCGCCGGTGGTTGAGTCTGGGCGCGCCTCTGTAGAGCACGTCGTTGAGCGCGGCGATCATCTCGTCCGAAAACTTGTCGTCGTCTCGGCTCTGCGGCTTCTCCCATTCAAAGCCCTCTGGCGGCTCGTCCTCGGGCGTATTGAGCTTCCGCTGCGTGATCTCGCGGAGCTCGGACAGAGTGATGCGGTCGCCCGGCCGGTGCGCCATCATGCGGCAGATGCAGTCAACCATCTCGTCGTCGTACACGCCCATGTTGCGCGCGTTGCGGTTCTGGACCGTCCCGGGCCCCGTGTCTTCGGTCCCGGGATGCAGCAACAGCGCTGCGTATGTCCAGAGCCAGCCGTATCCCTTGTCCTTGTCGTAGGGCATGACTTTGATGCCGACTCGGCCGTCCATGTTCTGCGGAACAATGTCATGGTAGAATCGAGCGTTGTCGATCACGTCCTGCCGAGCACGCTTGGAGGCCTCTGTGTGAGGGTTGTCTGTGCCTCCGTATGCAGCATAGTCTTGGTCAAGGACAGCGTCAATGGGGCCATGAATGCGAATATCGATGGCAGACGGCGGTGGGTTTTTCATCTTGACGCAGTACAGGACGGGAACCGGCGGAGAGAGAGGCTTCTCGAGGGAGATTATGTCCACCATGACCTAGACACGCGCGTCAACCTAAGTGTCTCGCGGCACCGGTAGCCACTGGCACCGCACATACCTGTCCCAGCTGGTACACGTTCATCGCCTCCGCGTAGTTTCCAGCCGTCCAGTTGTCTGGGTCTCCGTTGCCGAGGCCGTCTGGGAAGTCTTCTTTGTAATAGTCCCATTCGTCGGTGAATTGCTCCTGTCGACCAAAAGTGTCAGCTGGCTCTCAGGACCTCTGTGTCTGAACAAAGCGGGCGTCCGCACCGGTGCAAAGTACTCTGGCTTCCCTATTGCTCGGAAACTGTGCAGACGGTCGCTGGTCCTGTTTGAGGCGAATGTCAGTCTTGCCATGGCCGAGGCCATTTCTAGCCATAAAGGGGCCACAGGTCATGCCCAAAACGTACTCTTGCGAAAGAGTCTCTGCGCTCCGGCTCAGCCCGAAATCTGCCACCTTGAATATGGGATGGAATTTGTGCTTGCTGTCGGTGCTGTCAAGAAAAACTGGACTGCATGTCAGCAGGTCTCTGCAGGCCCCAACGCCATGCGCCGACGTACTGTTCTGCTCGTCGAGGTCAAAGTGCACAACGGCACTCCGTCCATCGCCTGAACGCGGTATGCGCTCCGTATCCATGTCGTGTCTGTCGTTAAAGATGTCGTCTACGTCCTCAAACAGCGCTCGGGGATACTTCATGCCTATCAACTGGTGTACAACTGCAGTCTCGCGTCAGCCAACGATGTGAGCGCCGTGTAGTAAGGGGGTCCAATAGGCTGGCGGCATACAGCAACTGAGGATGCGCCACAAGCTTCGCTTCGGTGGGACGATGCCTGTGGTATACACACGCTGAAGGTGGCCGTACAAGTCGCCAAGATCCATAAACTCGGTGAAGAGAAGCTTGGGATCCTCGTCCAGTTTCGTAAAGGACCTGAGGGACTCGACGGCGCGCGGTCTCCTCTTGTACTGGTTCCGTTTCTCAATGTCCTCGCGAATCGAGACTGTGCTCAGCATCTGGAGGATGTGGCGGGAGCCACCAAACTTCTGGTTGATCTGTAAGTATCGTGCCCAGGGTGCTTTGTCTGGCGCCTGGCGCTGGGAGATGTGACACGTACCCGCAGAAATGCCTTTTCATCAGCAAAGTTCCCATCACTCACAGAGGCTTTGACGACAAAAGAAAAGGGACTGGCCTTCACAGACGTTCGCTTCCTGACTCGGAACAAGGCTGCAAAGCCAAACCCGCCTTTGCCGAGAAACCTCTGGAACCGGAGGCCCGTCTTGTTCACCTGGCGTGCCACTTTGTTGACTTTCTGTTTCAGCCCTTCGTCATAGTCATCGGGGTCCTCCCACGAATAGTCCATGGCCTCGATGTTGTGTCTTCGCTGGTCTTCACTAAATGCCTTGGGCCCGTTGGCCACTGCATCAGAGGGACTCTCATCCCAGTGGTCGATTCTTGGGATCAAAAAAGCTCGGCCTGTTGCTGACCAGTATTTTCGATTTCTCTTGCATTTCTGCCACTGGGCATCGGAGTCGACCTGAGTAAGTCCAGGCCATTCTTCGCCTGGAAAGTTGAACTGGGCAACTCTCTGCGTGTTTTTAAGGCCATGATTTTCTCTAAACTGTGATAACTGTCCTTCTTTGAAATAGTCTTGGAACAGGATAGCGATTTTCCGGCGTAACCTTTGATGCCTTGTCAGTTGTGGTACGGCTTGCACTTGTTGTGCTGGCTGTCCTTGCTGTGCAGCCGGTACAGCTGGTGCTGGTTGTGCTGGTTGTGATGGTTGTGCGGGTTGTGCGGGTTGTGCTGGTTGTGCTGCCTGTGCTACCGGTGCAGCCGGCACGGCCGGTGCAGCTGGTGCTGCTGGCGCAGCCGGTACAGCCGGTACATCCGGTGCTGCCGGTGCTGGTTGTGCTGCCTGTGCTGCCTGTCCTTGCTGTGCTGCCGGTGCGGTCGGTACAGCTGGTGCTGCTGGTGCGGCTAGTGCGGCTGCTGCAGCTGCTGCGGCTACTGCGGCCGGTGATGCCAGTGCCGCCGGTGCAGCCGGTGCCGTCGGTGCGGCTGGTGCGACTGGTGCAGCCGGTGCGGCTGGTGCTGGTTGTGCTAGTTGTGCTGCCTGTGCTGCCTGTGCTGCCTGTGCTGCCTGTGCTGCCTGTGCTGCCTGTGCTGCCTGTGCTGCCTGTGCTGCCGGTGCGGCTGGTGCAGCTGGTGCAGCCGGTGCAGCTGGTGCGGCTGGTGCTGGTTGTGCTGGTTGTGCTGCCGGCCGGGCCCATGGTATGATCCGCGGGGCACTGAGACGTTGAAACGATCCAGACTGTGCCGACGCGGAGGCTGCTTGATTCACGCCTACTGGCAACGGTGGCTGTGGTTGAAGGCCTCCCCCGTTATTAGCACCGGCGCCGCTGCTACTGTTAGCAGCGGCCGGCATCTGGTCTGCAGTGGTGGCGGCCGTAGTAGCTGCTGCAGCGGCTGCCGCCGCCGCATCAGCAGCAGCCTGAGCTGCGCGTCTTGCCTGTGCGCGGGTCAGCATGGCAAGCTCATGAACTTGGCGCGGCCAAGATAGTTTTCTGGGCTGGAGAAGATCTCGCTGAAAGCACGTCTTGGAGCCAAGGATGTAAAAATTTGGAGAGGCAGGGCTCAGTCGGTGCGTAGAGACTGACTATGGGACTGCGAGCGCTGACAAGTCAATGCGAAGAGTTGTCATCTCAGGGAGAGGGGGACGAGGCTGTAGAGGCTTGATGCTGGATGGGGGGGAGGTATTTCTAGAAAGGGGTAAGACAGCTAGGGAGCAGCAACGTTTCCGGGAGAAAGAACGAGTCGCTGGATTGTCCATTTCAGGAAAGTCCGTCAGATTTGTGTCCAAAAATGCAGGAACGATGCCGTCTTCAGTCAAAGGGGAGGTGTTGGTTCCCAAAGAGGAAGGAACAAACAAAGGGGTTCTCCTAGTTAATTGTTGCGAGGTCGTTTTTGCAGTGAAGCCGTGCTGAATGACAACATAAAGACTGCGAGATCATCATTGTAAAGATTTTGCGATTTTCTGATAGATATTAATCAGATAAAACGATGAACAAGCACGCAAATTTGCCACCATTAAAGGACACACAAAGACCTTGCTACTCATCCATTTATTCGAAAAAAAAAAACCGAATACGCCCCCAAGGCCAGAAAAACAATGACAAAAATGTCCGACGGTCGCAATGAGGATAGGGAGACTTTAAAATAAAGGTCGTGACGAAAATTGGTCAGTCCGGATGCAGCTAACCAGCAGGCTTTCAAAGAGCCCTGTGACTTTCAACGGAACTGGTTTTGTTGGCACGTTTCTTTATTTAGTTTCAACACTCTTGGCTCCCTGACACACTGAAGCTTTATGCCAAAGATTCGTTCCGCCGCAATTTGTTTCGGTGTCATTGATTCAACATATGTCTAGCAGACCCAGTATCACAGTTAGTATGGAAAGTCTCCCTTGCCCTGAAATAATCGTCCCTTTGAGACGACAAATATCGTCGACGGAACGGCCTTGCTTGCTTCGCCACTCAACTGTCGTAGCATCATAGCATCTCAGTAACCAGACGGCGACACTTTGTAGGAACCGGTAGGGCCCCTATTGTTGTCTTGGCAACTTTGGTGTCTCGACGAAGCCGACGCAGTGTTTCTTGTTTACTGGGTCGGCTTTCTGGGCGTGTTTGGGCGCCGGCACTGCCCTATTCAGCACTTGCCTTTTGGGCGTTTGACCGTGGCAGATCCGACAGCACAGACAGGATCTGCAACGTCTTGGTCGTCTTGGCTGTAGCAGTGTTCTGGGCAGAAGGCAAAAAAAGAATGTTTGAAATGGCATTCAAAAGGCAGGCCCAGGAAGAGACAGACAAGATTCATAAAGACAGCCAAACTGCTTCTTTTTCAAGATCGGTTCCGATTTCATCTCAGTCTGTGCTCTCTGAAAATAAACAAAAAAAAAATCCACCAGATCATAAGATCCATTTCCATTATTTTCTACGATAGTTAGTTTTTCCTCACTGCCAAAATGCACTCCTCGACACTCGGCCTCTTCCTCCTCCTCCTCCGCGCCGCAGCCTCGCCGCTGCCGCTCAACATCAACCTCGGCGCCTACTCGCCCGCCATTGTCGTCGGTGATGGTGCCATTGAGTTCGACAGCGAAAAGACCGGAACCACCGAGGCAGCCGTCGCGGCCGCATTCCAGGCGTCCGGCGCAGCGACGACAGCCGCCGCGACGACGCCGTCCACCGCCGACAGCACGGGCGACGGCGTCAACATTGTGCAGGCCAACGCCGCCGACCCAGCAATCCTAACCACAGCAGTAAGTCGTGCGAGAGAAGGAATGAAAAAAGAAATCAACTGGAAAGAAAAGACAACTAACAAGATAGGCTTCCGTGGCGTCTCCATCGGACAAGATCGGGCCACGAGAATGACGGCCACATAGGACAATAGAATGGTAGGAGTTACTGGATGGACGCATGGACTGGACTTGGATTCAGGAGTTGATGCAAAGCGCTGGGTAGTGGGCAACGGGAGATACATGTAAGCCAGCGCAAGGCAAACAGACAAGACGCGATCAACTCTCTTTGCTAATGACATTTGTCCTGTTTTCTTCTTCGTCTTTGCTCGTGGGCTCACTTGAAAGCCACCAAAGGACTGCCTGACAGAATGTATATGGGACAAACTGCAAAGGCGGAAAGGAAAGAAAAGAGATACAAGCAAAGCCATTTTTATTGAATCCATTTTATCCTATTTTAATAGAGTCAAATAAACACCAAACGAGGGGCAAAAATAAAAGAAAAAGGCACACAACAGGGAGATACTAAAAGACGAAGAGTACAAGCCGAACAGCCTTTGTAATGCAATTTTCGAGCCACTGACGAAGAGCTTGAAAAAGAGTGACGATTGTTTCAACAGACGAGTAGAGCACTTGATGACTAATCATGCACACCGCCACAGCCAAGCCACATCCACGGCAGGAGCGCGGAAGCAGTGCAATCGCGTCGCTGCCGCAATTGGCCGATTTTTTTGGCCAAGCAGACGATCTCGCGATATCTCCCACGGACCGCGTCGGCGAGACCAAGCAAACACAAGCAGCCTCGCTCCGCTTCCGGCCACCCCCAGCAGCCCGCCAGCCGACCGGCGAACCACAATGGCCTTTTCCGGGAAAGACAGCGTGCGTACGAGGCCGGCTGCAGCAGCTCCAGCAGCTCCGGCAGCTTGGGCAGCTTCAGCAGCTTCCGGTCCAGACCGTGCCCCAGCAAGCTTCTTGTGCGCCACTGCTAACGTCTGCCGCCTCGCCACAGCTCAGCAAGGACCCCGCCACCCTCCGGCGCGAGGCCCAGGCCAGCGCGGCCCTGCGCGCCAAGGAGGAGGAGAGCGCGCAGCGCCAGGCGCTGACGGCCATCTCCGAGCACATGCTGCAGCCGGCGACGCTGCACACGTTTGAGGTGCACGGCGCGCGCAACACGCGGCGGTCCTTCCTGGACCCCATCTTCGAGCCGCTGGTCGACGAGAAGCGCAATGCCGGCACCACGCTCGGCGACATCTTTGCCGACGTGCAGGCCGCCGTGGCCAAGCTCGAGCGCTTTGGTAGGCCCTGCCCTCGCCCTCCCCCACGATCTCCCCTCTGACCGCGCAAGGCATCTTCAAGCCCGACACGACGGTGCACTTTGCGGACGCGCGCGCGCGCGATCCCGCGGCGGCCGCCACCGACTACGACGTGGCCGTGCGCGTGTCGGAGCTGCCGCGCTTCCGCCTCAACACGGGCACGGACCTGGGCAACACCGAGGGCTCTGCCTACGGCAACCTGCTGTGGCGCAACATCTTTGGCGGCGCCGAGAGCCTGTCGCTCAATGCCAGCGCCGGCACGCGCACGCGCTCGGCCTACAGCGCCGTGCTGTCGGCGCCGCTCGAGGGCAACCCCGACGTGCGCGTCTCCCTCGAGGGCCTGGCCTCGGCCACGCAGAAGCCGTGGGCCAGCCACGAGGAGGCGCTCAAGGGCGGCACGGTGCGTCTCGGCTGGCGCTCGCCTGCGACGGGCGACGTGCACAGCCTGGCCTACGGCTCGACGTGGCGCCAGCTGACGGGCCTGGGCGTCCCGGCGTCGCCGACCGTGCGCCGCGACGCCGGCGACAGCCTCAAGAGCAGCCTGACCCACACCTTTACGCGCGACCGCCGCGACAACGGCCTGCTGCCCCAGCGCGGCTACCTCGTGCGCACCGTCTCGGAGCTGGCCGGCTGGGGCCCGCTGGGCGGCGACGTCGCCTTTGCCAAGACCGAGGCCGAGCTGTCGTGTGCGGTGCCTCTGGCTCTGCCGCGCTCCTCCACACCGGCCTCTGCGCCCTCCGCAATACCAGCCGCGTCCGCAGACAGCGGCGTCACGCTGGCCGCCGGCCTGCGCGCCGGCCTCCTGTACCCCTTGCCGTTTGGCTACAATCTGCTCGGCGGCCAGGCCGCGCCCAGCCGCATCAACGACCGCTTCCTGCTCGGCGGCCCCACGGACGTGCGCGGCTTCACCCAGGGCGGCCTGGGCCCGCACGACGGCAGCGACGCCGTGGGCGGCGACGTCTTTGCCGCCGGCGGCCTGAACCTGCTCGTGCCCGTCACCAAGGCCGGCCGCGACTCGCCGCTGCGCCTGCAGCTGTTTGCCAACAGCGGCCGGCTGGTGGCGCTGCGCGCCGCCAAGAAGCCCAAGGCCGCCGACGGCGCCCAGGCGCCCGCCGCCCCGGCCGGCGCGTCGGCGGGCCAGGTCGCGCAGAGCGTGTCGGCCGCGCTCCAGGACCTGGCCACGGGCCTGCCGAGCACCGCCGTCGGCGTCGGCCTCGTGTACGCGCACCCGGTGGCCCGCTTCGAGCTCAACTTTAGCCTGCCGCTGGTGATGCGCCGCGGCGAGGAGAGCCGCAAGGGACTGCAGGTCGGCGTGGGCATCAACTTTTTGTAGAGCAGGGGGGGGGGGGTGTGATGTAAAAGCAGCTGTGGTGTATATAGACCAATGGATTTGTTGTATTATTTTTATTTTTATTTTTATTTTTATTTTTATTTTTATTTTTTCACTTCGTATGTTGAAAGACGCCCAGCCTACAAGCCTGTCTCGGTGACGTCCCGTACCATCCAGACGCCGCCTTCTGCCTCGCCGCCGGGCTCGACGCGGAAGCCGCACCGCTCGTAAAACGCCACCACCTTTGTGTTCTCGCCCGAGATGCCAATCAGCAGGCCCGTGGCGCCCTCCTTGGCAATCGACGCCAGAAACGTCTTGATCAGCTTGCGGCCCCAGCCCTGGCCCTGGTGGCTCGGGAGCATGTCAATGTGCATCACCGCCTGGTACTTGCTCTCCGTCGTCAGCGCCTTGCGCCGCGGCGTCTTGCTGCTCTCCAGCAGCAGCCACCGCGCGCTGTACACCTGCTGCAGCAGGTGCGTCTCGTTGACCACCGTTTTGGCGCCCGACGGATCCGCCGGGTCCGGCACCTGCCCCGGCTGCAGGCTGTCCAGGTCCGCCGGCCGCGGCCCGACCTCGCGCCGCGCCTGCTCGACGAGCGCCGGCGGCACGCCCGCCACCTCGCCCTGGCCCCCGACCACGTCGACGAAGCGCCCGTAGGCGGCCGCCATGCGCTGCACGTTTGCGCAGCCAATCACATAGCCCACGGCGCGGCCGGTGCCGTCGTCGAGCACGAAGCAGTTCTGCGGGCTCAGCAGCGTGTATTGGTGCGTCCACAGATACGGCGCCAGGCGGATCGCCGGCTCCGACTCCTGGAGCGACGGCGGGAGCGTCGCGCGGCACTGGCCGTCAGCATGGCGGGACAAAAAGGGCCTTGGATTAAAAGGAGGCGAATGCTCTCACAATGACGGCCGTGTCGTCCCAATCGGCAAAGGTGTACGGACGGATAAAGGCCATGGCTGCGGGGAGGCGCGGAGAAGCGCGAGGCCGTGTACAGCGAGCGTTTCCGAGGCGAGATCGAACTGTCGGGGCTACCTAAATGGGCTTTTTGGCAGAAAATGGCCTCGGTTGGGTGAGGTGGATGAGGCTGAGGGGCAGCGTTGCGATGATGCCAAGACAGGCAATTGCTGGAAACGGAAAAACAGACCAAAGACGAAAGAGGAAGGAGCAATCTCGACCAAGCTAGGCTTTCGTTTAGCTTGTTTTGCGTCCTGCCACTGATAGCCTTGTGCCTTGCAAGGAGGACTTACGACGTATGTTGGTTTGTCGATTACGCAGATTCTTTTCTTCTGAGAAAAGAAACCGTCAGATAATAGGGCAAGGCTGCTCCAGCCGAATCCAAGATCATGGCGGCCTAGGGGCGTTTCTGTTCACTTTCATGCTGAAGGACACGCAATGGAAGTCCTTGTATTTGATACTCCGTTCGGCAAGCACGTCATTGCGTGCTGCTGCCGGCTGCCGTTGAACTGCGCTCGAGAATGGTATTTTGTTCCCGGCAAACCAGGAGGCACCGCCACGCACCTGCTCAATGCTCTCAAAAGGCCACGGGCTCTCCCGGACTGCCGTTTTAGGGAGGCATGAGCTCCTCTCGAAACGGAAAGAACAGACGGGAGCTGCCTGGGCTTCGACAAAGACAACAGAAGAAGTAGAGAGGAAGAAGCGACGCAGGCCTCAACAGACCACGAGTGTATCGTCTTTTCTTTTTCTGTTCTTGCTCTCGCCACGCAAGGACGAACTAAAAATAGAGAAATGCAAGGCTTTTCTCTGTTGACTTGACAAGCTGACCCAGTGGTAGGGGCTAGTCAGAAACAAAAGGGACGAGAGGAACAAGAGACCGGCAAGACAAGACAAGAGGGGACCGCCCAGCCGGTTGGGACGCTGGCCGGAGGGATCTGCACGTCAAATAGTGGATGCCCGGGAAAGGGACACCGTAGGGTGGACACGGAAGACACGTCGAACTCGTATGCAAGCAAGTGCGCAAAGAGGTATCAAAGTAAAAGTACAAGCGTGCCGCCTTGACAGTTGACCCGAGATTGCGTACGTCGTGTAAAAATCCATTCAACCGGACGGAAGAAGGCAAAAGATGCGCGCAGTGGGTAAATGTCACAGCGCGGAAGGCAACGGGCCCAAGAAGGAAATGGGCCGGTGAACGGCGGGACCGGTGAACGGCGGGACCAGGCGAGCAATGCCACAGTTGACACGTCAAAGAAAAAAGAGGAAAAAGCCATAAAAGACACACTAGAAAAGGACGTCCATGTGTTCTAGGGGGTATTAGGCCCAGGGCCGGGCTCAGGACCGGGCTGAGCGGATGTCTCGCCTGTTTTCTAGGCTCGGCTCGGCCTACGGCTAACCTGCGGGCGCTTATCGACTGGGCCCGCGGGCACTTGCCCTTATTGCACAAGGCGTTTTCCGTTCTGGCGACTCGAGTTTCTTGTGGAGGTATCCCCCTCGTATGATCCTCCATCGCCCAAATCTCGTCAAATCTCGCTCCGAGGGAGTTTGATGTCGTGTCCGTGTTTGTGAGATACACGAGGCCGTGGCCAGGGCACCCCAACCGCTCCTCTCGGCTGTGACCTGGGTTGGGTGACGGCAGTCTGGAGTGGACGGCGAGCTCGTCGAGCAGAGAGGAAGATGCGCCTGGGGGGTCACAAAGCTGTGTGACCGCGAGCCTCAATGCGGCAAAAAGCAAGGGCCCAGGGCGTAGTACAGAGTACAAGTACAGAGTACAAAGACATCTCCAGAGCTGGGGCCTGGGGCGAGAGGAGCTGAGACATGGTGGTCGATTTCGGCTCAACGCAATCCTTCACGAGAAAGACAGCCACGCTGCCGGCGCACGAAAAGGGCGAGTCGTGACTGTGCATCCTTGGCGCCATATCACACGTACGAGTACTGACAAACACCCGAGTGGACAGAGGGCAGAGGGCTGAGAGGCGAGGACTGCGATCTGGCGCCGGCAGCCAGCTGAGAGCTGAAATACGACGTATTGCTTGCGTGGTTGGGATGGAAGTGTTTCATTCAATAGTTTGTTTTCGGCCCACGGCACAAATTTACGCGTATTCGAGCTGTTTGTGTCGTGGCATGTGCAGTATTTGTGCGACGCGACCTTGTGGCGGACCTCGGGGGCAAGAAATGAAAGAGTCGTCTCCCGTAGATAGTGCAAAGTCCCGAGAAGCTCTTTCAAACGGACGGACGTGCATTTCACGCGGCGCTACGGTTGCATTCGCCAGGGGGCAACGACCGTCCCAGCTTTGTAGCCAGCAGGCGGGCAAGCGAGTCCAGGGGAAGGGTTTGTTATTCTTTGTCCGGCGTGTATATGTAAGTACGTGTACGTAATACTTGTGGACTCCTCAAAACAAGACGGAAATGAAATACAACCAGTGGAATGGCCGCACTTTCAACCACCCCGGTCCTTGTCCGCGTATCGTGTTCTTTTCACTGTATTATCTTACGAGCACACTCCTTTTTACATATACTTTATCCGGCGGCCCATGTCAAGTAAAGTACACCTCTTTGATTCTTGGCAGCTCTCACCGGCCGTTTTTGTTCTCTTTAAAGGTCTCGTTTCTTTATCATACATATTCGATGAAAGAAAAAGAAATGAAAACGACCTCGGCACCCTTGTCCCAGCTACCAAAGTACGAGTACATACGGAGTACTCGTACTCTTACAGCGACCCCTGCTTGTCTTTGTCTCCTCGCACTTTCTCGCCATAGGTTGTTTATTGTGGATAATCTCTTTCCTTGTCCGCCTTTCCGCCTACCAGAACAGTGTTTCGACGCCACAGACGCAGCAACATATGCAAGAGACACACCCTCTTTTTGTTCTCGTATCATCTCTCGTTTGTTCCCTCAGCGTTCTACATCCGGAGGCTTGAACTGCGGCATGAAAGAGAGCACTCTTCAAACCACGGGTGAGGACTCTGGCCATCGCAAGTTTGTCCGCGTGGACTGCCATAGCTTGCAGGATGCCACGTAAAAGACAGTGGTCTGCGCGTACTTTGTACTCAAAGCATGTGCAAGGCTGGTGGTGCGCAGCCATCCAATTTCCACCCGGGGAAAAGAGGACCCTTGCCTAGAGGCTCGGCTCGAATCGTTTAGGGCGTTCAGGCGGGTTCCGGGAGTGGTGTACTAAGTACGGGAGGAGGGGCAAAAGAGGAGAGGCAAGCGCAGAGACGTCACGAATACAAGACGGCGAGGCACAGCAGCCGAGCCAGTAAGCTGCTTTGCTTTACTCGTACATTTACGGCAGGCCCGCGTGACGTCGACGGAACAAGAGGCCGGCAGCTGCACGGATCACATACGAGTCGTAGGTACCAAAATACAGGCATCTACAGTATGTCGTAGCGTTCCGGCGCTAACGCCTAGTGAGATGGCCCACGCGTGCCGCTGTCCCCAGCAGGCCGGCATCCTACCCTTTTGGACGCAGCGCTGGTCTTTCCACTTATCCTCTCTGTGCTGCCGAATGCACGCGCGCGGAGCCGGGCTGCAACGGTGTGTGACAGCCGAGATCCAAGGGAGAGGAGAAAGGGGAGAGAAGAGAAAAGAAAAGAAAGAGAAGAAAGACAAGAAAGACAAGATGGCAGACGTAACGACTACGAGTACTCTAATGGCCCAGCCAAGGACCTCGACCTCGACGAGGTTAAGTCGTCTTGACTCAGGGCAGACGCGTGCGAAAACGACTTGCTCCTGCCCAACAGCAGCCGAGCAGCAACAAGAAAGAACGAGTGCGCAGCTTCCGCGCCACTTCTAGGAAAGGGCACCGTCTCCGGAGCTCGACGCATGCGCACACCCCTTTTTCTCAGAGCGCACGCCCCACACCGCATCGCTCCTTCCTCCACGCCTCAGGGCGGCGAGTCTGTTCAGACCCTGCTAGGCTCCCTAGCCGTTCGCTCCTTCCCGAATCGCACGCCCACTAATATTTGGTGGATCACTGCTGGTGAACATTCTGTAATACGAGTAGGCCCTGTCCGGCCCCGGGAGCGCTACAAGCTCGCGGTCCTAATTAAGGCCCGGCGCTGCTCCTTCTCGTCTTCTGGGGCCTCGCTGCTTGTCTCGATCTTCACGCACGACGCTTTTTGCTCCCGACCACGACGCTGCGACAAAGCGAGCCGGGTGCGGCAGACGACAAGCCCTGCGGCAGCTACGACGACTGGCCCTGTCGGTCCTGCCTTCGCAACGCCTCGGCGACAGCATCGTCGTCGCGATCACATAAACAAAGCCGCGTCCCGCCCGTCCGTCTTCGTCTTCTCGTCTTCCCACGTCCCGGGCCCGACACGCGTCTAGTCCCTACTGCTCGCCCCGCCTCTGCACATGTTCGACGCCTTGCCACATGCGCCATGAGCAGCAGCGCCCGATCCTGCTGGTAGACGCGCCGGGCCCGCCGGTGCCATGCTGCCGCGACGCTGACCACGGCGATCTCTCTGCCCTGCGCTCGGCACTGACCGGCATCTCGGGACCTCGACGCATCCGGGGAGCACGGCCTCTCGTTTGCACCTCGCAACGTCCCTCGGCCACACAATTGGCTGCGGGCCGGTCCCCCTTCTCTGCCCCTCGCCCCACGTCTGTCTCCCGTGCCGCGAGAGGCTTCTCCCGCCATGTCGGGCCACCCGTCAAACCACGCGGGGCCGCATCGGCTTCCCGACGCCGGCAGCATGGGCTACGCCGGATCGCCCGCCTACCACCACGCCCCGCCGCCGTCACAACACCACCAACACCATCACCACGAGCACAACCCCGAGCACAACCACGAGCACAACCACGAGCACAACCACGAGCACAACCACGAGCACAACCACGAGCACAACCACGAACACAACCCCGAGTACAACCGCCACGATTACAACCACCACGAGTACAACCACCACAGCCAGCACCACAGCCACCATCACCGGCAACAAGCGCCGTTGTCCCCAATGGCCTCGCCACACTCTGCCCACTACACGAGCTACTCGTCACATAGCAGCCAGAGCATCGGCATCCACCGCGGGCCGGGAAACCCCAGCATCGGCGTCAGCGACCTCTACCAGCCCTCGCCCGTTGCTCCGCCGCCGCCGCAGCAAACGGGCAGCGCCATGGCCGGCCCCATTCCGTCCTTGCCCAGCATGCGCACCATGGCCGCCTTGCACCCGCCGCTCGGCGGCAGCGGCCGCAGCAGCAGCCTGCACGCGTCTCATCTGCCTCACGCGTCTCATGCGTCTCCGTACCCGCCAGGGCCGGGACCCCCGGGGCCGCAGTCCAGCCTGCCGCCGGGCCCGCTGCCCTATTTTGCGCTGCCGTCGCCCTTTGGCCTCCCGCAGCACAGCCTGCCCTCGTTTCCCTTGCACGGCCACCACAGCCAGTTCCACGACCACCTGCGGATGCCCCCGTACGGTCTCAGCGGACTGCGTCATAAAAAGGTATGTTGGGATGCAACCAGTTTCTTTTGTACTCGTCTTTTTTCTATTTTTTTTTTATTTTTTATTTTCGTACCTCTAATGCTGACGAGTGCCAGGAAATCAAACGCCGCACAAAGACGGGCTGCATGACCTGCCGCAGACGACGAATCAAGGTGAGTCCCAGAGCTGCCCAGCGTCGCGTCTTGTTCCCCCTGGGCCCTCCAATTCCCCGATTCTTGTATCTCCCACGGCCGTTACACCGCCATCCGGACGATTGGTCTGGCCGAGGGCAAAGGGCACACAGCAGCCGGCTCTCTTGGCTGGGCGCAAAGGGGGCGTGAAGGACCGGAGAGACAACGCTCGCGAGTTGTCGCGTACTCGTGCTGACGCTGCATCAGTGCGACGAGACACACCCAACATGCAACAACTGCAAGAAGTCGAAGCGCGACTGTCTCGGCTACGACCCCATCTTCAAGCAGAAGCCCGGCAACGCGGCACTCACACAGGCAACGGCGCATACTCTGCCACACAGCGGCTCGAGCCCAGCAACAGCGACAGAAACAGCAACGGAAACAGAAATAGCAGCAGCATCAGAAGCGCCAAAACGGCCAGAACCATGCGGCTGGTCAAGCAGTCCGCCGCCAGCAATCGCCTACGCGTCCGGGGGAGCGTCGGGATCTGTAGCCAGCTCCACGCCGTCTCTGTTGAGCCGCAAGTCGCCTTTGACGGGCGGCAGCGTCTCTTTGCATTCGTCGGGGCCCAGCAGCGCCGACGGCACCCACGGCACCCACGGCAGCCTCCACCACGGCACGAATGCCGCTGCCAGCCCGTCTCTCCATCCGTCCAGCCACTCGTCGCGCTCGATTGTGTCGCCGCCCGAGCACCCGGGCCCGCCTTACAGAGACGAGCCTCGGAGAGACCGCTGGGCGGACCAGTCTCGTCCGGCCTACGCTGCGACGAGCGCTTTGGACGCACGGGACGCACAGGACGCGCGGGACGCTGGGCGGCACAGCCAGGGCATGGTGTGAACAAGCGCGCCAGCAGGTTTGCGGCTTGACGCCGGCCACGATGACGGCCGGCGATGCAAGAGCAAGCGACAGCACGGGTTCTTTTTGGCGGTTTCGCGGCGGCCGCGTCGACGCCCACGACGCCTGACATATATATACTTTGGGCCAATCAAAAAAACAGCTCGCGCAGTTCGAGGACGGGGCCTCGGACACACCGATGCCGTGCAACCGGCTTTGCACGACGCTGCGCCAGAGAAGCGTTTACGTTTTTTTTTTCCTTTTTTTTCTTTCATGACCGCGAGGCTCTTTCTTCTCTTGTATGTCATGATTTTGGCTTGTGCTTTTGGGATTTCTTGGGCACGACACGCGTGGACCGGACACCTGTTTCATCTACTCGGCTGGGAGTGTCTCGGTCGGATCTTTGAGCGCCGCGGCGTCGGCTGCTTTGGCTTTCTTCTCATGTATGGTAATGACCTCGTGCCTTTATATTTGTCTTTTGTATTTCCCGTTTTTTTTCGGCCTACACATCTGTTGGATTATCTGCTTACATTCTATGGATGGACGTTTGGGGCTTCGGGTCGGGTATGGATGATCTGCGCCGCACCGGGCCGCGCAGAAAAGAATTCAAAACGGTACCACGAAAACCGTGTGCTTCTGCTGTTCCGCTTGCCTTTGCTTTCCTGCCCGTGCAGCCGTGGCACGGCCGGGCAGCGAGCCTTGTCCTGTCGCGGACATGCGTGTTATCTTTATGTGTCCAGGAAGCGGGAAACGTCCAGAAGGCCAGGGACGCCGTTTTATGACGCGTCACATTCTCCCCATGGGCTGCGTCCCGGAAAAAAAAAAAAGAAAAAAAAAGCAAGAAAGCAGGAAAACGGGGAAACGACACGGCAGCCAGGCGGACGGCGGACAGGCGGAAAGCACACCGCCGTGCTGCAAGATGGTGCCTGTCGTTTTATGCCATTGCTAAGGCGCAATAAAGAGAAAGAAGAAAAAAACAGCAACAGACAGTCCGCATTGACCTCTATCGCTGCGACTCCCCAGCTCTCCGCGCATCTCCGCCGTCGCTCTTTACCCCACAAGCCAACCAAAAAGGGCGTTTCTTGTTTCTGGCCAGCCAGCGCTGCAGACTGCCGCTATCTTGTGCTACACTGCCGGGATCCTTTCTGGATCCTTTCTGGATCCTTTTCTGGATCCTCTGGGCAGCTCCACGACGCCGTGCGACTCCATCCCTATCTGCGACTTTATCGGGCCCTCTTCCGCCGTCTCCTTTTGCGCCACGTTTTGTGCTGTCTTTGCGACCGCGCGCCTGCTGCCTTGCTGTTCCAAGCCCCGAGCTGGCGGTAATATCAACCGCACGACGCCCTCCCAGCTCCATCCGAGACGTGCTTTTTCTTTCTTTACATATACGTGCTGTTTCGCATCTCTGTCCGCCCGCCACCTCTCCCTCGCCCCTCTGCTCTTCGTCCACCCCACCCAGCTCTCTCACCGCGACAACCGGGCTCGACGCATTGCCGCTCCAGGCGGTGGCCGGGTCGTCTGTAGATCGAGCGTGTCGTCCAGCTCGGAAGATACAAGCATCTCTGGTGCCTACGCCCAACCCGCACATTCACATCCACCATGGCCACCGACAAGCCGGCACGGCCAAAGGTGCTGCAGCTCGGCTCCATCCAGCTGTGAGTGTCCCCCGGGCCCCGCGGTGGCGTGTCCGAGCTAACGTGGCAGCGCGCACGACACATGGGCCGCGATTGGCGAGATTGCCGACATTGTGGTGTCCAAGGCGACCAGCCGGGCGGCGTTCCTGGCCGAGTGCCGGTCCGGGGCGCTGGACGGCGTCGTGGTGGCGTACCGCTCGTTTGCGTCGGGCAGCGCGACGGGCCGCATCGACAGTGAGCTGCTGGCGGCGCTGCCGCCGTCGCTGCGCTTCATCTGCCACAACGGCGCCGGCTACGACCAGATCGACGTGGCCGCCTGCACGGCGCACGGCATCCAGGTGTCCAACACGCCCACGGCCGTCGACGAGGCCACGGCCGACCTGCACCTCTTTCTGCTGCTCGGCGCCATGCGCAACCTGGCGCCGACGCTCGCCAGCATCCGCGCGGGCCACTGGCACGGCGCCGCCGGCCCGCCGCCGCTCGGCCACGACCCGCAGGGCAAGACACTCGGCATCCTGGGCATGGGCGGCATCGGGCGCACCGTGGCGCACAAGGCGCACGCCGCGTTCGGCATGAAGATCCGCTACCACAACCGCCGGCGGCTGCCGCCGGCGGCCGAGGCCGCGGCCGGCGACGCCGAGTACGTGCCGGCGCTGCCGGACCTGCTGGCCGGCGTCGACGTGCTCAGCATCAGCGTGCCCCTCAACGCGGCGACGCGGCACATGATCGCCGCCGAGCAGTTTGCGCAGATGAAGCCCGGCATCGTGGTGGTCAACACGGCGCGCGGCGCCGTCATCGACGAGCAGGCGCTCGTGGACGCGCTGGCGTCGGGCCGCGTGGCCGCCGCCGGCCTCGACGTCTTTGAAAACGAGCCGCACGTGCACCCGGACCTGCTCAAGAGCGACAAGGCGCTGCTGGTGCCGCACATGGGCACGTCCACGGTGGAGACCGAGACCAAGATGGAGCTGTGGGCCATGGACAATGTGCGGCAGGCCGTGCAGCAGGGGACGCTCAAGAGCATTGTGCCGGAGCAGGCCGGGCTGGTTTTTAAGTGAGGCCGACGAACAAGTGGAGAAAAGCAAGAGAAGAAGGAGGAGAAAAAGAGTCTGCCAGAGCGGCGAGTGCTGGTCGTCAACGCAGCTTGCACGATTACGATGAGAGCGCCATGGCAGCGGAGAGCTCGAATGAACTAGAATACATGAGAGTCAACAATACAGGAGAGTCAACAGAAAAAACACATTGTCAGCGAACCCAATTCACCATCGCGTCTCGTATGAGCCCGTCAAATACTGTGCTGTGATTGGCCTGATCGCCAGGCCGCCCCACTCACCACACTGCGCTCCCCCCGCTCTCTTTTCTCCGGACATCTGCCTCGAGGCACCGCAACGACATCCAGCTGACCGCCGCCTCTGCTTCGCCCGTCGACACCCCCCCTCCCCCCCCGGCACACTGGCGAACCTCTTGTGGACCTCGCCGGAGCACACGGCCGCAAGGTCGCGCCCAGACGCCTCCTCCGCCGACCAGCCACACGGCCACGCGCCCGCCGACAGCATGGCTGCTCCGCAGCCAGGCCAGCCGGCACTGACGCCGCAGTTTTGCTTCTCGACCGTCGTGCTGCGAGGTGCGTGCCTTACTGGAGAGCGGGACAAGCAGCCGTGCTGACTGTGCGCACTGTGCTGACTTTTTTCCCTTTTTTCTTTTTCTTTTTCTTTTTTTTTCTCAGACTTTCTCCGTGCTTCCCGCGCCATTGACGACACCATTACACAGCACCTCAACGCCCTCATCACCCCGTCGCGTGCCGGCTTCGACCCGTCGTCGACCGCCCACCGTCCGCCTGCGTCTGCGGCCGCGCTGCCGTCCGCGCCGTCCCCGGCGGCCTGCCGCGCCTTCCGGGACGCCCTGCTGTTCCCCGCCTGGCAGGCCCGCGACGACGTCATCCGATACTGCGCCGGCGTGGCCGACGAGGCCGTGGCCCAGGACGCGCAGCAAGCATCGGCAGCGGCGGCCGCAGCAACCGCCGCCGCCCTTGCCGCCGCCACCGGCACGCTGGGCGGCGACCCGGCGCCGTCCTCTTCCTCCCCCGGCCCCAACACGCCCGAGCCCGTCACCGAGCGCCTCGACCCCTACGTCTCGCGCAGGCAGTACGCGCTCGTCGAGCCGCAGGCCAGCCTGCTGGCCTCGCTGATGCGCCAGGAGCAGGGCGTCGAGGCCATTGTGCGCGCGCGCTCGTGGGACGTGCTGCAGTCGCGCTGCGGCAGCGGCGCCGTCGCGGCCGGCCCCGGCGCGCCGGGCTGGGAGGCGGCGCTCGACCGCTGGCGCAAGCGCGAGGGGCGCTGACCGCGCTGCCGGGCCTGCGTGTGCCGACGGCGCGCACGGCGCAGCTGTGGTGTCTTGATCTCTTTTTTTATTCCTCTTTCTTTTTGTTTCTTTGATTTTCCTTTTTTTTTTCCCTTTTTGCTATGCGGCGGCGTCATCGGGGCTCTGGGCGTTGGGCAGCATTCCCATGTCTCTACTTTTGATTTCTAGAACAAACTGTAAAATAGATTGCATTCACAGCATTCCTTTGCTGCGCATCAACGCTGCTTGTCGTTCGTTCTCGTGCCTGCCTTCTTCGCTGGGGCGACCCACTTTTTCTTCACGCTGGAAGAACAGCCGCACCGATAGCTCCTGCTGGGAGGGACCAGAAAAATGCGTTAAAAAACCCACACTTGGACCTCACTCCCCCCCCCTTCCCCAGACATCACCTCAACCACCCCCGACGCCCGCCGCCATCATCCCCGGGCGACACCCCCTTCTTCTCCGCGCCATCGGCCCCGTGTCCCTCTCTCCCTGGCATCGCGACTGCCTGCGTCCAACCAGCATCGGCCCTCGACGACCGCCTGCCCTCCTCGTCCTTCTCTCCTCCTCCCCCCCCGCCTCCTTCCCCCCCTCCTCCTCCTCCTCGCTCTCCAACTGCGAGCCGCGTGCTCCCGTCTGCCCGCCTCCACACGCCGCCGCCATGCCGCAGCCGCTCAGCACGCGGGACGCCAACCTGTTCCGGCAGGTGATCCGCAACTTTGAGGAGAAGCAGTACAAGCGCGGCCTCAAGGCGGCCGAGCAGATCCTCAAGAAGAACCCGCGCCATGGCGACACCATGGCCATGAAGGCCCTGATCCTCAACGGCCAGGGCAATACGGACGAGGCGTTTGCGCTGGGCAAGGAGGCGCTGACCGTCGACATGAAGTCGCACATCTGCTGGCACGTGTACGGCCTGCTGTACCGCGCCAACAAGAACTTTGAGGAGGCCATCAAGGCCTACAAGTTTGCGCTGCGCCTCGAGCCCGACAGCCCGCAGATCCAGCGCGACCTGGCCATCCTGCAGATCCAGATGCGCGACTACGCCGGCTACGTCCAGAGCCGCCACGCCATGCTGCTGGCGCGCCCGCAGCCGCGCCAGAACTGGACCGCGCTGGCCATTGCCCACCACCTCGAGGGCAACCTGGCCGAGGCCGAGCGCATCCTGGCCACGTACGAGGAGACGCTCAAGAACCCGCCGCCCAAGTCCGACCTCGAGCACTCCGAGGCCCTGCTCTACAAGAACCTCATCATTGCCGAGACCGGCGACGTCCAGCGCGCCCTCGACCACCTCGAGTCCGAGCCCGTCCAGCGCTGCCTCGACCGCCTCGCCGTGCTCGAGCGCCGCGCCGAGTACCTGACGGCGCTCGGCCGCAAGGCCGAGGCCGCCGCCGCCTGGCGCCTGCTCATCGACCGCAACCCCGACCACCCGGCCTACTACCAGAACCTCGTCGAGGCGCTCGCCCTCGACGACGAGGCCGCCAAGCTGGCCGTGTTCGACGAGTACGCCGCCAAGCACCCGCGCAGCGACGCCGCCAAGTGCCTGCCCCTCGACTTTCTGACCGACGCCCTCTTTGAGGAGCGCGCGCGCAGCTACCTCTTCCCCCGGCTCGACCGCGGCATCCCCTCGCTGTTTGCCAACCTCAAGCACCTCTACGCTGACAGCGCCAAGAAGGAGGCCGTGCCCGCCATTGTCCAAGAATACCTTGCCTCCGCCTCCGCCTCTGCCTCCGCCTCCTCCTCCGCCTCCTCCTCCGCACCACATACAAACGGCGACGCGCCCAGCACAGCCGACTCGTCCAAGGGCGAGGGCGCCGCGCTCTACTTCCTCGCGCAGCACTACAACTACCACCTCACGCGCGACCTCGCAAAAGCCGACGAGTACTGCGACAAGGCCATTGCCCTCGACGCCACCAGCGTCGAGTTCCAGATGACAAAGGCGCGGATATGGAAGCACAAGGGCGACCTGGCCAAGGCCAGCGAAGCCATGAACCTCGCGCGCAGCCTCGACCCGCGCGACCGCTACATCAACAGCAAGGCCGCCAAGTACCAGCTGCGCAACAACGAGAACGAGGCCGCGCTCAAGACCGTCGGCCTCTTCACGCGGCCCGACTCGGCCGCCGACCCGCTGTCCGACCTGCTGGACATGCAGTGCATCTGGTTCCTGACCGAGGACGGCGAGGCCTACGCCCGCCGCGGCAACGTCGGCATGGCCCTCAAGCGCTTCCACGCCATTGCCAACATCTTTGACATTTGGCAGGAGGACCAGTTCGACTTCCACTCGTTTTCGCTGCGCAAGGGCATGGTCCGCGCCTATATTGACCTCGTGCGCTGGGAGGACCGGATACGCGAGCACCCCTTTTTCACCCGCGCCGCCCTCGACGCCGTCCGCCTGTACGTCCGCCTGTACGACGACCAGCAGGCGGCGGCGGCGGCAGCGGCGGCGGCCGCCGCCGCCAAGACGGCCGCCAACGGCAGTGCCGCTGCCAACGGCGCGGCCGAGGCCGATGCCGAGGCGCTCGCAGAAAAGAAGCGCGCGGCGAAAAAGGCCAAGAAGGAGGCCCAAAAGGCCGAGCGCGAGGCCGCCGAAAAGGCCGCCAAGCAGGACCCCAACAAGGCCAAGCCGGCCGCCGCCGCCGCCGCCGACGCCAAGAAAAAGGACGACGACCCGCACGGCCTCAAGCTCGCGGCCACGCCCGACCCGCTCGGCGAGGCCACCAAGTTTATCGCGCCCGTCCTGCAGTTCAGCCCCAAAAACATTGACGGCCAGCTGGCCGGCTTTGAGATTTACCGCCGCCGCGGCAAGTTCCTGCTGGCTCTGCGCTGCCTCAAGGCGGCCACGGCCCTCGACCCCGGCAACCCCAAGGTCCCGGAGCAGGCCGCGGCGCTGCGGGCCGCGCTCAAAGAGGCCGGCGTGGCAACGCTGCCGCCCAAGGTGCAGGAGGTCCTTGCAACCGAGTTTTCGTAGAAAAAGGAAAGAAAAGAAAAGAAAAAGAAAAAGAAAAAGAAAAAGAAAAAGAAAACGCAGAATGAAGAGCCTCGTGGCATGACTTTCTGGCTCAAAGAGGAGGGGGAGGGAACGCAGCGGCTGTCCTTGCCGTGTACTGTTTTGTGGGTGGCTTTTGCTCGCGGCTCTTTTCGGCTGCCGTCTTGTCAGTCGTTTCTTGCGTTTCCGTGCCGTTTCTTCGTCCAGGTTCTCCTTTCTTCTTTTTGTTCTCTACGTCTTTGTTTTCTACAAAAAAGTATAGAACCATGGGGGGGCAGCCAGTGTTTTCTTTTAGGGTTTTTTGTCTACTGGTCTTTATTTCCACATTGAATTGCCGCAGGTTTACAGTGAATTGTCGCAGGTTTACAGAAAAAAATAGTCGCGGCGGCGTGAGGGCCGTAGATGCTTTGCAAAAGTACAAATGGTGAAGAGAAAGTAGGGGAAATACCAAACGTCACTCGTACCAGTGAACCGTTTCGAACAGTAAGACGAGCTGTCCGATGCGTGTCCAGACTCTTCTTGCTGGAGAATGACGTGTGCGCCGATCCCCTCTTGTCTGGCTTTTCTTTTCCTCTGTTGGTTGAGGCCTAGGGACTTGCAACGAAGAGTCGAGGAGTAGTGTGTTTCCCACAAAATGGTCAAGTAACAGATCGTCGACAAGACCAAGAGAGAAACCGAGGCTCTTGTTTATTGTACGCAGTTCTTAGGTACACGCATATCTTCAAGGGGCATTTTTAGGTACGAGCTGTAAATGATTTGTTTGAATAAACCTAAGAAAACATTTCAGCCTTCTCATCATCTTCTTTTTTCCTAGAAAAAAACTCTCTCCACACACCACACTGGCCTGTCCATCTCTCTCAGCCTCATACCACAGCCTTTTCCCTCGCCTGGATTTCGTCTCGCAGCAGGAAACCCATACTCATAATGCTGACCATCCATTCCCTCGGCTGCGGCCCTGTCCGCGCACTGTTATTGGCTAGTGCACGGCTTTGGTGTAAGTGAAGACCCACTTTTTATGCATCCCATTTACGATATTTTGAGACCTTGCAGCGTGATGTCGTCACCGGGGACGGGGGTGCCTGCAAAAAGCAGGATTTGCGTCATATGCAATGCCGAGACGTGGGCAGCAGGGGATGAAAGAAAGAAAAGAAAGAAAACGAAGGAAGGAAAGCATAAGGAGTGAGGTCATTTTTAAAAGTCATTTTTTCGTCTTTTTTCATTTCTTTGGCTGGACCTTTTCTCTGTTTGTCGACGTGCATTTTGTCTTGCACATCTCTTGTCTTTTCTCTCTATATCCCGCTTGCGCTTTAACGATGAACTATGCCAACATGATTGAGGAGAAGCACCTCAAGGTAAGTTTTGGCCCTTTTCTTTTGTATTTGTATTATATTTTCAACCTCGCAAAGCTCACAGCTCCTAGAAAGGCTTCATCATAGCAACGCTCATCTCGACGGTCATCGGCACGTTTACGACGGGCATCAACCTCTACGAGCGCGTTCGCGACCGGCACCAGCAGCACAAGACAGACCATGGCCAGGACAAGAAGATTAAGGAGCTGGAGAGACGGGCCGATGCTGCGGACAAGGCTCGACGCCAGGCCGCAGAGAAGCAAAGCAGCAACTACAACTACAACAACTACAACAGCTGCTACGACAAAAGAAAAGACGCTGGCCACGCTTTTGACGCGCTGGCGACGAGCGGCTCCATGATCCGGCGCGAGTACGACCGCGACTATGCGCGGCTGGGCGCGCGGTTTGCCGAGGGCGACACAATTGCACAAAACGAGCTGCAGGCACAGATCATCGCCCTGCAGGCGTCTGTGATCCGGATGCTGCAAGACGCGCTGGAGACGGGCGTCCCGCCCGACCCGGCGGCGCTGTGTGCGGCCGCCGGACGCGCGCGCAAGGGCAGCATCGCTGCGCTGCAGGGCCAGTACCAGCGGCTGCTGACGGCGGCGCCCCTTGCGCTGCCCTTGCGAGAGACTGCTGGCGGTGAGGAGGCGGGTGACAGGCGGCGGCGTGACCGGAGCCGGGACTGGGCGGTTGCGGAGCAGGGACGCGGCAGAGACGACGAGCAAACGCTCCCCCTCCATCTTGCTCCGTCGTTGTTTTGCCGCTATGCTGCCGAGCTGCAGCAAGACTGGCGGCGGCCTCTTGCGGTCGGTGCCGGCGGAAGCCGCGCCGGCGACATTGGCGACAGCGACGACGACGGCGCCCCCCTGACCTGCCCGGCGTGCATGGGCCCGTTTGCCATTGAGCACGGCCGTTCCTGGAAGCTGCACAAGCCCGTGGTCGTTGGTGCGGCCGACGCTGTGGAGGACGGCGGCGACGCGAAGCCGAAGCCCGGAAAAAGGGCCATGACGCGCCGGCGCGGCGTCGTGCAGCTGCTCGTGCAGGACCGCCAGATTGTCGTCAGCAACCGCTTCATCGTCAAGTGTCACCGCCCGGCCGTCTACGGGCAGGGCCCCGGCGGGTACGGCATGCCGCTGCCGCCGACGTTTGCCTGCTGCCTCTGCGACCGGTTCGGCAGTGCCGGCAGCGGCCGCGTGGCCGTCTGCGGGACGATGGCGGGGCTGGTCAGCCACGTGTGCGAGACGCACACAGTCGGCGAGCTGCTGTCCGACCCAGACATCCGGGAGATGCGGCCGAGGCGGCGAGACGCGGCGCGGTGAGGAGCAGGCTGTTGAAGAGCAGTGTGGAGTGGCTGGCGTTGGCAATGGAAGCGGGGACGATACCAGTTTCAAAATAGATATCCGATCCAGTTGCATCTTCATCTTGTTCATGTTCAAGAGATCGTCCGTGGTGAAAGCTCAGACAGACGTACAGATTCTGTCATTGCTTTCGGCAGCACAGGATTCGGGTCTTGAACCTTACATCATCAATCGGGGTGCAGCGCAGCTGATATCACGAAGACGAGGTAGCAGGTCTACGACAAGGTACATTCGATGAGCCGTGTCTTTTTAACCTTTTCTTCTTTTTTTATGTTTCTTTTTCTTTTTTTCTTTTTTTCTTCTTTTTTCGTCTTTTCTTCTCCCCCCTGCCGTTATCTCTGCTTACTTACAGTGACGACTCTATAGACGTAGTTCTCTTATTGACGACCCTTGGTGTCGAAAAGAACGAGACTACTCCAGTTCCATGCTGAGCCGAGCCAAGCTCACTGCTCTACGCATCAGCGTCTCATCTCATACTGTCTCACCGAGGCGTTGTGAGTCTTGGCGAGTACTCGACAAAGGGAAGAAATGACGGCTGGAGAAGAAGAGGGACAACACAACGCGGATTGACGGTAAACCGCGTTTAAATTAATCTCTCCAAGGCATAATTCCGCCAACTTCAAAATGTCTAATCATGCGTTGGAATTATGACGCAGGCGATTTCCCCAGCTGTGAGACGCTGCTACAGGGTGTCCCGCAACCCGGTTAGCGGCACCAGATGCTACTCGTACAAGGGGCTACAGTGGACCAGTGGGCGCCGAGGATCCCGGAAAGTCGGTCGCGCCTCCCCTGCGGCACACGCGACTAGTCCCTCGGCGTGCGACCCTGGGCGCAGAAGGTGAGAAAATAGGAAGGCGCGGCCGTGCAAGGGGAGAACGCGACGTCGTATTACCTCGACGGCGATATGCTACGAAGCTCACAAGCCAACGGCTTTGTCAGGTTGGCTCCTTTTCTCTGCCTTTTCCGTGCCCGGCCTGTGCCACCCGCCGCCTTTCTGCATCCTTTTCTTGTCTTGTCGTGCAGCTGCCGCCCATCGCCGCCCCGCTCCTCACGCCACGAAAAGCCCCTTTCTTTGTTTCTCCGTCTGGTGATGCATCTGTAGCGCCGCCCGTTGCACCATCGCCGCCGCATCCGCCCTCCGCCTCGCCATGCCGCCGTCGCCAGAAGACGCCGCCGGAGCGGCCGCCTCGAACGGCACAGCCGGCGGCTCGCCGGCCAACCCCTTTGCCGACCCGGCGTCCGTCCCGTCGGTGCCCTCGCCGCCGCAGAGTGCCCGGGCGGCCAAGCGGCAGTCGCACGGCGTCTCGTTTGACAAGACGCTCGAGAACATTCTCAAGCTCGACACCCACGACCTCGACATCCAGGACACGGCGCTTGTTGTTGTTGGTAAGCCGTTTTTTCTTCTTTTTTTCTTTTTCTTCCTTTTTTTTTCCTTTCTTCAGAGCCTCGCTAACCCCCCAGACAAGGAGAAGCGCAAAAAGAACCGCCACACCTGCGTTAGCTGTACGTACTCTTCGTCTTCTGCCGCGCGTCCCCTTGCTGACCGGCTCCATGCTGCCTCCCAGCGTCCGCTGCCGCCTACCGCCTCTCCATCCCGCTCTACAACGTGCTGTGGGCGGCCGTGTCCGACGACGGCCGCCGCCTCGTCATTGACTATGCGGCGACGGCGTCCAAGACGCGCGTGCGCGCGGCCAAGCTGTCGGTCGCGCTCGAGCCGGCGGGCCCCGACCGGCCGACGCCGGCCGACGTGGCGGCCTGGGCCGAGCTGCTGCGCAGCCGCGCGTACGGCGACGTGCCGCAGCGGCGGCGCGCGTACGTGCTGGTCAACCCGCACGCCGGGCCCGGCGGCGCGTCCAAGAAGTGGGAGCACGAGGCGCAGCCGCTCATGGACGCGGCACGCATGGCCCTGACCGTCGTCACCACCACGCACGCGGGCCAGGCCGTCGAGCTGTGCGCGGCGCTCGACATTGACCGCTACGACATGGTGGTGGCCTGCTCGGGCGACGGGCTGCCGCACGAGTGCTTCAACGGGCTGGGCAAGCGCGCCGACGCGCGCCGCGCCCTGCAGCAGGTCGCCGTGGCGCACATTCCCTGCGGCAGCGGCAACGCCATGGCCTGCAACCTGTACGGTAGCCACCACGTCAGCGTGGCCGCGCTGGCCATTGTCAAGGGCGTCGTGGCGCCGCTGGACCTGGCCAGCATCACGTACGGCGACACGCGCCTGCTCAGCTTCCTGAGCCAGGCCGTCGGCGTCATGGCTGAGGTCGACCTGGCCACCGAGAACCTGCGCTGGATGGGCAGCGCCCGCTTCACCTGGGGCTTTGTCGAGCGCCTGCTGGCCCGCAAGGTCTACCCGTGTGACCTGGCCGTCAAGGTCGAGATCGAGCACAAGGACGACGTCAAGGCACACTACTCGCGCCACCAGACGCCCGCCGCCGCGTCCGGCAGCACCAGCACGTCGGCAGCCGCCGCCGCAGCGGCCCGGCTGCAGGGCTCGGCGTCGTCGGCCACCGACGTCGACGCGGCCGAGGGCGCGGACGGCGCCGAACGTGCGGCCTCGGACGACCTCGGCCTGCCCCCTTTGCGGTTCGGCACCGTCAACGACGCCGTGCCCGACGACTGGGAGACCATGCCCGAGGACAAGATGGGCAATTTCTACTGCGGAAATGTGGGTTCTCCCGTTTTCTCGTGGCCTGCTGCCTGCTTCCTGTGCTGACTGCCTTAGATGGCCTACATGGCCCCCAACGTCAGCTTCTTTTCGGCCGCCCTCATGAACGACGGCCTCATGGACCTCATCACCATTGACGGCGACATCTCGCCCGCCAAGTCGATGGGCATGCTGCTGACCGTCGAGGACAACCGCCTCTTTGACAACCCGCTCGTCCGCTACCGCAAGATCTCGGGCTTCCGCCTCACGCCCAAGAACCAAAAGGACGGCTACATCAGCATCGACGGCGAGCGCATCCCCTTTGCGCCCTTCCAGGCCGAAGTCCACAAGGGCCTCGGCCGCGTCATTGCCAAGCGCGCCATTGCCGGCTACGAGGCGCCGGGGCCGCTCAACTGGGACAAGGTGTCGCCCGCCGAGCGCATCATGGCATAGGAGCCCGCCGGTGCCGCAGCGGACGGCCGGCGCCTCCTCGACGGCGCAGAGGGCAGCGAGCATACCCCCGCGGTGGGCAAGCGGTCGTGGTGGTGTGATACCCAGCGGAGGAAGAGCGGGCAAACGAACAAAGAGGGCTGCTTGGCGTTTTGTGGTAATTCTTATAAAAGGGAAAACGATCCGGAGTAAAAAGCAGGCTTCAGACCGGAGTCATGTTGGAGCAACAGAACAATAAATAATACCGGCCGAAATGGACCTTTTTTCCTTGCCAAGCGATTCTTGCACTTTGCATATCCTGTCTATCATAACGCCGTGAAACAGATGAAAGCTAAAACGAGCGCCCCTCCTCTAATCATTGAACCCTTCCCAGTCGCCGTCGCCGTCGGCGTCGCCGTCGTCGCTGTCGGCCTGGCCCTCGATGCCGCCGCCGCCCGCTGCCGCCTGCGCCGCCGCGCTCTCGACCCACGGCAGCCGCTCGTCCGCGAGGGCGTCGCGTGTGCGCTGGCGCACGGCCGGCGCCGTCGTCTTGGCCGCCAGCGCCTCGACGAGCGCATTGATCTCCGCGGCCAGCGTCGGCGGCGCGCCGCGTTTTTGCGGCGCCCGCAGCAGGCCCAGCTTCTCTGCCTCGTCCACCCAGATGTCGACGACGTGCATCGTCAGCCCGACGGGGATGTGCAGCGTCGGCGCCACCTTGCGCGGCTTTTTCCTGGGCCGACCGGCCACCGCGCTGTCGTCGCCGTCCTCGTCGCCGTTGCTGTCGTCGCTGTCGCTCTCCGACGCCGCCGCCTCCAGCTCGGCCTCGCCCTCGACGTTCAGCGGCCACTGCGCCAGGATCTCGAGGCCGAGCGCGCGCGCCGCGCTGTCCGCGCGTTTCTCCTCTGCCGGCCCGCCCGCCTGCGCGTCCGCCGGCGCGTCCCCCCGCATCCACGCGAGCTGCGCGTTCAGCACGCGGCGCACGAGCAGCATAAACTTTTCCATGCGCAGCACGTCGATGCCCGTCGTCCACTCGCGCGCCATCGTGGCCCAGAACGCGCGCAGCCACGCCGCCACGGCCGCGTCCGGCAGGCCCACCGCCTTGGGCAGGCCCGCCAGCTCGTCGCACAGCCGCTGCTGCGCCGGCGCGCGGTCCGCCATCCACAGCGCGTAAAACAGGCCGGCCCAGAGCTTCTGGGCGTCGGAAAAGGTCAGCCGCGTGCTGCTCGGGGCGCCATACTTGGCGGCCAGGAAGCCCTTGAGGGAGTCGATGGCGGCTATGCGGATCTTGCGGTCTGGGGGCGGGGCGGTGTCAGTCTTTTGCTCGGCCAAACGACCCGTTGTCGTCGCATGCACTTGTTGTCGTCTGTGATGATGGGCAGGGTGGGGGGGGACTCACCACTCGAGGCGAGGTTCTTGATAAACGGCATAGAAGCCGCGGGCGCCGCCATGGTTGCTGTGGTCGCGGAGTATACTCGTGGCGTGTTCCAGGTGTCGTGGTCGTGACGTACAGCAGCTTTATCGGCGAAAATTTGAAGCAAAGTCGTCGAGAAATATCGAATTCCAGTACCGGATCCACTTCGGGACTAGTGACCAGTTCCAGATTTGGCTAGCGCGATGGGCAGTACGTCGAGCGGCCATCGCAGCATTTCGACAAACGAAAGCATCTCGTACTCGTACAAAGATTTTCTGGTCGTAGAGCGTTTACGAGTACCGCAGACCGGGCGGACATTTCCAGGTAGTTTTTTTTTATTGGCCTATTTCTAAAAATACAGCAGATGCCACAAAGAGTTTGGAAAACGCGCCCGGTCGCACCTTCCTGACCTTCTGTTTTCTCGGCCAGGGCCGCCCCGGCCGAGTCGAGTGCTAAAAGTCACGACCTGCTCACCTCGTCCTTGGATGCGCTGTACGAGGCCCCCTCCCCCCGACGCAACACTACGCACAGCCTGGCCGGGTCGGCGGAATGGCGAATACACACATCCCACGCCCTCCCACACGAGCCCCCACGCCGGTGGCCACCACTCCACGAGCTAAGACGACAAATGACATAAAACAGCCGGCGATAAAACGGGATATTCTGACGACATGGGTGTGTGCGAGCTTAAAAGAACGTCGTCCCTCGTTCCATTTTGTTCTTCTTGCTCATTCCTCATTCTCTATTTACGCTTCTTTTTTCTCTCTCGCCCATCCCCCCTAGTCCTCCCACTCGACCACCGCCCACGACCGGACGTCGTCGTCAATCACCAGCCGGTACCGCTCGATCCGCCACTCCTTGTACAGAGACCGCACAGACGCGCTGGCCTTGCGGTGCTGCGCGCCGTGGCCGGCCTTGTGGGCGTCGGCGGGCGTGCGCCACAGACACGTGGCCAGGTTGCGGCCGTCGGCGTCGGGCACGTGGAACCAGTAGCGCAGCAGGCCGCCGCTGTCGGTGGCCTCGCGGTGGGCGGCCTTGTCGAGGCTGCTGAGGTCGCCGTAGTCGGTGGTGGGCGGGATCTGCGAGCGGAAGGCGACGACAAAGTAGGAGCGCTGCGCCCAGGCGCCGCCGGCCGCCGCCGGCCCCGCGTCTTGCAGCAGCCGGCGGAGCTCCTCGACGACGGCGGCAAAGTTGAACGAGTCGACATAGGGCGCCGTGGCGTAGTCGTCGCGGGTCTTGTCAAAGACGGCGAGGGCGCGGGCGAGCAGCCGCGTCTGGGGGTCCAGCGTCGCGAGGTCCAGCAGGTGGTCTGGGTACGGCGAGAAGGGGATGTAGCGGGAGGACGACGCAGAGGGCGCGGGTGCTGCTGGCTCGACAAGCGCGAGCGCCGCTGGCTGCTCGCTTTCTGCGAGTACGGGCGCAAGGACCGTCCGCGTGGCCGCCGATGCTGCTGCCATGGAGAGGCTCTGGGACGTCTGAAGAAACGAGAACGGGGGGGAACGGGACGAGATCACAGAGGTGTGGACAGCGGGATCAAGTGAAGCTGCTGTCTCTTCCCGTCTCCTCCTTTGGCCTTTTATTGCTGGCATCCTGGCCGTGCCTTTCGCCGCCCTCGTTCGCCGTCACAGAGCCTGCCCTTTCGTCTCGCTCGCTTCGCCATCTCGCCGTCTGGTAGCACGGGGCTGTTGACATCCAGCGGCCGAATGGCGAGCTCGGCCCGCTGAAAGCCAAGCCAGGGGCACGACGAGGGCGGTACTTTGTGTAGAGACGGGTATTCCCTCGGCCCTAACCTGAGCATTGGACCTTGCAGCGGCTACGGGTACTTGAAAACGACAAAGCAGCCAAAGAAAGCAGACGGCTTTCTTAGTTTTCCTGGGCAAGCGTCCTTTTCCTTTCTTCATTTTGCCCGTGTTGGATTTGCCTTTCCGGGGCACTAACACGCATATGGCGCTGCTCGTTCCCAAATCGCGCCATCGCTTCCGCTGCTGATGTCATCGCTCCGACTGGAAATCGTCGAAACCGTTCAGAGAAACGCACATCAGAAATAAAGACAGACGGGATAGGAGAGCACACGCTTCGTCTTGAGATCGTCTGTGTCCCGTCTTCCGTCACATTTTCTTTCTTCGTTCCGCAGCCGGCCAGCTCACCGCCGGCAGACGGGATGCAAGATAAGCAGGTTGCAGTGGCCGGCGCATAAAGGCGTGCGACATGCATCGAATCCTTGATCCTTCGGCTCCTGCAAGACTGTTTTCTCTGTGGTCGTCGTTTGCAAGTTGGATTGCCCCAGTCGTCAAGCGACCGGGCTGCTTGGCTCCATCTCACCCGCCTGCTTCTGCGCACCCATCGCCCTCGTGGCCGTCGCGGCCGCCACGCAGCCACGTCTTGGCCACCTCGTACGTCCCCAGATAGAGCCCGCTGCCGCAAAATGTCCAGCAGCCCCGGAAAGCGCCGCCCCGGAAGAGGCCTCGCACGCCGCGGTCGCGGTAGACGAGGCGTGCGACGCGCACGGCGCCGGGCCGCTGTCCGCTGCCCGGTTTCGGGTCCGCGTCGGCGCCCAGCATCATCCTCGTCTTGACAACATCGGTGGGCGTCGTCGCGACGGCAGCAACGGCCCCCGACGTGCCTGCGCTGAGCCCGTTGACCGCACCCACCGCGGCGAGGCGGTCCTTGTCCGCGCCTTGCTCCGGCCGCAGCCAGCGCCTGCGCAGCCGCGCCCGCAGCGCCTCGTACATGGGGAACTGCATCGCCGTAAAGGGCAGGTTGCGCGCCGCCAGGGCCGTGTAGCCCGCCAGCAGGCGGCGGGCGGTGCCCCCATCGGCACGCAGCATCCGCAGGGCTTGCAGCGAGCTGCTGCGCGCGGTGCTGTGCGCGGCGCCCTTGCGGATCATCTGCGCATTCTGCTTGATGACCTCGGCCGGGGTCAGCACGAGGCACGATGCGAGCTCGGCGGTGCCGGACGCAAACGCATGGGCAACAGCCGCCGAGCCAGGGGCGCCACCGGACGGCAGCGCGCGTCCGGCAGCCGTCTTGGCCCACTCGTAGGTTGTGAAAAAGACACCGGCTACTCGAGTCAGTCACGGCCGCCTGTCCTTTCGGCCCCGGGGAAAACGCACACGCTGGCAGCGTGGCCAGGACGGCGCTGCCGACGCCCTGGTAGAGGCCCCGGAGGGCGTAGGCCGACGGCGCCGCGGCGCGGCAAAGGCCGCCGCCTACCGCCGCCGTCTTTGTGCCTGCCGAGCCCGCATACGTCCGGATGTAGTCGCGGCTCTGCATGCGCGTCTTGAGCGTGTCCAGCGGGTAGACGAGCAGGTCGACGGTGAATGCGGCCAAGGCGCCTGCCTGCAGCGCCGGGAGGCGCATTAGTCATCATCCGCCAGCTTCTACAGCGTTCCGACGCACCAGCATGATCTCCGTGTGTGTGCTGTCCTTGTTGCGCGTTCTGTCGCCCATGGCTGCTCGTACGACGCTTCTGTCAGACTCCCAGAGGAGATGCAGAACGCCCTGACATCGGTCGACACGGCGGCATCCGGTCTGGCGGCAGAGTATCCTATGACGTAGTGCGACTGCTTAGTAATCATGGGACGCCCTGGAATGAAGGCAGCCATCAGCTGGCTTCCGGCCAAAACAAGACAACATTGCCAGCGTCAACGACCTCTCTGCACACGCGCCCACATCCTTTGGCACCGCCTCTCACCGCGACATCCGCACAGCCTCCGCACAGCCTCCGCACTGCCCATGGATACGGTCCGCGACATGGCCGGCGGCCTCGCCCGCCGCGCCCACGCCTCCGCCGAGTACGTCGCCGGCCGTGACCGCACCGCGCAGGCCGGCCGCTGGGCGGCGACGGCGTACCGCGACCGGCCGCTGCTGTTTGGCCTCGGCGCGACCTGGCTCGCCTTTTGCCTGGTGCCCGTGGCCGTGTTTGTCGGCTACGCGGCCGTCTGGGCGGCCGTCGCGTTCGGCGTGTTCTGGGCCATTTTCCTGTTCTGGGCCGGCCTGGGGCTGCTGTTTCTGGCGCCGGCGCTGTGCGTCGCCACGGTGCTGAGCGTGGTCGTCTTTGTCTGGGCGGCGGCGGCGTACTTTGTGGGCAGCTGGGCGCTCGGCGCGCTGGGCGTGCTGGGCGGCGAGGACGGGCCGGTGTCCGGGCCGGCATTCTCGCCGGCGCCGACGACGACACCTCTCGAAAAGCCCCCCTCGTACGCGCTGCACTCGGGCCTGGAAACGAAGCGCATTGTCGAGGTTGCCAGCGACGCGCCCGTCACGAAGCACTGAACACAGCAACACATGTACAAAATGGACCTTTACACCTTTTTTGATATTTATGATGGGACATGTTGGCCACAATACAGCCACTGTCGGACGCCTGGATTTGGATAGGAGCTTTGTCGATTCTACAAGATACACATACACTGCGTTACGCAACCGTGCTGTTCACTGCATCCCTAGTGGCCGTATGCGGCCAGCTCGCCGCTCTCGGCAATGCGCACGGCCTCTTTCGTCCACTCGTCGAGGTCCTCCTGCGGCAGGCCCAGCACGTCGTTGGCCATGTCCTTGTCGGCGAGGCCGTCGGCACCGGGGAAGAAGATGCGCGAGTACATGACCTGGGCAAAGGCCTGCAGCGCCGACAGCGGCGTGCCGTCGAGGTTCGTGCCGCCGCCGCTCTGGAACGCGGCGCGGGCGCTGGCCCAGCGCGCCTGCGACGACTCGGTCGTGATGGTCCAGTCCGCGTCCGTGGTGCCGGTGACGCGCTTGAGGCTGGCAAACATGTCGTTCTGGCAGACGTGGAACGACTGGATGCAGGCCGACGGCGGGCCGACAAAGCGCGCGAGCGTGGCGGCCGCGTCGCTGCCGGCGTCCTCGGGCAGCACCGGCAGGCTCAGCAGCGCCGCCACGGCGCGCCCGCACTGCGGCAGCGTGCTCGTGCGGATCTTGACGTCGCCCTTGTCAAAGACGACATACTTGCGCCGCACAATGTCGAAGCCGTAGCGCTCGAGCCCGCCCGCGAGGCTGAACTCGTACCAGAAGCCGCACGTCACCACCACCGGGCGCAGCTGCAGCGTCTGCAGCTGCGCCATGTGCTCGCGGAACGTCTGCCCAAAGCCCATCTCCTCGCGCAGCGCCGCGTCGTGCGGGTTGGGCCCGTACGCGTTGGGCATGATCCACTTGACGCCGGCCTCGGCTGCCGCGGCCGCCAGCCGCGCCGCCCGGTCGCGCGGCGCGCGCACCGCCAGCGTGACAATGAAAAAGTCCTGGCCCGTCAGCGCCCGCACGAGGCTGGCGTGGTCGTCGTAGTCCACGACCACCTTGTGCACGCCCGCGGGGATGACGTTCTTGCTGTCGGCGCGCGTCAGCGCCGTCACCGTGTGCTTTCCCGTCTCGAGCAGCGCGCGCGTGAAGTGCTTGCCAATGTAGCCGGCGGCCTGCAAGCAGGATTAGGTAGTGTCTAGGGGGGGGGGAGGGGGGGGGGGGAGATGAGACGTACACCGACAATGGCCACCTTCTCGATGCGGTTCTTGAAGCCCGCCGGCTGGTTCTTTGCGTACTGGATAGCCGCCATGATCAATGGGCGTGCAAGTGCAGGCTGTTGAGTGATTGGGCGGTGCTGGCTTCCTTGCTGGGGGTGATGGAAGTGCGAGACGATGTGAAGACGCGAGCGATGTTGACGATACAGCAACTTGGTGGGAAGGCGCTGCCGGTTTATATACAAAAAGGGCAGCCGCCGCGGGAAGCCCGCTCGTTCTTTCCTCGAGAGCCCGGCAGACGTCGTGCTCTTCCTGAGCCGGACGACCCGTCTGGCCAGCCAAACACAGCTGTCGTCATGACAAATTCGATACACGCCACCAACAGACGTTGGCCGTGCGGCCGCCGGCGCACGGCATCTTGTATTCTCCGAACACCGCCGGCGTCATGTCGTTTCTGCCTCTGTGCCTCTGCTGTCGTCCTGTGCGCCCGGCGCTTGGGGCGTGTTCCGAGCTGCCCGCAGTGTTTCGACAGGACTTTGGCCCCGAAAGTCCGTTCAGCCACCGAGATGCCCAGTGCAGCGTCTCGCGCCAGGGCACTCCTCCTCGCCATCGACATTCTGATTTCTATTCCCAATGGAGCAACCGTAATGGAGGTTGTCCCTGGGTTTTGGCTTAAGTCCGCGAATGTCCCGAATAGGAAACTGCAACTGGACATCTCCGCCGACCACTTTCCTTGGAATCCGTGGCCGACCGGGCTTGCCTAAAGCGGAAATAAGGAATACGTATATGTACTCCGAGAGGCAGTTTGACTGGTTCACGCAGCCACCAAGAGATCTGCAGGCGTGAACCAAGGCTCCAACAGGCCTTGTGAACACGGCAGAGGAGTACGGGCGAGATACGGTCAAGTGCCGTGAAGGTGAAGGAGCTGGGATGCAGCAGCGTCTGTTCAAGTCTGCCGTGTTCAAGTCTCCGGAGCTTTTTTGTTTCTGTATCAAACAAGCAGAAACAGAAGCTCGCCATTGACGACTGCGCTCACCAGAAGCCGCGGCCTTCTGAAAGTGGATTGCGTGAGCTTGCGGGCCGGCCCTGTAGCCTGAATCCACGACACAGCAAGTTCCGCATCATTTTGACCAAGGAGCTGCTGAGCAGACAACTGAGCCCAAAAACGATCTTCAGAAGGCGAAGAAGCAGGGCGATTTTCCGGACGAGGCCAGTCAAGTTCCGAGACAGTGGATAGAGTGGCGTCGTCTTTTTGTTTTCCTTTTTTTTGTTTTCCTTTTCTTTGGGATATTCCGTTCATGTCCACCCCTTCTTGCCTCTTCAATTATCTCCTTTTTTTCATAACAATTGCAAGATGCGGAGCCTGCATAATCTGTCCACGCACACGTACCATCTTTATCTGCAGCTAACGAGCTGCAAAGACGCAATCTGCACCACAAAGGCGCGTGCAACGACCATGGCCAGGCCGGCCTAGCCCCAGCCGTACGAGCCGGCCAAGCTCAGAACCTTTTTGTCGGGACGCCAAGCCGAGATGGCCGTTATTTTCCATCAGTTACGTGCCTTCCCCCACCTCCTGGTGTTGTCGCGACGGTCTGCATCGCGCGTATTTCGCTCTCTTCGCCCGTGCGGAGGTCAGCTCTAGCTCGCAAAAGGGGGGTTGTCATGTCGCGGCGGCCTACAGCGAGCTGCCGTGTCTCGGCGTCTTGTATCGTAGGAGTCGTATTTCCCTCCCCGTTCTTTTGCGTCGGCTTTGGTTTGGTTCTTTGAATGTCCCACCCTCCCACCGTCTTATCCTGCATCGCCTCGCCTCCCGCTCCTCGCCATGCCGGAGCCGTTTGCCGTGCTCGTCTTCTCCAAGACGGCGGGGTACCGCCACGAGTCCATCGAGGCCGGCGTGCAAATGTTCCGGCGCCTCGCCGCGCTCTCGCGCGGCTCGGAGAGCCCGTTTGTCGTCGAGCACTCGGAAGACGCCGAGGCCGTCTTCACGACGGCCGGCCTCGCCCGCTACCGCGTCCTTGTGCTCCTGCAGACCTCGGGTGTCTTTTTGGTGGCGGGCCAGCTCGCAGCGCTCGAGGGCTACGTCGCGGCGGGCGTCGGCGGCATCGTCGCCGTCCACGCGGCCCTCGGCGGCCTGCAGTCCGCCGCGGTCGACCCGGCCGGATTCTACGGCCGGCTGCTCGGCGGCGTCTTCACCGAGCACCCGGCGGCGCAGCTCGGCCGCGTCATCATCAAACGCCCAAACCACCCCATCGTGCGCCCGTTCCTGCAGCGCGTGTCGCCCTCGTACGAGGCCAGCGCGCCGGAGCCGTCGTTTTCGCACTTTGACGAGTGGTACAACTACCAGCCGACGTCGTGCGCCGTCGTGGCGTCCAAACAGCCGCCGCCCGCCGCCACAGCGGCCGAGCAAGGCGCTGCAGGCCCCAACCTGCTCCTCTGCGCCGACGAGACCACGTACGCGGGCGGCAAGCACGGCCACAATCACCCGGTTGCGTGGACATGGCCCGACTTTGACCGCACCGGAACTCGTGTCTACTACACGGCGCTGGGCCACTTTGCCGAGACGTACGAGGACGACGTCTTTGCGGCGCACCTGAAAAACGCCGTGCTGTGGGCGGCAAACCGGCTGTGAGGCAGCAGGGGCAACGACGAGCGTGAATAAAGTCAGACCATGTATACATTACTGCGTTCCTTCCTGTTTTGTCGTGATGCTGCAAAAACAAGCGTGTGCTAAAAATACTGGGGGACGGCGCGGCGCGGTCCACTAAACCCACTGCGGTCATTTGGCGATCGCACCTTCCTCGTCCCATTTACCCACAATCCCACGACGTCTCCTCTTCCGCTTCACTCTGCCATTTGCCTGCTGCCGCATCGTCCACCGCACAGCGCAATGGCCGACCCACACCGCTTCACGCGCGGCCTTGTCGCCCAGCTCAAGACTGTCCCGCCGCATACCACCGCCGCCGAGCTGCCCGCCTACCGCTACGGCGACAACGGCCCGGCTGGCGAGGCTGGCGAGGCTGACGCCGACGATGCGGCCGTCGCCCAGTTTGCCGCCTCGAGCGTGCCGCGGACGTTTCGTCTGGGCACGGGCGCGTCGCAGTTCGCGGCGCTGCTGCTGCCGGCGCTGCTCCAGGCCCGCCACGAGGTCCTGTTTGTGACATGTTTCTGGGCGCCCTCCAAGAGCCTCTCGGACCTGTCGGCGGCGATTGCGAGGCTGGCTGCGGCGCGGTCAGCCCTGCCCCCGGCGCAGAGGCGCCCGACGCTGCGCATCCGCATCTGCCTGTCGTCGCGCTCGCTGCTCCAGAAGCTGCTGCACACCTCGTCGCGCGACGGGCACACCTACCCGCCGTCGACGTGGGCGTCGCAGCTCGGGCTGCCCCCGGCGGAATCGCTCGCAACCGCCGGCATCGACCTGTCCGCCAAGAGCCTCTTCTTTCTGCCGCTGAGCGTCATGCACGCCAAGTACATGGTGGTCGACCGCACGCGCGCCTTTGTGCCGAGCTGCAACGTCAGCTGGGAGCCGTGGCTGGAGGCCTGCGTCGAGATCACCGGCGAGGCCGTCCGCCCGCTGCTCGCCTTTTATGCGCAGACGTGGGGCGACGACCTGCCCGAGTGGGACGACCCCGGGGCCCCCGGTGGCGAGCAGGCCCGCGCCCGCGAGCCTGGGGAGCAGGCGCCCTTTGAGGCCAGCGTTCTCGACGTCGACGGCCCCGGCAGCCTCGTCGTCCGCTTTCCTGCTTCTGCAGCGCCCATCCCGACCGTCGTGCTGCCGTCGTCCCACCACCGCAACCCCCTCTTCCGGCCCTTTCCCTGGCAGGACTACGCGCCGCCCCCGCCCACGCCGCTCAACCTCGCCTTGCTGCGGCTGTTTTCCGCCGCGACGCGCCGCATCTACGTGCACTCGCCCAACCTCACCGCCGAGGCGGTGCTCGTGGCCCTGTTGCATGCCCTGCGCCGTGGCGTCGACGTGGACATTGTCACGGGCGAGCAGATGATGGTCTACGAGCAGCTCGTCACGGCCGGCACGACGACAGCACGGTGCGTGCGCGGCCTTGTGAAGCGCTACACCGCCCTGCTGGGGGAGCAGAAAGAGAGCACGGGGAATTTGCGCATTGCCTACTACCAGCCGCTTGTCCCGTCTTCCCGCAAGGGCCCCGACGAAGAGCAAGCCGTCCTCGGCCACCAGGCCCCTATGCTGCCGCAGCCACCGCCGCCCGATCCAGACGGCCCGGCGTTCGCGCCCGACACGGAGCAGCCCGTCCACTCGCACATCAAGCTGACCATTGTCGACGGCCACCACACCGTCCTGGGCTCGGGCAACATGGACCGCGCCAGCTTCTTTACGAGCCAGGAGCTGGGCCTTTTGTTTCATAGCAGCACCTTTGCCGCGGCTGTGCAGACGGCCGTCGACCGTGTCCTCGAGGGGCGCCTCAAGCGGATCTACCCTGCTCCGCTCTCGGCGTGACCAGCGTCTCACGGCCACGCACCCATCCACACCTGTCTTGTGCGGCAGCACGAAAGAAAGAAAAAGAAGCACATTGCGGATTGCGAATGAGACAGAGCCCACACGCAAATGTACGCACTCATGCGCTCATAACAAACACAAGGCGCATGTCAGATTCAGACGAACTCCGCCCCTCGTTGCTCTTGTTTGCCACAGCCGGCGTCCTCGCCGTATTGGTGCAGAGAATCGAGATTGTCCAACGTAGGACGACCATCTTCTGCTGGATTTGGCAATCGGACTTTGACTTGTAACCACCCTGTAGCCTTGTGTCCTAACTATCTTGTCGTCTTGTCTCAAACAAAGGAAACAAACAAATCAACTGACAAAGCCACTAGATGGCAGTGCTGTTTCAGAGTAAGCATGTTTTCCTCTTTACGATTCAGTTTTTGGAAAAAAGCAATCAAAAGCAGCCATTCAGTTTATTCGCATGTGAAAATGAAAGTTAGAGTCCATGTATAGTCAAACTGCCCCCCAAATTAAGCAAACAACCGATGAAAAGAACAACAAAATAAAGAATCTAAAAAACGACGTCCGCCATAATGTAGTACTCAGATAGAAAAGCCGGCCAAACAAATAGGAAGAAGAAGATATGAAAAACCATCCTCCCTGCGTCCGAGTTCGATAAACACCTTATTATGCGTTTCCCTTGGTAAAGGTGCCGTTGTTGGTGAGTCGCACAGCACTGTCGCTTCCGCTGCTGTCATCGCTGGGCGAGCCAAAGAAACCAAAGCCAATGTTAGCCTCTTCGTCCGTGGCTGGCGGGCTGGCAGCCTTGTCGTTCCCCGTGGCCTTGCGGTCGGTGCCGTCGCGGCGACCGCCACGAACAAAGCGGCGCAGCCCGAACCGGAACCGGCCGCTGTGGTTGTGGTCATTGGCCTCCTCGCCGCGGAGGCTGGTGCCCTGGACACCGCCGGCATCACCGTCTTGTTGCTGTTCCACTTGCGTTTCCAGCTTCCCGGCCCTTCGCGCTTCTCTGACCTGGCCCATCATGGCCTTGCGCGTTTCAATGGAAATCTCGGACCGTGCTCGCAAAGCGTCGCGCACCCGGTGCTCGCCACGCGCCTTCCACACATGGAAGCTGCTCGTGCTGATGGGATACAAGACCTTGTTGTCCAGGGACTCGACCCAGTCCCGGTTGTGGTGCTTCTTCTTTGATGCCAGGATGTCCAGGTCCATGGCGATCTGGGCGCAGTAGGACTCGAGCGGCAAGTCGTTGACGTCGTTCCCAAACGGGTTTTCAATCTCGCGGCCAATGAACAGGATGCCCAGAATAATGTACGAGGCCGCGATCGTGGCCGGGATCGTGACCCACCCCAGCGTCGGGTACAGCTGGAAGGGAAGGAGGAAGACGTAGATCCACGTGATTTGCGAGATGGCGATGGAGTAGGCAATGGGCAGCGGTGTCGTCAGCACGCGGTCCGTGCCCATGAGAACGTCGTTGAGAACAGCAATGTTGTTGTACGCTAGTGTCTGGTGCATCGGGATGACGAGCTGGTTGTTGGTGACCAGCTCGTCGGTGAAGCAGGCCAAGTAGGTCAGGATTTCCAAGGGAAGGTTGCCGAGTGGATAGACGGCGCGCTTCAGAGCCTTGCGGGGGTTGCTCGCAGCAAACGATATGCCCAGGTAGCCACCGATGAGCTTGAAGGGGTGGGGCTTCGGCCGATGGACCTTCTCCGGCTCTTTTACCGTGGCGTGGAACGCAAATGTGTCCAGGTGGCTGACGAGGTGCACGATATCCTCGTACCCGGTGTACGGCTCGTGTCGAAGCTTGTGCTTCAAGGCCACAGCAAACCCCAAAAGAAGGTTGAGCGATGTACTAATGAGCACCAATGTCAGCAGAGTCTCACACAAGCAGATCGTGATGTGAACACAGCACGAGGGCCAGAAGACACCGAAGGGGGGCCCCCCAGACAGTCAAGAGCAACAAGGGTTTCCGAATGCACGCACAGTTTGGTCAGCATGTCCTTTTCTTTCTGGCCGTCTCGTTCCACAGCATGCACCCAGAAAACACGGCCGAGAGCTTGCGTCGCGAGCGCCAACTGGGCCCAGTAGCGGCGCCCCTCGGCATACCTGTGAGTTCGGTGTTAGTGGCAACGGACCGAAAAGGAGATGGCCGATCGCGAGATAAAAAAAAGAATATAAAGGCAGATGGGAGACCGCACCTTTCGTATGCTGTAGAGGAGCGGAAGCTCAGGCCCAAACCCACAACGAAACCGGTCACTGTCAAGAGGATGGAGCTGATGCCCACTGCAAAGGGCTACGCGTCAGCCGCGAGCACACGATTGTGCAGACAGAAAAGAACGACAAGGCCGACTTACAGTTCCGCTTTGAGAAAAACGAGATCGACGTCACCATCATGGACCAACTGCCCACAGCCAAAAGTGGAAGCAGCATTTTGGGCAGGATGCTTCCATGCATCTGGAGGAACATTGGCCATTTCGAGTGTTTCTGAATATCACGTGGGCCAGTCTAGTATTTTCCCACAGATTAGCAAAAAGGAAACCGCACGGCGTCGACGCACGTTACTCACAAAGTATTCGTCCAGCTCAATGGCGCGTGGCCGGACGGTAGGCCGGTATTCATGAACCCTCGGCTCGAGCGGGGACGACCGGTTGACGGGGCCTTGGTTGTAAGCCAGGTCCGGTGGCCGATCGAGAGCTGGATCGTGGTCCGGGCCTTGATTGTGGTTTGCCACGGAAACGCCGTACGGAGCGGCCATGTCGCCCGCCTCGTTGTTCGCAGCAGCAGACGCAACGGCCGCTGCGGATGCGTCCGAGTTGTCGTTGTTGCCGCCCGTATTGTTGGAGGAAACCGGCTGGGAGTTGTCCTGCCCGGAACCCGAATTGACGGCGCCACCATCACCGGCATCGCCACCGCTGCTGGCAGGAGCAGCCGGGGCCCCGCCGCCTCCACCATCGCCGTCGGACATGATGGGCGAGCACGGAGAAGCACAGAAGCGTATATCAGCAGGCGTGGCCGCTGCTAGAGCCTGGCACCCCGAACACGTAAAAGGCTAGAACGCGAGCCGGAAGGAAGCAAGCTGTGTTGAAAACTGCAGCGGACATGCACGTAGGAAGCCCGGCTGGGAAGGCAAAAGAGAATGCCGATGCAGAGCCTGGAAACGAGTCGTAGTAGGGTGGGATATCGCCGATGTGGGCTGAGTATCGAAACGAGGAAACAAAACAACAAGCTCCTGCCCGTGGTATATATATGTCCATTGGGCGGTGGGAATGAGCAGCAAGGAGCAAAAGAGGACCACGGCAAGAGGCGGGTTGTGCATACCCACTCCGTGTCTTGTGGGTGCAGGATTGTATGTCTTCCTGGACGCAACGCCGTGGCCGCCAAAACCAGACGTGTTTATCATAAACCTTGTGGGATATGAGCTGTCACGAAACCGGCCATGGGCACAAAAATATGGGCAGGGGGTGCTCCTTTGATTTTTTGCTGGCACACGCCAGGGCGCAGCTCGTCACATCTCATCTGTGGGAACAAAGAAGAGAAACGCCACAAGAAAGACGTGTGGTACGGCCACGGTGTGAGGTTTGCACCCAGTGGCCGGCGGATCTGTGGCCTGGAGGTTTCCCAATCGGAGGGCGAAGAGGATAAATGCGAAGCTGACGATGGCGGAAACCGATGGAAGGAGAGGGAAGTCTGGATACCAGACGACGTCATGGCATGGACAGAAAACGGAGGCCATCCGCCCATCCATGGTGCGCACGATGCTCAAGTCTCGGGCAACCAGCCCTTAAAAGTAAAACAATGTCATATAAAAGCGGCATTGTGTGTGGGGATGTTGTAGTATTCGTGGTAACACATCACCACGCATGCTCTGCGGTGGTGGGTGTATTGTTTTCGCTTCCCCGATCCCGAGTCGATGTTTTGTATGACGAGGGCAGAGACGACTGAATCAAAGTAAGCGGGTCAAGAATACCAAACGGAAGAGAAAGCAGGGTTCAGGAAGGGTGCTCTGCAGCTGACGCACTGCACGCTGGAGGCATCGTGAGAGCCAAGACTCGCGGTGATGCTTTGCCAGCTCAGAAGCAGACAGGAGGCGACGGACAGCTGTTTCGTGCCGGATTTGTAGGCGTATTTCAGGCTCTTGAAATGGTAGAAGACAGAAACAGGCCGTTTCAGGGCATCGTAAGGCTCGAGAAATTCGAGGATGGATGACGGAGAAATAAACGCAAACGGCATTCTGCGGCCCCGTGGATTTCGAGTCTTGGATCCCGAATAAGCTTGGTGGCCGCATGAGCCTGGTAGGAGCACGGCGACCAGAGTCAGAAGGACAAGTCCAGTGCGCGCGTGAGAACGCAAAGATCAACACTGTACATCCTGATCCCGAAGAGAAACAAAAAGGATCAGAGAGCGTGATCCTGTTTGAGCAGTTCTGACTCCCTTGGCACGCACTCACGCAAGGCGAAACTGTCATAGCGTTGAGACTGTACAAAGAGTCTCCTGAACAAGAAAAGCTGGCTGCCTCGGGATCCGGCGAGAAGGGCGGGCGAGCAGGGGCAGTTGTCTCCACGCACATACACGAGCATAGGTGCATAAGCACTGTTCTCCCGTAGAATCAGGGGTGCTGCCGTGCACAGCTGAAAACTGCTCGTGGAAGGCGGAAAGAACCTGCACATTGTCAAGACTGAGGGAGACAGCCGGGAACAAGCGTGAAGCCACGACGGCCAGTGCGTGAGCCCGGCGCGGGGGGCACATTTCCGCTGGACGTCTTCCAAGGTGGCTGCCACGACGGGCTTCTCGGTGACGGCGGCCTGTAGCGACTGGCTGCTGACCGAGGTGAGGTGTGTGGCTACCTGGATGCCTTGCCAGCGCAGCTGCGCTCTTGCCATAACGTTCTGGGCGTGATGGCTGTCTGTCGAGCAGGTTGCTTTTTGTGACGCGAAAACGGTCTCGAGATGGACCTTTGGCGTTGTGTAGCCACTTGGCAGAAGTGAGCGTTGCACGACGCGCTGTTTCATACTTCATGTTCATGTCGTCGCCGCCGACGCCTGGCGTCTTCCGTTTGCTGAAAGCGAAGAAAGAAAGCTGAAGCGAGCGGCAGGTGGACGCCACGCCTGACACTGGAAGACGGTTAGGCATCGGCCGAAGCCATCAACAAGGACAGGGACTTTTCGGCAGGCGTTGTATGGGGGCGTGCTGCAACAAAAGACTTGTAGCGCATAGAGACGGTGTCTTGGAGACAGTGTCTTGGAGACGGTGTCTTGTGGCAGTGAGCTGAATACGCCCAGACCCATGTCTTGCCGGCGATGCAGCCAACCGGATGGCTCCGCGGCCGTTGCTCAACCTTGTCTTGCCCGGCTTCCCCCCAGCCGAGGTCCCAGAGCTGGGCCGTCATGTCCTTGAGTCATGGAGCAGGACGGGAAAAAGAGACGAACGTGGAGCGAGAAGCCATGCGTGTCGCGCGTCGCTTGTCTCTGCGTCGTGCGCCCCATGTGGATGGCGCAGCAGGCGCCGTGTTTCTGGGCAAACAGAGTTGGATCTCGCATGGCCATGCTGCAGGCATCGCGGTGAGACGCGAGAGGCGAGAGGCAAGCAGAAACAGGAAGCAAAAAAATAGAAAAGAAAAGAAAAAAAAAAAGGGGGGGGGGGGGGGTGTTTTCTGTCCGGAAATGCCTGATGCAGGGGCGGAGGCGCGCACTTGTGAGGCACCGCGCCTTGCAGAGTCGGAGGACACTGGCGGCGCAGTGCGTGGCAAAGTCCGCGGCCGGCGCGGTAGTCGGAGATGCCACAGACAAGAAGAGGCGAGAGAACGGTGATGGAGAAATCCGACGTGTCAAAACTCCAGGAGAGGGCGGAAGGGACAGGTGAGAAGAGAGAAGGAGCGATGACAGTAAACAAACCCGCAGGAAGCCGCAACTAACCAGCGCGGGTGATGCCTTCCCAGTTGGGTAATCTTCAACCAAGATGACTAATGGAGGAAAGCGCGCCCCACAAACGGCTTTCTTCACCGCCCTGCAGGACGGCGCAACCCCCCCGATTCTGCCGTGGGTCTGTTTAGGGGAGAGCTCCGCGGCGTTCAACGACATGCCATCTCAAACACGAGCATCGACCGCGACCCCCACCGTCTCTTCCTCGCTGCTGTCGCCCGACACGTTTGTGGCCTGTGTTCCGGCTGCGTTCCTTTGTGTCTTGGGCTTCTCTGCGATACCGTCCTCCCTGCACGCCCGCTGCGCCCCGCCCGGCCCTTCCGGCTTCTGATCTCGCGCAATCGGCCAAAGATGCTGTCCGGCATCCTCATCTTCAACCAAAAGGGCGAAAACCTTATCTTTCGCGCCTTCCGCAACGACTGCCGGCCGCGGCTGGCGGACGTGTTCCGCATCCAGGTCATTTCGAACCCGCAGGTGCGGTCGCCCATCCTGACGCTGGGCAGCACGACGTTCAGCCATGTCAAGCACGAGAACATTTACCTGGTGGCCATCACCAAGAGCAATGCCAACGCGGCGCTCGTGTTTGAGTTCCTGTACCGGCTGATCACGCTTGGCCGCGGGTACTTTGGCAAGTTCGACGAGGAGGCGATCAAGAACAACTTTGTGCTCGTCTACGAGCTGCTCGACGGTGAGTCCTTGTGCGACGAGAGGACAGCAGTGACGGGCAGCGAGGGACAGGCGGGGAGGCAGACGCAGCGTGATGGGTACACGGCGCTTTGTATCGTGTGTCGGAGTGTCGGATGCGCCGGCCGTGCTGCCCCGTGCCGTTCCGCGGATGCGCTGCTTTTTTTGTTTCTTTTTTCTTTTTTTCCTTTTTCTGGTTCTCACTCCATGTCTCTCCTCGGAAACACCGGCTGACATGGAATCAGAAATCATCGACTTTGGGTATCCACAAAACACAGAGACGGACACGCTGAAAATGTACATTACGACCGAGGGCGTCAAGTCGGAGCACCGCGCCGAGGACTCGGCCAAGATCACAATGCAGGCCACGGGCGCGCTGTCGTGGCGCAAGGCCGACGTCAAGTACCGCAAGAACGAGGCGTTTGTGGACGTCATCGAGGACGTCAACCTGCTCATGTCGGCCACGGGCGCGGTGCTGCGCGCCGACGTCACGGGGCAGATTGTCATGCGGGCGTATCTGTCGGGCACGCCCGAGTGCAAGTTTGGGCTCAACGACCGCCTGCTGCTCGACTCGGACATGGTCAACTCGCTGCCCTCGGGCAACCGGCAGGGCTCCAAGGCCACCAAGGCGGCCGCGGGCAGCGTGACGCTCGAGGACTGCCAGTTCCACCAGTGCGTCAAGCTGGGCAAGTTCGACTCGGACCGCATCATCTCGTTTGTGCCACCCGACGGCGAGTTTGAGCTGATGCGGTACCGCTCGACGGAGAACGTCAACCTGCCGTTCAAGGTGCACGCCATTGTCAACGAGGTGGGCAAGACCAAGGTCGAGTACAGCATCGGCGTGCGCGCCAACTTTGGCCCCAAGCTGTTTGCGACCAACGTCGTGGTGCGCATCCCGACGCCGCTCAACACGGCGCGCATCACCGAGCGCTGCACGCAGGGCAAGGCCAAGTACGAGCCGTCCGAGAACAACATTGTGTGGAAGATCAGCCGCTTCACTGGCCAGTCCGAGTTTGTGCTGTCGGCGGAGGCGGAGCTGACGAGCATGACGAACCAAAAGAGCTGGAGCCGGCCGCCGCTCAGCATGGACTTTAGCCTGCTGATGTTTACGAGCAGCGGCCTGCTGGTGCGGTACCTCAAGGTGTTTGAAAAGAGCAACTACAGCAGCGTCAAGTGGGTGCGGTATATGACGCGCGCGGGCAGCTACGAGATAAGGTGAGTTTTGTCGATGGCAGCTGTGTTTCTGTACCCATGCTAACCGTGTAGATTCTGACTGCGATTGGTCGTGCTGGCATTTTATGGCGTTTTTTTTTTCTTTTTTTCTCTTTCTTTTCTTATTCTTTTTTTCGTGTTTGCCGTGCGAGCATCTGATTTCTGTTCCCTTTTTTGTCTTTCTGCAGAGTTTTATACGTTTCCCTGTTGATTGCTCTTTCTTTTGACTGGTGTACAAAAGGTAACTCTCCATGTACTTTCTAACCTGCAGCTTCAATATTTCATTTTACAAAAAGGCAGGCCATCGGACGTGTCAAAAGGCGGGAACCCCATTCCACCAAGGAGTGACTGGGACGCGTCCATCTCTGCCCGTACGTGTCGTCCGAACGGCTGGTGAATAAAGATGCCGTATTATCCTGTATCGTCACTCCAATTGTCAGTCTACGTTGGTGCTCTACGCTGGTGCGCGTACCTTCTCCAGGAAAGACGCATAAACAGCAACTCAACAGCAGCCGGACACGACGGCCCTCGGCCTGCATTGCCCCGACAATTGCATGGCACCGCGGCCCTTTCGGGAGATGATCGTCCTATACCGGTAACTCCTCTCTTTGACTCTTTTGTCAGCTCTTCCTTTCAGAGGAGCCATTTCCCGCCTCTATGAGTACCTGTTCTATATCTCGTATTGCCGGTCGTCCGCCTGAATCATAGCCGGCGACGGGCTGGCTCCGCCCGGCGCTGCCTCGGCCCAACTCGACCGGAGGTAGCAACAGTGTGCCGGGGAGGAGGGAGACTAGAAGGAGGAAAGAAAAACAAGGAAAAAATGAGACGCTGGCCGGAGGATGTGGGGTCCCTACGTCGTATTGGTGAGACGCCGAGACCACAAAACCCGGGTTATTTATCAGGTTTCCGTGCGGAGACTTGAAATGGAGAATAAGGTGTGAAGCTAGTCAAATAAAGTTATTCCAACCTCTGTCAGTCAAAACAACCACACTGCATCCAACATGCGTGTGTATTCAGGTGAAATGTGCCTCCGAATCAGGAGACGCATGCGCAAAGTTCAAGCTCACGCCTCGGTCCTCGTTTACAAACGTCGTGTCTCTGCGCCAAGACTCGCCGAAATGGATTGTTACTCGAAAGAGGGGCTGCGGCGGCGGCACTGCAGATCTGGAGATCTCGGGGTAGCAGCGTGGCTCATCGCGCTGCAGTTTCGTATAGGACTGGGCGGGAGGCCGACGTTCCGCGCCTCGTTGCGTTGGCGGGGTCCACGCGGGATCCCGGCACTGGCTGCGTGATTCGGCAGTGAGCGAAACGGGCGCAAAGAAAAGACTACGGTTTCGAGAAAACCCTTGGACTGGCTCTGGGAAAAAACACAGGATAGAAGACGCTGGACTTCTTTTTTCAAGACTTGTAGCACGACTCTCCAGAGCGTCGCAGCTCCTGGTCTTCTAGGTACCGCATTCAAAGCTCAAGCCAGTCAGGGCATGCCATCAAGATCGATGGTCTATAGTCATATCACACATCAGCACTAGAACGTGTCGAGCCGAACCTCTCGTCATCATGCACGACCATACATCAGCACGGCGTGGCAAGCCACGAGCCGGTGTACTCCAGAAAGGACAAAAACGAGGCCACACAGACACAAAGCATGCCAATTCTGCAGTGCACGTCAGCAGTGCAAGCGGAGTGTGTAACTCTCTCGGTACTAGTTTTTGCGCTGGGCATATCAGCCAGAGACTGGCTTTTACACCAGTCACAGCAAGAGTTTTCCCCTCTGCCATCTTTGCATTTTGATCGCCGCGGTGATTCTTGCCAATTTTAGAAGGTAGCATCCACGCCCCGCGTGAAGGAATGGGGATGGATAGATGGACGACAGCGCCGGTCACAAAAAAAAAATTGCAGGTTGGAATAAAACAGGTCATCGAGAAACTGCACAGTGCAGGCTGAAATATCCCATAGTACTCGTATGCAGGTGACTACCGTTGTCGTTGGACTATAATGTATGATGGCATATGTATAAGCCGCAAACACTACCCAAGCACAACAGACAACAGTAAGAGACTTGTACATGTACGCGAAAGTACAAAAAACACCATGGCACGAGACGGTGCGTGAACAGAGCAGTTAGGCAGATCTTAGGGCGTATATCCAACGCAGAGGATGAGACGTCACGATGAGCAACGCGGTCGACAGTCTTTGCGCCTTTTTGTAGCCGTTTTTTCATCCATCCGCTTGCCTCTCTTCTGTGTTCATGAAACCCACGCATGTGGCACAGCATGCGCCGTACCAGGGCTATAGGCTTGTGAATGCAGCAAGGACTGCGCAGAAGCGTCAAAACAATCAACGCACAGGAAGAAGGCCTGCCTGAAGACGGCGGACCGCAGCTGGCCTGATTTCCTTTAACCGTCTCCGCCTCGTCTTACTGTCCAGAGTCTATATCCAGTTTGCTTCGGGCGAGCTAGGAGCGAGGATCTCTTCTCGTGGCTGTCCCCAATGCCAACTTTGTGATGGTGCCTGTTATGGCGCCTTTGATGGTACCCTCTGGTGCTACGTTTGATGGCACTGTTCCTTCATTCCTTGACCCTATGGGAGCAAGAAATATCGGCTTTTGGCCCGCCCGCCTGCATTGCAGGATGATCCCAGACGCATGCCGTACGTGCAGCACGGCAGCGCGGCACCTAGTGTAAACATGGACTTGGTCACGAGTCGATCCTCCCCCAGAATCCATCTTCACTTCCCGGGGCAGGACGACTCCTCCACACAGTCTGCCCCGCGTCAAAATCAGGAAGCTCGTTTACCCGAGCGTCCGTCTCTTGCTGTCCGTGGCCGGGGCGGTTTAGAACGGTTTAGAGCTGTTTAAAACGTCCCCGGTCCCTGCTACCCCGGACGCTACCTTGCCTTCTAGGCCCGTCGCGTGGTCTGTCCGTGCTGGCTCGTCCACCTCTGGTCTGCGTTCCCCTGCTCTTTTATATTTATTGCCCCCTCTGCCCGCTCCGTCTTGGCCCCGGCTTCTTCTTTGTTTTCCAGTCCGACTGGCGTCTCTCCCCGTTCACCACCGCTTCTTGTCTTTGTCGGCATCATGTATCAGGCGAGAAACATTTACTTTATCTGCGGCTTCGCCGCCATCGGTATGGATCCCCTCCTTCAGGTGTGTGTGGTGTTGTTGGTTCGTCTCCCCCCGCTGACAGCACAGGCGGCGGCCTCTTTGGCTTCGACATCAGCTCGATGAGCGGTGTTCTCGGCACGCAGGCCTACAAGCGCTACTTTCACAACCCGCGGTCCTACCGCCAGGGCGCCATCACCGCAGCGATGCCTGCCGGCTCGCTGGCCGGCTCGCTGCTCTCGTCGTTTGTGGCCGACCGCTTCTCGCGCAAGACGGCCATCCAGGTCTCGTGCCTGCTGTGGACGCTGGGCTCCGTCATCCAGTGCGCGTCGCAGAACATTGGCATGCTGTGCGCGGGCCGCGTCATTGCCGGCCTCTGCGTCGGCATTGCCTCGTCCATTGTCCCCGTCTACCAGTCCGAGATTGCGCCCAAGGAGATCCGCGGCCGCGTCGTGTCGCTGCAGCAGTGGGCCATCACCATTGGCATCCTGATCCAGTACTTTATCCAGTACGGCGCCGCGCAGGTCGGCGGCGGCCCCGACGACCCGAACCAGCCCACGTCCGCCTTCCGTATTCCCTGGGGCATCCAGATCCTGCCGGCCTTTGTTCTGTTCATTGGCATGTTCTTTATGCCCTACAGCCCGCGCTGGCTCGCGTCCAAGGACCGCTGGGAGGAGGCCATCCAGGTCCTGGCCCATCTGCACGGCAACGGCAACATCAACGACCCCAAGGTTCTGGCCCAGTACCAGGAGATCGAGGAGGCTCTGCGCTTTGAGCGCGAGCAGGCCGTCTCCAGCTTCAAGGCCCTCGTCGAGCCGCGTATGTTCAAGCGCGTCGTGCTCGGCATGAGCATCCAGATGTGGTCCCAGCTGTGCGGCATGAACATCATGATGTACTATATCGTGTTTATCATGGAGGGCGCCAACATTGCGTCCCCGCTGACCACGGCGTCGATCCAGTACGTCATCAATGTCGTGCTCACGCTGCCCGCGATTCTGTACCTCGACCGCTTCGGCCGCCGCCCCGCGCTCATCCTGGGCGCCTTTTTCATGATGAGCTGGCTGTTTATCAGCGGCGCGCTCCAGCAATACTACGGCCAGCCCAACACCGACGCGACGCGCAACGCGAGCAACTCGGACATTTCCTGGATCGTTCTCGACAACCGGCCCGTCTCCAAGGGCATCGTCGCTTGCTCCTACCTCTTTGTCGCCACGTTTGCCACCACCTGGGGCCCGACCAGCTGGACATACCCCGCCGAGATCTACCCGTCGCGCATCCGCGCCAAGGCCGTGTCGCTCGCCACGGCCTCCAACTGGTTCTGGAACATGGTGCTCGCCTTTGGAGTCCCGCCTCTGCTGTGGAACATCAACTACAAGATGTATTACATCTTTGCTGCCTTTAACGGCGCGTCCTTCTTCCACATGCTGCTCCTCGCCCCCGAGACCAAGGGCTACACCCTCGAGGAGATGGACGAGGTCTTTGACTCGGGCCTCCCCGCCTGGAAGAGCTACAAGAAGACCTCGCGCCTCCAGGATCTCGAGCGCGATATTGCCGCCGGCAACCTCAAGATCTCCGTGCCCGGGGGGGCCCGTGCTGCCGCCAAGCCCGAAGCTGCCGAGGCAAACGTCCAGGAGACCAAGGCAGAGTAGAGCGGCGGAAACGATGGGATGTCGTTGAAAGAGAGTTATTTTGTGGAGAGACATGGAATGGAAGGAGCGACCCAACCTCATGGAGTGGTTGGTTGGTGTTGAAGTTGGCCACAACCAGTCCAGAATGCTTAGTCAGCGGCAACACATAGTATATCGCAGTCAGAGTTGTTGGAAACTTGCAACACGGGACTCTTCTGAGAAACAAACACCTCAATTTCAGTTGTGCGCTGCTCTGGCCGCGGAATCAGTAATGGAGTGCCGGCGGCTGTGCTTGTGAGAGGTGACCGTGTTTCCACGCACAAGACACAGTCCTCTATCTGAGCACAAGGTCTCAACGATTTCAGTGTATTCAACAATACTTGATCTTCTTCACATTCATGTCCTCATTCTTTCTCCTATTTTAAAAAAACCATCTCTCTTTTTCTTCTCTACCGTCCTCCTCTTCGCCCGATCACCATTCACTCCTCCAGCTTCGCCTGCTGCTCCTTGACCATCGTCGTACGTGTCACAAGATTGTGCGCCTTCTTCCCGATGTGCATCACCAATGTCACTGGCCACAACTCTATTTGTGTACTCTGTCCAGGTCACAACAAACCATGCCCTTATCTTCCGCGACCGGAACGCTGTCACTTTCCATGGCGCGGGCTACGTCGATGCTTCAACGTTTCGCTGGCCAAGATGCCACAGATTCAAGCACAATACAAGGCGAGATCAAGTGCGAGAGGAGAAGAAGCGCCCTTCTCTCCCCCTCTTCCTATTTCCAAGATGGCACTTTTTGCGCAACGGAAAAACGCAGCGCTTCTCGCGACGCTGACTCTGGCCGTCGTGGGTGCGGTGCTGACGGCCGCCTCCCTGTTTGTCTTGGCGACACGCTCCCCTGCCGGCCATCCACGCGTCCCCCAGCACTTCGCGGCCGGCCTGGAGGGCCTCCACCGTCCTCGCGTCAGCCTGCGCCAGCCGTCGACCGACATCGACCCGCCGTCGCCCGGCCTGCCGCCACCCGGCGCCCTCAACGCGTCCAGCATCGGCCGCGGCCCCGGCGGGCCCTGGACGGACGGGCCCTACGAGTTCTACTGCGGCGTCTTTAACACGGGCATGCCTGCCACGATCCGCCACGGGGCGCTCAGTCTGCGGGCCGTCAACTTTACGTACTCGCTGCAGACCGGGACGTGCGAGCGGGTCTACTGCTACGACACGACCGCCGTGTACGTCTGCGTGGACAGCGTGGACAGCGTGGACGGCACCGCGCCGCAGACGGTGACCATTGCTGGCTACGACATTGGCTGGATGGCGGACCGGCTGTCGCTTCTCTGCTGCGATCCGCACCACGCGTCGTCGGCCCAGCTGTTCCACCCGACGGCGGGCTGGAACACCATTGTCGGGTATGGCAACTGCCGCCACGACCCTGCCGAACCGCCGTCGGCTTTCGGCGTCGGCAACGGCGGCGTCAACGGGAACTGCATCCCGAGCGAGAGCCGGCCAAGCCCGGGGACAGGCAGCGGAGCGGACGCATGATGGGAAGGGGACAAGGACGAGACTTGAAAAGCTTCGCTGTACTTTTGTTGCTACCATTCCATAGTAGCGTTCACAGGAATGCTACGTCATCCAGGGCCAAATATTGCAGACAGAACCACGCTGGAACGTTTTTCTCCGAGGAATTCAGGGCCTTCTGTTGTGAAGGTGATTCAACATTATACTAACAGTGTGTGGCTCTTGTATAGGCGACAGACGTCTCGTAGACCGCAGCCTCCTCGGAGACAGCTCTCGCAATGCCATGCAAATGTCAAGGCTTGTAAATGGTTCACATTGTCAAAAAATCCTATCCAGTCCATGCAAGAAACAGGCAAAGGGGTATCGTTTCGAAAAAGGCAAAAAGCAAAGGCAAAGAAAGATGGCATCTGTCCACTGCCGCCGCCTCCCTCAGCTCCACTCGCCCGTGTCGCCGTTGATCTGCCGCAGACGCGCCTGGACGTCGGGGTCCTTTTCCATCTCCTGCCACAGGCCGACGTGCAGCTGGTCGGCCGGCATTTCCATGTCTTCGCTGCGGGCCTCGCTGTCGTCGTCGTCGGCGGCGGCGCCGTACTCGTCAAAGTCGTCCAGGTCGCCGTCGCCGTCGCCGTCGCCGTTGTCGGGCCGGCGGCGAAGGACCCCTTTGGCGGCGCGCCCGCCGCCGCCGACGCCCCCGCCGCCGCACAGCAGGAAGCGCCGGACGGCGGCAAACCACGCGTAGACGCGCTGCGTGCGGGAGCCGCGCGGGGCGGCGCGGCCCCAGATGCCGGCAATGGCCAGGTTGCGCTGGACGGCGCGGTAGCCGAGCTCGACGACGGCGAGGGTGGCGACGGCGACCAGCAGCGTGACCCACCAGGCGAGGTTGCGGCCGTAGCCGGTGAGAAAGGCGCCGCGGGCGTCGTAGGGCGAGGGGCTGCGGGTGTAGGCGAGGGCCAGGAAGACGCTCCACAGCCACCAGCCGGCGACGGTGATGAAGAAGCCGGCCATGACGACGGCGGTCTTGTAGTGGGTGTTGAGCACAAAGAGCTTGATGTTGGTCCACATGATGGCGACGGAAAAGTTGAGGATGCCGAGGGCAAAGAGGCCCGGGTCGTGGCTGTTGGCAAAGGCGCCGTAGCCGGCCCAGCAGGCGAAAAAGACAAAGACGCCCTGGGCGACGGCGGTCAGCATCCAGCCGAGGTAGCGGCGCGGGCTGAGGCCGCGGCCCTGCTGGCCGTACACGTACAGCTCGGGCACGGCCATGAGCACGCTGGCGCCCAGGTCCTGCTCAAAGATGCCCGGCAGGATGACGCACAGGCTGGTGAAGAGCGTGTTGAGCACGGTCAGGCTCCAGCTGTCGTAGAGCGACGTGCCCGTGTAGCCGCAGAACCACTGGTAGGCGGCGGCCGGCGTGTAAAAGAACATCTCCTTGTAAAAGGTGGCCAGGATGAAGCGCGCGGTGCGCACATAGTTCCAGCGCCCGTGCACGAGCAGCAGGCGCGCCAGGAAGCGGAACTGGGCGATGCTGTAGTCGGCGACGCGGGCCGCCTGGAGGCCCTCCTTGCCCGAGACGCCGACGCCCACGTGGGCCTCGGCCAGCATGGCCAGGTCGTTGGCGCCGTCGCCGATGGCGAGCGTCAGGCCCGGGTGGTTCTTCTTGAGGGGCCCGTGGCGGATGCTGTGGACGAGCAGGGCCTTTTGGGCCGGCGAGGCGCGGCAGCAGATGACCGAGTCGACGGACGGGATGATGCTGTAGAAGAGCGTGTCCAGGTCGGCGTCGCCGGCGGCGACAGCAGCAACCGGCTGCTTGGCCTCCTTGCGGCGCGTCTTGGCGGCCTCAATCACGCCCAGGGTGTGGCCGTCGATGACGACGACGGTGTGGCCGCGCTGGCGCTGCTGGCGGCGGCGCGCGAGCGCGGGCAGGGCCTGGCCCGACGAAAAGGGCAGCGCGAGCGCCTTGCGCAGGGCCTTGGGCGCGCGGCCCAGCGGCGTCGCGGGCGCGGCCTGGCTCGTGGTGAGCATGGCCGTGGCCAGGTCCGCCTCGGGCAGGCCCAGGCTGTCGGCAATGTGCAGCAGCTGGCCCGCCAGGTCGCCCTTGCTCGCGTCCAGCACGTAGACGGCCGAGCTCGGGCGGCAGAGGCGCGCGGCGTGGGCAATGTTGATGGCGGTCTCGCGCTTGTCGCCCGTCAGCATCCAGATCTTGATGTTGGCGCGCCGCAGCGTGTCCATGGTCTCGGGCACGCCCTCTTGCAGCTTGTCCTCGATGGCGGAGGCGCCGATCAGCTGCAGGTTCTGCTCAATGGCCTCGGCGGCCGCCTCGATGCGCTCCTGGCGGTCGTCGAGGCTGGTGGCGGCCGCGAGGTAGGAGGCCTTCCAGGCGGCGTACTCGGCCTCGGGCACGGTGCGGTGGGCAAACAGGAGCGTGCGCAGGCCCTCGGCGGCAAAGTCGTCCATGTGGCGGAAGCACAGGTCGAACATGCTGCTCTCGTCGTCGAGCGTCTCGCGGAACGCCGGCGTCTCGAGAAAGGCAAACTTGTCGGGGAGGGGCGCGCGGCTCGCGTGCAGCGGGCTCGGCGCATGGGGCGTCGTCGCGGTCGGCGAGAGCAGCCGGCGGGCCGGGCGCGCGCCGGACGTGCTGGACCGGGCGAGGTCCTGCTCGGCAGCCGAGAACGAGACGCGCGCCTCAAACGACGGGTTGCGGTGGCCCATGGACGGCCGCAGCCGGAACGCGTCCATGGAGCGCCGCGCGGTCCTCTGGAAATCAAACGAGCGGCTGCGGTCGCTGCTCATGCGCGCGGCCATGCTGCGGAAGCCGGCCTTTTCCTTGTCGCCGCCGCCGCCGCCGCCGCCGCGGTGCACGCTTCCGATGCTGCGGCGGATGGTGACGCTGGCCGGCCCGCCAAAGCTGCTGCGCGGGTCGCACTGCTCGCTCTTGCGCAGCAGAGCGCGCTCGAGGTCGGCGCTCTGGCGCACGTCGCGGGCGCGCTGCAGCGCCAGCGGCGCCATGGTGAGGCGCGGCAGCACCATGGAGTCGGCGCCCTTGCAGATGAGCCACAGGCGGCCGTCGGGGCGGCGCACAATGACCGACATGCGCTTGCGCTGGCTGCTGAACTCGATGACGTCGACGACCTCGTACGTCTCCTCGCGCGGCGGCTCGGCCGCGTCGTAGGTGAAGCGCAGCGTCGTCGACGCCGCCGACTTGCGCACGACCAGGAAGCCCATGTCCTCGGCGGCGCGCACGAGGGCCAGCTCGTCGGGCGACGAGGCCTGGAAGCCGACGACCTTGCCGTCCTGGAGCTCGGGCAGACACGTGTGGCACAGGGCCAGCGCGAGGATGTAGGTGACGGCCTTGGCCGAGAAGGGCGCGTGCGGGCGCAGCCGCACGTACTCGAGCAGGTCGACGGTCGTGAGCTCCGGCTGCACGTGGTCGGGGCGGGCCGACGAGCGCCAGTGGGACGACGAGCGGCGGGACGACGAGAGGCGGGCCGACTCGCGCGACACGCGCTGCACGCGGCTGTCGGCAGGAGGCGCCAAGAGCGTCGGGGGTTTGTCTGGCTGTTCCAACTCTTCTGGCTTTTCCGGTATGGCGGGTGTGCCAGGCATCGCGAGGTGCAGGGCCGGCCGCCCGTCCGCCGACGGCCGCGGCGAGAGACGGGGCGACGGCAGGGGTGACGGCGGCGCCGCGATGGACACGCTGTCGCGGCGCTCTTCTTCAGCGAGGCCGCTTCCGTCGCCGCCCTCGTCGTCGCTCTCGCCGACGTCCATGTCGGCCTCGTGCAGCCACGAGGTGCCGGCCACGCTCATCTTGCGGAACTGCATGACGTTCTCGGTCAGCGTACCCGTCTTGTCCGAGAAGATGTAGCCGATCTGGCCGAGGTTCTCGAGGATGGTGTTTGTGTTGCAGCGGGCCGGCGTGTCGGACTTGGCGTCGTACATGGCGCCGTCGGCGTTGACCAGCAGCATCTGGCCCAGCTTGACAATCTCGAGGCTGACGTAGAGCGCCAGCGGGATGACGTTGTTGAACTGGATGGCGAAGCCCAGGATGATCTCCTCGGCCGGCACGCTCGCCATGGCAATGTACCACGAGCGCTGCTCCGTGCCGCGCCGCCACAGACAGTAGCCGATGGAGCAGCCGGCCGCCAGCAGCACCACCAGCGCCGCCAGCAGCAGCACGATGCCGTTGGTGACGCGCTCGAGCGCCGGCTTCTTGGCCCGCGGGTGGCGGTTCGCGTTCATGCGGCTCTTGCACTCCTCGCCCGTGTTGAGCACCAGCCCGACGGCGCACGGTGTGTTGCGCACGGTGCTGCCGCGGTAGACCACCTCGGCCAGCGTGAGCGGCAGCGCCGGCGGGGCCGCGTCGTCGCCGCCGTCCATGGCGATGCGCCCGTTGAACCGGTACAGGTCCGGGTTCGGGTCCTCGACGACCAGCTCGGCGCGCGTGGCCACGAGGCCGGCAATCGTCGCGCAGCGTCCGCCCGCCAGCGGCGCCGGCACCTGCTTGCTCTTGAGGTTCGTCTCGCCGTCCAGGGCCATCGTCTCGACGTAGGCCAGGCCGCCCTCGCCGTCGGCGTGCAGCAGCAGCAGGTCGGCCGGCACGTCCTCGTCGCGCGACAGCCGCACCACGTCGCCGACGCGGATGTCACGCCACTGCACGTGCGTCCACTGGAAGCCGCAGCTGGCGTCGCCGTGCACGCCGCCGAGCACGCGGCCGTCCTGGCGCGCCGCCGCCGCCGGCAGGAAGCGCTCGGCCAGCCAGGGGCCCGCGCCGGGGACCGCGCACAGCAGCCGCCGGTGCTGCGCGCGCCGCCGTGCCTTTGCCGCAAGGGCCTCGGCCGAGGCCGATGCCGCCACGCGGCCGCCGGGGCCGCCGCTGCTGTCGTCGTCGGCGGCCCGGCGCAGCACGGTGGCGAGGCCGGCGTTTTCCACCTTGTCCAGGCAGTAGCGCTTGTAGTCGTCGTAGCCCTCCTTGACCACGGTCAGCAGCACAAAGAAGAGCAGCGGCAGGATGGTCGTAAAGTTGCCCGTCGTGCTGATGCCGGGGATCGTCTGCGGGATGCCCACACACAAAAAGTAAAAGTTGCCGACGCGCGAGAACTGGAAGAGCAGCTGCTTGGGGATGAAGTTGAGCACCGTGTAGCGCGACGTGCGGATGGCGTTGGACAGGTAGCCGTGGCCGCGGCGCACGTCGACGAGCGCCGGCGGCCGTGCCGGGTCGCTGCCGAGGCGCAGCGGGATGTGGCGGCCGTCGGGCGAGGGCGGCAGCACGGCCTCGCGCAGGAGGAGGTGGAGGAGGAGAAAGGAGAACCAGCGGTGGACGGCGGCCACGGCGGAAGCCACGGCGGAAGGCACGGACGCGGAAGGTGCGTGCGGTGCAGGTGCAGGTGCTGGATCGGGAAGGCCCAGCCCGGGCTCTTTGCGGTCACCGGTCGCGCCTGCCTCCGCGACAGCAGCGGCCTGGCCCGAGCCGCTGTCGGTTGGGGGGCTCATGTCAGCGATGGTCACCCGGCGTGAAACGAAGCATCGGGAGACGAGGCGAGGCGGGTGTCGGGAAGTGCAGACGGCGAACGGCGAACGGCGAGACAAAACGAGTGGCAGCGCCTTTTGCGCTCAGATGAGAAACCGAGAGACGCGGAACAACAGAAAACAAGAGGAAAGAGGAAAGAGGACGCAAACGCAAATGAAATGCAAACGGAAGCTGCGGTCCTGGCTCCTGCCTATTCGGCGCTTCTCCTTGTTTCTTGTTTGCGAGTTCTGTTTTTTGCGCCGCTGTGTTTCGTATAGCAGGTAAAATAGCCTACGCGGCGGGTGGCTGCGTCACCAGCTAGCCAATTACCCACTGGGGCGAGCCCTGAAAACAACCAAAAGTCCACTTTTCGAATCCGCCTGGACCAGTATTAATACGAGTATTCCTGAATATTCCTCGCGTCGCCGGTGTCTTGGCAACTGCAACGCACCGACCGCACTGTAATACCGTAATACAGCCGCTGCAGTTCCGGCAAAGCCGCGCACAGCGCTGGTTGTGTTGTGTATTTCTCTTCGCCTTCCTGTTTCTTGTCGCTGCATGCCAGGCCGAGACGTTGTCTCACGCATCGTCTGCGCCATGCCGCAGCGCAGTGCCTCGATCAACTTTTGGTTTTTTGTTGCGAGCTACGCGTCAGAGCCTCGTAAATGTAAAGGTACGAGTACGAGTACGAGTAGAGTTTTAGTACACACGAGTACTCGTACGTATCGTACTTTCTGAGCTCCAAAAGTCACATGACTATGCTTAGTCAGAACGGAACTTGCCGCAGACCGTCGATCGGTCGAGTCGACCGCGGTTTTTCCACTCGATGCCTCCTTTCTGCCAAGCCGCGTTGGCCTGCAAACCAGCAGCTCCTGGCCTCAGCTGTTTTCCCGGAGATGGAGCATGTCACACGGAATAGAAAGATTCAAGCATCCGGTCAAGAACTGACCTCAATACAAGCAAATACAATATATCTAACAATTCTGTGCACACTGCCGCGAGCCTGTCCAGGTAGGACATGCCGGAACAAGTGCATACTCGTAGACATGCCCGCATCCAACAAAAAAGGGCGGGGAAAAGAAATACTCATAAGAATAAACAACGCAAACGGGGTATAGCATGTCCGCTCCTCCGTGGCCTCGCATCTTCCCGCGCAGTGGCCCTACTCCTCGGCCTCGTCCTCGGCCTCGTCTTCGTCCTCGACGGCGTCGTTTTCGGCAAACGGGTCAATCTCCCGCTCCTCTTCCTCCTCGTAGCCCTCTTCCTCCTCCTCCTCCTCGTCGTCGTAGTCGTCCTCCGTCGCCGGCGGCTTGATGGACTTGGCGCTGCTCCGGACCGAGCCGGCGCCCGCCGCCTGGTCTTCGTCCTCCTCGTCGCCGTCGCCCAGGACGCTGCCCACAGAACTGCCCGCCCGGCTGTACGAGTAGCTGCTGAACATGGACACGGACCCGGCACGGCTGCGTCCGCCGGCCGGGCGGTCGAGCATCTTGCGCATGGCGTCGTAGTTGATCCGCTTCGAGAACCCGCGGCGCTCCATGGCCTCGACGGCCGCCTCGCCCGGCGTCGACGCCGGCGTCGTCTGGCCCTCGCCAATCTTGGGCTTCTTCAGCCGGCGCCGCGTCTGCTTCTTGGTCCCGTTGGCCGCCGCAATCTTGGCACGGAACTCCTTTTCCTGGCGCATGCGCAGGTACGCGCGGTTCTCGTTCATCCAAATCTTTTCCTTGGCCGCCGCCTCTTCCTCCGACAGCAGGCAGAACTGCACCTCCAGGTCGTCCTTGAACTCGTCCTCCTCCACCTCGGGGTTGTCCGACACCGAGGGCGGCTGCGGCGCCGGCGTTCCCGACTCGCTGGCGGCGGCCGACGCCGGCCTGGAGGGCGCCCGGCCCATGCCCATCATGATCAGCTGGGCCGCCTGCTCGGCGCTGGCAAACGCGCGCGCGTGCTCGAGGCAGCCGGGCGAGTTGATGGCCTCGGTCATCTCCATCTCGAGGTTCTCCTCGTCGGCGCGCCACGCGTCGTCGACATAGTCGGGGTCTTCCTGGCTCCGGCCCGACGTCGCAGGGAGCGTGCGGCACGACGAACCGTCCGGCGGGCCCCGCCGGCGCTTCGGCGGCGGCGCCTCGCCCGCGCTTTCCGCGGCTGGGAACGGAGAGCCCGCGTCCGTCAGCGGCGTCGCGGCCTCGTCGCTGGCCTCGTTGGTCTCGGCGTCACCAAACTGCTTGGCAAGGGCATCGAGCTGGTCGTCTTCGGTTTCCGCCTCCGCCGCGGCATCGGCCAGGGGCGGAAGAGCGTCACGTGCTTGCGCGGCCGCCCGCTGCGGAAGAGCAGGCACGGCAAATCCGTCCGCATCCACGACCCTGGGCGGCTGCGCCGCGGCCAGCGCAGCGCCTTGGGCTCCCGGTCCGGATCCCGATCCCGTGCGGTCCTGGTCCCCGCTGTGCTTGCGCTTCAGCGACGCGCGCTTCTCCTTGAGCTTGGCCTGGTACTCGTCCGACTTTTTGTAGATGGACGGCGGGTCAAACTCTTCGGACAGAAAGTCCTGCGCCAGAAACGCCTCGACGGTCATCTTGGCCGACGGCAGCTCCTTGAACTCGTCGAGGCGCATCTGCAGCGTGGCCATGGTCACCTTGGCAATGTAGACGACCTCGCGCACCGTGCGCCGGAAGTTGAACATGCGCGCCGCCATGATGAGGCAGGCGCCGCAGATGCCCGCCGGCCGCCGGCCCATGACCATCCAGTCGCGGTCCATGCGCTGCACGAGGCGCACGGCCGTCTCGGCCACCTTGTTGGTCATGGTGTCGAACTCGAGCTTGGACGCGAACCGGAAGATGAGGTCCTCGACGTAGATGGGCTGCACGTCGCGCGCTGCCACCTCGATCGTCTGCAGCAGCTTCTTGAACGTGCGCCCCAGGAAAAAGACCTCCTCCTTGACCAGGTCCGCCAGGTCGATCAGCATGATCTTGCAGGGGTTGGCGCGCGTCGACTTGCGGCACGCCGCGTACAGGCACACGGCCACCACATTCTGGATCTTGCGGCCCTGCACAAAGTTGGCGCTGGACGCCAGCTTGTAGTACTGGAAGCCCACGTTGACCGTGTGGTCCGGGATGTGCAGCTGGTGCGCGTAGCCCGTCATCAGCAGCCGCGCTTCGCGCAGCGACCGCTCGCGCGCCTCAGCCGAGCCGTTGCCCGCCACGCGCCGGTGGCCAATACCGGCCATCGACCGCACGCCGCCCTGGTCGGCGCCCAGGAAGCTGCCCTGCACAACCGCCGCGCCCTGCGCGTTCTCGCCAAACGACACCTCGGCCACAATGTTGCTGTCGTCGGCCACGCGGCCGCACGTCCGGCACGTGCCGTCCACCACGTTGGGATTCTTGCAGGCCTTGTTGGGGCACTGCAGCCGCGAGGAGGACGCAGCCGCCGCCCCCGTGGCCGCGCCGGACGAGCCGCCGCCGTCGCTGGCCACGCTGCCCGCACGAGACGGTGGTGCGGCCGCCGCCGCCGCCGCCGCTGCCAGCTGCTTGCGGCGCCATTCGCGGTCCTGGATGGCCTTGATGGGGTTGACGCGCTGGGCGCCACGAGGCCGGATCTGGTGCCCGGGCGTGAATTTTTTGGGCAGTGTCGTGAGGGGCGTCATCGTGTGTGCGACAGGAGCAGCAGGTTGGATGTGTTGCGTCGAGGCCAGCCAGTCCGAGAAAAGCCCGTCGTTTGGGGGAAGGGATCGGTCTGTCGGATGAGGACGATGACCGTCGTGACGATATCTTTCTTTTTTTTTTTTTTTTTTCGGCCCTTGGGGGCCGAGGCGGGATTGACGCTGTCCGGCTGCAGGAAACACCAGTGCGGAACCACAGCTACGTCTTACGGTCGTCTGCGTAGGAGCTGTTGGCCTGCGTTGGTCGTGTAAGAGAGCCTGTTTTGGAAATGCGAGGCAGAAGAGCAAGGGGATACTGGCGTTGCGTTGCGAGCGAGAGAATTTTCCCAGTTGTGGGGGGCGTGGGTTTCGGCGCGTGGCCGAGTGGGAAGAACAAAGCGGGCACAGAATAAGTGGGGCTTGTATTAAAATCTGCACGTGACAATCGGGCTGGCAAGGTCTATTGTTCAAGTCTAGTTATTTTGTCCAATTTGGCTTTTTTATGAGAGCCTTTGCTGTGATAATGGTACTTGTATTACTCGTAGTTTCCGATTTGATATCGATTTGATGAACTTTAGGCAAAGAAACAAAGAAAAAGATAGAACAATTCAACATCTACTTGACTTTATCGTTTTCGTATGAACACATATGTAATTAAAAAATAAAAAATAAAAAATAAAAAATAAAAAATAAAAAATAAAAAATAAAAAATAAAAAATAAAAAATAAAAAATAAAAAATAAAAAATAAAATAAAAATAAAAATAAACCTGTACATTCACAATATTGACGATTCTGCAAAGTCACTCTTTCTCGTCTGCTGTCGCTTACGTATATCGCACACACAAATGGCAAAGAGTGGGTTGTATTATCCGAGGAAGAGAAAAACAATCTAGCTGTCTGATGAGCATCTCCCTGCTGGAAGAGCAGCCGTGCCTTTCGAGATGTGTCGCCGTTCCCTCTTCGCAGAAGAGACATCGCCTCCCGTCCTTGTCCACGAAAACAAAACAGCACGAAAACAGACCCCTCTGGCCCCTCCGGGGGGAAGACGATCTGATGGCGAGGGAGGTGGAGCCAAGGAACAGGGAAAGTGATGGAACAGGCGAAGATCCCGTCCAGACGGTCATTCCTCGAGGCTCTTGCCTTTTTTTTTTTTTTTTGCGGCCGTCGTGGCGACGATGTTGAGAAGATATAACACAAAAGAAACAAATTCAAAAGATTGTGAGGCAAGCCCCCTTCTGACAAAGGGGGCAAGGACGGGTGACGACAGAGTGTTGTGAGAGCCTGTTCTCCTCTCTGTCCAAGACCAAAAAGATGGGTGGCAGGGAAGGGTTAGAAGGAGGGAAAGCAAAGAAGCCGCGCGGATGCAGCTCGAAAAGACAGAATGAGCCCCTGCAAATCTGGGCCGGCCCTGGCCCTTTCCCGGGGCCGTCCGTTACAACAAAACCACGTCAACGCAGGACGCATAGCAGCAGCGGCAAGCCAAATGCCGAGATCCTCTTCTCTGCTCTCGTCGCCATCCCTGTGACAGTCTGATCTTTCCTCGCAAGACAAGAAACAAGAAGCCCGCGGCCGTCCATCAAATACAGCAAACAAGACACTGCTTGGCACGAAAACAATGTGCGCGGGAGGAAGGGAAAAAGACCAAAAAAAGTCATCAGACCAGAAACGCCAACTCCCAATTCCCAGAGAAAACAATGAAGAATGAAAGCGAAGACAAGAAAGAAGCGTGTAGTGAAACAGTCTTTCAAGCCCCCCCACTAGGTGGTATTTCCAATCTGATGACAAGCCCGTTTTTTGTTCTCCTTTCTTCTTCCAGCGCACGTCTTGCTTTCGAGCCGGCATAGTCGGCCCTGCGCGCAGATTCGGAAGATGGTGGGTGCCTGTCCATGTCGGAGAGGTCGGGTCGTTTGTCCGGGAGGCCGAATGCAAAGGCAAAAGCAAAGTCAAAACAAAGGCCCGCTCGTGGTGCAGGGCGAGCTGCTCGGTGGCAGTAAGGGAAGCGCGAAATGACAAACACAGGACCGGGCGGAACCCCAAAAGCAGGAAACGAAACAAACTCAAACCGGGAGCAAAGCGGCTGGTGTCCCTCAGCCATCGTCCCCTCTGCAAAAGCAGAGCCATCAAGGCCCTCCTCGCCCCAGCTGCCAGGAACCCCTACCTTTCCCGGCATCAGCAGGAAGAAACAACGGCACGCAGCCAAAAACAAACTGCCGGGCCTTTCGGCGGATTCGAGGACCCGTGCCCTGCGAAATCGGCCGATGCCAGACCATCTTTCTTGATTGTTGTTGTCGACTTTGGAAGCTTTGTTTTTGTGTTTTTCCGCTTATCTGGTCAAAAATCAAATCGCCGTGCGAAGGAAGAAAGAAAAAAAAAAAGACGCCGTCGTGAGGAAATAAACGCAGGAAACCCGAGATTGTCGTGTCGTCGTCAAAACTGAGGGTTGGCAATTGAAATCACACAACCGGAAAAAAAATGCTGTGCAGCCGAGAGCGTCGCCGTTCAGATCGTCTTGGGCGTCCGGGCGTTTGACGCGTCAATGACGTCGTCCAGGTGGTTGCACAGAGCGACAAACAGGTCAAAGAACAACTTGCTGCCCTCTCCACTCTTCTCCATCTCGGCCTGCATGGTGCCGCTGCGCTTAAAGGTCTTGCGGCAGCGGATGATGAGGGCCAAGTAGTGTGCACGCAGGCGGCTGTCGGAGTCGGGGGTGTGTGCGTAGCAGTACTGGGCGCTCCGCAGAATGGTGCCGACGTCGATGCCACTCTGCAGACCCTGCTTGCGCAGGGCGAGGCGCTTGAGCTCCTCGAGCCCGTACCGGTCCGCCGCACAGTAGATGACCGTGTCCCGGAGCAGGTGCTGGCCCACGCTTGACAGGTACACGGTGGCCTCGACCGACGGAGCGCCAGATCCAAGAGAAGGGCTGGCGCCCGCGTAGGGCGAGCCGCCTGGGGTGCGGCCGCCTCCGTGGAGGCGGTCCAGATCGGGGGAAGCACCGGGCGTCGCGCCCCGATGCCGGTGCTGCGGTGCCGCGTCCTCGAGCTCCCAAGAGTTGCGGTGCTTGCTGTGGAGCAGGCGGGGGTAGTAGTCACCCTTGTAGAGGTACTCGAGCACGGCAGAAAAGATTTCTGGTTCCTCGTCCGGCAGCGCAATCCGTCTGCCGTTGCTGCCGGACGGATCCGGGCTGCGGCGGCAGAGCGCCTCGAAAAAGGGGCTCTGGCACAGCACGTCCTCGTGTGCGGCGAACAGGCGAGCCTCGCGGCCCACGGTCAGCGTCACAATGGGCGACGGCGTGACGGGCGGTGCCTGCTGGGGCCCGTTCCCGCCTCCGGTCATAGGCACGTCGCCGCCGACCTGCGAGAGCGACCGCTGCAGTCTCGACAGCTTCTGGGCGTCCCGCGCGGACGGCCCGCCGAAGCTGCCTCCTCCTCCTCCTCCTCCTCCTCCTCCAGCCCCGTTTCCACCGCCCCTCTTTGTCAGCCTCGCCGACTTGTCCACGCGGTGCTTCTGCGACTCGCCCGCCGGGGGGTTGGGCCGGAATGCGCGTCTGAACATGATGCTGAAATAACGGACGGTGGGTGTACTTGGTTTGAAACGAGCGTCGGAGAGTCGGAAAGGACCCGGAAAAATCACACAAAAAAGAGTGACGGAACACAGAAAGCGAGAAGACGAAAGGAAGGTGGCGCACAGCACAAGACTGGGAAAAACCAAGAGATTGACAGGGGCCCGGGTAGGAAGATCTTCAGAGGGGTGACTTGTCTGAGCGAACGGCTGAGGACGATCCTATGTTGTACCTTTGCGGCCCGTTTGGATGCGTGCGAGGGGGGGAGGGAGAAAGAAGGGAACCGGGCAAGACCAGAGGTCTTGGAGGGGCGATGCCGCCATATTTATTTGGCGCTGCACAGAGGAGGTTGGCGCCGGCGGGACAGCCCTGGTGTTTCCTTGGCCGTGATTGCTTCGAATGCGACGAATGGCAATGCGCCCTGGCCTGCAGCTAGCAACGTGCGTGCGTCTGCCTTGGCAGAGGCGAGCAGCCGTTGGGTGCACAAGCCCCTCCCGTCGAGGCGTGTTTGCCGGTGCCTGACTGAGGGCGGCAACCGGGGTCGTCTGATGTGGAGGGTCGACAACAACACAGACTGCAGACTGCTCCGTTGTCCAACCCTGGCACCATAGAAACGAGCGCTGCGCTGTTCTCCTGCGTGTCGGGTTTCCCTTCTTATCGGGAAATTCTTGGGCGGAATCCGGCCAGAGCCCGTCGTCACCATTGTGCGGCGCAAATGGGAGCGCGGGGAGGCGCAGACACCTTGCAGGAGCGTGCAGCTTGCAGTTGCATCGTCGCAGAGCCGAAAAACACTGCCTCGCTGCGCATTGGGCTGCATCTTTGCCTTGTTGGGTCTGGCTCGTCGGCAACTCGGCCTGGCCAAGCTGACCTGGCCAAGCTGACCTGGCCAAGCTTGCCTGAGAGAGCATCATGCGGAGTATCCCAATACCAATTGCGAACGAGGCCTGGCCTGCGTGAGTAGGCCCGCTGTCATCTAGCTGTTCACGCGATGGAGGACAGACGAGGTCCAGAGCCAGACGGTCAGGCTGACGTTTGCCCTTGTATGCTTCTTGGACACGACGACGTCCACGCCGTACCGGCTTGGCCTGGCCGCAGATCGGGCCGCCCTGGTCGATGCGACGGGGCTTACTCCACTGCATGCGCGCATGTGCCGTGCAGATGGTCGTGTGAGGCTGCATTGGCGAGCGGCCCAAGGCTCGAGCCCAAGTGCTCGCACGAGTATCAGGAAGCAGCCCTAGGCAATTCACAGAGACAAGGCTGAGCACGTCGCGGCTTGCTTGCGTGCTGCGTGTTGCTGCGTGTTGCGTGGGCATCGTCGTCAGGCGCCGCGTGTGGACAGGTGGCCAGGCGCCCTGCTACTGTCCTCAATGTCATGATCTCACGTCGCGATGCTTTACGCAAGCCTCATTCTACGCTTGGGGGCTTGCAGGCACGGAAGGTGCAGCCAACAACACGGAAAGAGCACGTTGGGCCTTGCGATCGCGCCTTCCGAGCGTGAGCAAAGGCCCCACTTTGTGCGCGCCAGGCACCACAACCAATCACAGCCGGCCGTCCGGTGACAGGTGTTCCTGTCTCGGGCTGTTCCTGCGCCGCAAACGTACACACTAACAAACGTCCACGACGCCGGAGCGCTCCCATCCACGCACGACGCGCGCCCAGCACCGCTGGCGATTCTGCGACGCCCGCAAGCCCGCGCCGCCGACAACGGCCGTCCTCGAGCTCTCCTCCCCTCTGTCTGCACGTCCCAGCGCCAGCATGCTGTCCGCCGTCGCAAGCCCGCGGAAGCTGGCCACGCAGCTCCTCAATTTCGCCATGATCCTCTCGACGGCGTTCATGGTGAGTTCTCCGTGTGCAATGCCATCGCCCTGCAGCCTGGTTCCGTGGCGCTGACGCTCCGGCCAGATCTGGAAAGGACTGTGCGTCGCCACCGACTCGTCGTCGCCGATTGTCGTCGTCCTCTCGGGCTCGATGGAGCCGGCGTTTCAGCGCGGCGACCTGCTGCTCCTGTGGAACCGCAACCTGTTCCAGGAGTCGGGCGTCGGCGAGGTTGTCGTGTACAATGTGGCGGGCAAGGACATTCCGATTGTGCACCGGATTGTGCGCAAGTTTGGCACGGGCCCCACGGCCAAGCTGCTGACCAAGGGCGACAACAACGTGGCCGACGACACAGACCTGTACGCGGCGCACCAGGACTACCTGGAGCGCAAGGACATAGTGGGCAGCGTGGTCGGCTTTGTGCCGTTTGTGGGCTACGTCACAATCATGCTGACGGAGCACCCGTGGCTCAAGACGGCGTTGCTGGGCATCATGGGCCTGCTGGTGGTCCTCCAGAGGGAGTGAAATGATCCGAGGGCCGGGAAAAGAGAAAATGAGAACGTAGGGGACGAGGGGAAAGCAACGGCAGTGTGGGCAAAATGCAAAGCACAAACCGGAAAGGAGGGCCCGTCGGGGCTTCCAGTGTCTGGCTTCTGGATAGTGCAATCATGACGGAACCGGCGCAATCTGAAATTTGATCTTTTTGCATCTACACAGAAGAAACAAGTCTTGTCCGTGGTGCCGGCACAATACAGCAGATCTCGGGGGATCTCAAAGGAACGTTATAGTAACGAAGACGAGCATTCCAGCGTTGGCCAGCACAGGACCGGAGATGGGCAGCCTCTTCCTACACGTACGAATACGTGAGCTGCATCCCAAAGGCTCTCTGAACACGCCGGTTGTCTGGCTCTGAAGAGCTGCCTCCGGGCTTCATGGTTCTAGCCTGGCACCACGACTGCCACCGGACGACTTGGGGGCGTCTTGGGTGGCCTCATGCGAGGAAGTCTTGTCGAGTCACGAGGTAGCCCAGGAGACTTGCTCGCATGAGAGGAGGGCACACTATAAAATCACAGCGGCACAAGCCCATCTTGCGGTGCTGTTTTGAGCATTTGCTCCGCCGGCTGCAGTGCCTGCTACGTGCACGTTGCCTTGCCCAATGAATGGCAGATCGAACATGACCGCTGCAAGGTCGTCTTGCACGACCCACACGACACGCTCAACGCCATCCCAGGCCGGCGGGCTGCCCATACGGAAGACGAGCAGCTGCATTTCCGGCAGGATTGCTTGTGCTTCCACACAGAGGCGCGTCTTGTTGTCGTCACTGGGTGTCATCGCGGCGTCGTGTCTTGTGCACAATCTCGCAGTCCCCTTGCCGTGTCTCTGCACATGGTCGTTTTGCATTTGCGTCTTCACGGCCACGTCAACTGCTCCAAACAGGCCGAGACAAGGACGGCAGCCCGGAACGAGACAGGACTGGGCCTCCGGTTGCAAGCACGACCCGGCAGTCCGTCCTTTGTTGCACAGGGCCACGTCTAGACGCCTTGTCGTGTGAGACCGAGTAGACGAGCGCCTCTGTTCTTTCATGGGTCTCACAAAAACGCTCAACGTCGTGGCAATATCTCTTCTAATGCCTAGCACTGCAACCCTCGTGGCCCGCTGTGCCTTTGTCCTCGGGGGCGAGCTTTGCCGTCTCGATCGGCCGGTGGTTTCCACTGTTTCTCAGTGCAAAAAGAAGCGGCAGGCGTTTTTTTCATCATCCTTGTAGAGCTTCCTGCAGCCACCAATCGAGACAAGAAAACAAAGGACTGCGTGCTTTTCTCGCTGGATTGGCCTTCCGAACGATTAACCGCTGAGCTCATGGTCCACGTGCTAGGCCTTTGTCTCCGTATGGCTGTCTCTGTGCTGACGTACATCGAGGGTGGTGACAATGCTTGCAATGCTGCAGTCTAGTGTATGCAAAGTAGGCTGGCTGGGCAAGCGAGAGAAAAGGCCGCCCGGAGTTATGTACGGCCAAGAAATAGGTGTGCCTTGTGCGCATGTTTTTGTCTGCTCTTTCGTTTTGATTGGGTATGTCTTACGGCTTTGGCGGTTGTCAATACAGATGAAGTGGTAAGAGGGAACGAGAAAAAGGAAACAAAGAAGCTGGAAAGTTGAAAATGAAAAAAAAAGAGTAAATAAAATAAAATAAAAAAAGACAAAAAAATATGTAAGATGGACCGATAACGAATAGGAAAGAGACAATACCAAGAAAGAGCTTGCGCGTAAGTTGGGCAAGCGGGAGAAGGATTATCGATTATTAGGCGAGTCTTTGTCTCGAGACGTTCTTGGCATTGCATTGTAACATCGTTGAGGAAATATAATAAAAAATAAAAATAAAAAAAGGTTTAACTGCGTGGGTCTTGTTTTCCCTCCTACGAGTATATTCTCTATATTCGGCCATGGCTGGCCGGAAAACGTTTGATTACTCGTGCCCTTTGTTCTGCCCGGCGTGATATCGCCTCCTGTGAATTCTGAGCTGTCCACGGCTGGCACGGATGTCCACCGTGTCCAAGAAAGAAATGGAGATGTACTCACAAGTAAGCAAAAGAGGACAAACGAAAGACGCATATGTGTCGATGCAGACGAATTGCTTTGGAGGCCAAGTCGGCGTACACCTTTCGTGTCCTCCAATGAACAGCCGTGGCCTGGTGTAGCCGAGAGTATCAAGTGCAAGTGCAGATTAGACGTTGCCTTTGCCCTGCCGGCAGCATCGCACGGTAGTCCGGACCCTCCCTGGCACCTCTTATCCCCCACAAGACGGGCAGCAACGCATGGTAAGGTGCGGAAGACGGCCGCGTGGGACGAGAATGCCGGTTGCTGCCCTTGGCAAAAGGTCCAGAAGAGTCTGCGTTTTTTTATTTACGTGTCACATTTTTTTCTTTTTCTTTTTCTTTTTCTGCTTTTTTCTTTTCTTTTGTCTTGGCCTCATCTTGTCTCCTGCAGCCCTGACGGAGCACACTCCAGGATCGACGTCGCGCCGCCTCGTCGCCCTGCGAGGAGTAATCGCCGCGCGATATCCACAATCCACACGCCAGCCGGCGATCGACGCCGGCCAGAGGCGTTTGTGTGCGAGGAAATGACCGCAGAGGCTGTGACTGCATTGTGACGCGCGCAGTGTCTCACTCAGACTCGCTCCACCGGGCCACGACCGAGCTGCCGTAGCCGCATCCAGACATATGCTGAGGCCCTTGAATCCAACGGCAGCCCTAGTCTGGTTTGCAGTGCAGCATCTTCGATCAGCGCCCCCCTGTCCCCGCCCTGCCAGCCGTAGCGGCAAGGCCAAGAGACGGAGCTGACAGGCACGGCAGCAATAGACGACGCGAGGGATGCAAGCGATGGGCGCTGTCATCTCGTCGAGGTCTGCCGGCGCGAACAGACAAAGGACATGGCACGATGGCGAACGACCATTCCGCGCAGACCGGTGTGCGGACAAAAGCGAGATAGGCTTGCGGACGGTCTAACGGCTGCCAACGAGAGTTTCATAAAGTCGTGCAATCAGACGGGGAGGCATGGGAGCGCGTGTCGAAGACAATATATGTACGTTTGTCAAAGACAAGATAAGCCCGGAAAGGAAATCGGAGCCGAGACAAGAAAGAAAAAGGAAAAAATAAAGAAAAAAGAAAAGACAGAAGAAACAAAGGAAAGAAAAAGAAAATAACACGTCGTGGTCTGGCAGCTCCACGGGACCCTAGCGCTGCACCAACCGCAAGAGGCTGACTTCACACCACTGTGCCGTGTTTGGCTACGTAAGGGCATGGCATGTGGGATCCCGTTCCTGCCGGGACGCTGAGGGGAGGCGGCGTCGCGAGAAGCTGCAGGAAGGCTCCAAGCTCTGGCGGGGCGTGTCTTGCTCGTGTCTCCCGCTCGAGTTCCACTGCCTTGCTTGCAACCCTGCAGCATTCCCCGCTTGCTTGCCGTCGCCCATCATTGCCGAGAAGAGACGATGGCAGAGGGGAGGGCGTTGGTGCTGAGAAGAAGAAGCTCTCGGCTGTCGGGCGGAGTAAGTGATGGAGGAGGAGGATTGTGCGAAAGAAAAACGCAGAG